>OZ007508.1:1592332-1851423 GCA_963931865.1 Axinella damicornis | reverse complement strand
CCGCCCCCCCTCAAACGATTTTCTAAAAGAAACACTGCCAGGGTATACACCCCAGACTGGGAACGAGGCTAGCTGGTCTAAACAGTCCTGGGACAAGGGTATACACCACAGACTGGGAACGAGATACAGACATACATATGCAGTCCCGGGACAAGGCTAGTCTGCATTTAAACAGGTCCGCCAGGACCGACAGCTTAATATCCCCTCTGAACGACAAAGGTAATCCTTCTACTCAGTTTTTGTGGTAGAGCTGAGTTCACCCTCAGAAAGGAAATTCACTTAGTAGTAGGGCTAGACCTTGGGACCTCTAGGTCCACAGTCCAGCACTTGATTATAATTACCTCCAGTACATCTGGGTACACGTGCTCCTCTCCAGTGGTACTGCTACATCGCTTCAATGGCAAGATGTCATGTGATGCGGGACATGCCTCCAGGATGACAATCGCTGTACCACTCTCACCACCGGCCAAGTTGAGCAGCTTCTGAGAAACCTCCCTTGAATACAAACCATGGCTGAGGACTGTCAGTAGTAGAGACCGCTTGCTGCTGAGAGGGAGGAGAAGGAGCAGGAGTTGAAGGAGGGGGAAAAGGGATCGGGAGGAGGGGGAGGGGGTGGGAGGGGGTGGGGGGGGGGGAGGGGAAGGGGTGGGAGGGGGAGGGGGGAGGGAGGGGATGAGGGGAAGGAAGGGGAGGGGAGGGGGGAGGGGAGCGGAGGGGAGGGGAGGGGAGGGGAGGGGAGGGAGAGGAGGGGGGAGGGGAGGGAGGGGGAGGGGAGGGGGAGGGGAGGGGGAGGGGAGGGGGAGAGAAGGGGAAGGGGAGGAGGAGGGGAGGGGGAGGAGGAGGGGTGGGGGAGGAGGTGATGGAGGAGGAGAAACGGGAGCAGAAGATGAAAGTGAAGGAGGACAAGCAAGATTAGGAGAGGAAGAGGAGAAGGAGAAGATGAGGAGAAGAAGAGGAGTAGACAGCAAATTCGGTACTATTCAGGGAACATGTACCTTGTCATAGCGGAGTTACAGAATTTCTCATTTCGTGTCATGGGATTGAACACGGGGATACTGATGTCGAACCCGTGTCGATAACTTTCACGGGAAAATCCCCCTCCAGCCAACATTGCCTGTGCAGACAAGTAATTATCAGAGGGTGTAACCTTGGATGACAACAAGATGCTTATTCTCTACACCAGTTCCTCCTCCCCTCTCCCTTCCTCCATACCCTCTCAACATTGTTCCCTCATTTCCTCACCACTTTCTGGCTCTCCTCCGCTCCACACCTCTCCCTCTGTACTCCCTAATACCCCTCCCCTCCATCCCCCTCCCCCCACCACCGCTCTGCCCCGAGATAAATTTGCCATCCTAAAATACAACAATTGACAGCAGTACTTGATTTACTATTGTGTTACCCAACCCTAAACACAATGTACCGGTATCTCTAGCTGGTGCCATTGCTAGTCTCATTCCCAGATCCTTCATCCAGTGTGAATATCGCTTCCAGTATACCAAAAGCGTCCACGCCAGGGTTGGTTGGGTCTGGGACCGAGACCGTGCCATTGCCCACCTTGCCATAGTAGAAGTCTGGTGTGGTGCTGAAGTTGGGGTACGACCCGGGCAGCATGTTGAATATCAGGTGGTTCCTCCCCTCATTCCAGCTGGTGGGAGAGGGAAGCCAGTAATGCAGTGAGCATTATACATAGGTGCCGAAAGTATGAAACAGTATTATAGGCTCTGGATTCATACAAGAAAACAAAGATCTAATTTCTCCCCTCATTAGTCTCGTTCCCAGGACGCAGCCTGGGAACGAGGATAAGAGTTACTAAGCCATGCTCAGCCACCACCAGGCACCACACTCCTACGCGGAGACCAAGACCTCAGAGTGTTTAGAAGATTGCTTCATGGGCTCAGAATTCAACTGTGTTAAAACCAAACACTGTGTGGTCTTAGTCTCCTCGTAGGAGTGTCCGAGTATTGGTGGTGGTGGGTTACCCTATATCAACTGGAGAATATTGTGTAAATTCCGGAGCATTTGAATATGGGTTTGTTATTTCCATATTCTTGCCGTGTATCATGGTAAACTATTAACTGGATGGCAACACATAGAATGTCATTTCACACAATACATCACAACTGTGGTCCATGTATCATTCGTTTGACATCAAAACAAAATTCCATTAGATGTTGGTATTCAACACAGACTTCAAATGCAAAACCACAGACTGCATACCAGGGAGCGTAGTCTCATTCCAGTACAAGGGTCTGGGAATGAGGCAACACAGAGCAGTATAATTATATCGACTTACACAGGATGGCTGTTCAGCAGAGTGGATGTCAAACTCAGATCCAACTTGCTTTGGCTCAGTGTATCGATGGAGGGCACAAACACACACGCTCTGGACGCATTGCGCTGGTAGTAAGGGCTCCGTCTGATTGCAGCTAGAAGCTGTGAATACTCATCAGAATACTCAGGTGTGTAGGTCCTTGGCGTCCAATCACTGACAAATTCAAATTTAGGATGTACATAAACGCTAATCCTGTCCCGAATGCCAAATACGCACTCATTGATTTCAAAACATGTGTGAAAGAAACAAGTGAACTTGGAACTCCATTCAATATCACTCAACTGTACTGGTATCACGGTTCTCCTTGGTCTAATTACACTGGAATCGGAATGGGAGCCATGATGGACGAGAAGGTAGCCGATCAGAGTGCAGAACGTCACCAGACTGATGGCTATGCACAAGTTGCAGAACTTGAAACGGGTCTGAAATGGCAGCCCGTGAAATCCAAACAGTTGCATAATTTGGTGGGACAGGCAAAGGCTAGTTAGTAATAATCACTCTGGCAGACTTGGCGGGTGCCGAGGTGGGTGCCTCGAAAGTAGATATACCATTTGTTGTTTATGCCGTTCGTCTTGATCACCCATGCAAAGTTTCTTGGAGTACTCGGCTCGGCTCGCAGTGAAGTCGAAGTTGAGCTTACTCACAATTCTGTCAACTACCTTTTCAATTTTTCATAAACAAAATTTTTAAATAGATCAGTCGACCAGACTATTACAAGAAGCAGTGACCATAATTATGGCGTGAGCTATATTAAAGCACAAGGTGAGCAGTTAACCCCCACACTACCTACATTTACTTCTCTATAATTAATTATATGAAGCAAAACGAGCTGCATGCATCCTGGAAATTCTGCTAACTGGAAAATGCCCAGGATAACGTACATGATTAATGACTAGTCTCTCTTGATCTCGTGGCACGACCACATGGCCAGGCCAGGCCATAGATGATGTAACTAAGTTGTATAAACCAGAGAAATGGTAGGAATCCGCGCACATGGTAGAAATTATACAGAGGATTGTTGAAACCATGGACTACTTACTAAGTATAAAGAAAGTTCACTCAGGCACTGCTCAGGCGTAGCATCACTGAGCGCTGATTCTACATTTTACCCAGTAGCCATTTTATGTAGCCATTGGTGGCCAAGTGGCAAAAGTGAGGCCCTGCCTTCTCCACGCCCATGTTAGTCACCATTGTGGTAAAACCGGGTCCCCTCATGGGTAATCAATATAATACATAAACCTCTGTGTCAAACACCATTGATACCGACATCGATATTAATTTGGCGATGTAGGAATGAAGCTGGCTCTTTCTTGACATCAGAAACCATGGTCAAAGGTCAAGTATGTGGTAAAGAAAGTGAAACAGGAGAAAGCCTATGGATGAGATTACACCCTGAGCAACGGGCTAAGGTTGCTGTACATGTATTCGTGGCTGCATGTCTGGAATCTGGAATCAGTGGTCTGGAATGGAATACTGGAGGGAATAAGCTTTGCCCGCAGAGGTAGTAGCAGAACTCTGGTCCCGCAGATCATAGTTCTCAATCCACTAGTGACCTATGAATGACACAAACTGAATGAATCATTCCCCAAGAATGCAAATGATTTGACGTTTGCATTTCTCACAATGCAGAATGCAACTATGATAGGCGAATACAAAGCATGAAGTACAGCAACAAGTAACAAGGGCTTGGTCCAATGGAAGCTAGTCCACAGATATAATATTATTGCAGCGAAAGGGCATTGTTCCTTTGACAGAGAACCTTGTCATGTGAACTGCAGTACTTGCGTATGAGTAAATTTCCCAGCCCTTGTATCAACTTCAATTGTTACACTATACTACTCATGTCTCCAAGGATGTGTTAGAACTTGACCATTGCCTCTGAGTTGCTATACCTGGATGGTATACTGTAGTCTTGTGCACTGATTTTGGAACTAGACCTCCTTTGCAAACGTCCTTGGTTTGGAGGGAGAATGAATCCACAGAAACATTCTGGGACCAGCTGGGATTCGAACCCAAGACCCTCTGAATACCGTTATAAATACAAATACGACTGAGCCACTGGACCCACGGCAGAGGAGTGGAATCAAGTCTGCATATAGCAGCACAGGCTAGAGACCTCAGCCAACTCCAGCCGTGTATTTTTGTCTCTTACAGTTTGTTACACTTCCTGGGATAAGTGGAGATCCCCTGCGGATGAGATTAGATTGGTACTTAAAGTGTAGGTTATAACTGGATTGAGAAGACCGTCAGTGGAGCTAAGGCTATGACGTCAAGAGCTCTTCCCCTCTTCCTCAAAATAGCCCCAGAACATGATGACCAACAATTATTTTCTGATTATGGTGAACGCTTGCATGGTTACACATTACACAATGTATCTGGATAGTGGCACAAACGAAACTGATGTCAAACTATCCATAGTAAGGGTCTGGTTAAACAGCTAAAAAAGGGAAAGGGGTCATCAATACACCAGTACCTTTGGTGAAAGCTCAGATGGTAGGTACACTAGTCCCTACACAATATACACACTAACAATGACAGTTATTGTTACAGTGCATGTCTCGATGATATTGCATTACATAATTATCACACATCTATTAAGGTGTACATTTGCAACACAAAGTTTACGTGCATGAGCACACAAGGTGCATGCTCCTTTCTCCTCTCCTCCCCTCTGCTCTGGTGGAAAGCAAACTATAGGATATATATAGTTGGATGAGGCACACTCCTTGCTTGAAGTTTGTACATATATGGTAGGATAGCATATCGACTGACACTTGAGATTCATAATGACTGGCACTGGATAGCATAATGACTAACAGTGGACTACATAGTGGCCACTTCCTAAACCCCAACCATAAGTGTGATAGCAGCTGCCCCTGTTCCGATTCCTCCACCCCAGCAGCCATGTCTAACTTTACAGTCGGGTGCATAGACAGAGACCTGGCAACAAGATCATGTCGTATAGCCACACTGTAGTGACTGATAACCTAATGCTGTGACCTAATTGCCTCCTTAGGCTCCTGGCTTATTGATGCAGGATTGCCAGGTTGCCATAGTGGTGCATTTTACTATCTGCTAGCTATAGGTTGCAGTCCCATGTCATTTACACAAAATTCATCTTCACTTTCACCAAAATTTTATAGAGTTTTGGTCATATCCTACCATGAGATTTCTTCTTTTGGTGGAGCCCCTTGAGGGAGATGCTGTTCAAATTGATTGCCATCCCAACACCACCACCATTGACGATATCAAAGCTCAGGTGGAGGAGAAAAGGGGAATCCCAGTAGACACCCAACAACTCTTCTTCAATGGAGTGGAGTTGATAAAACCAAACAGCATACGAAGCCTTTGCAGATCTAGATGGGAGGATGTCACCATCCAACTGCTACAAAGTTCAGAGCAGTATGTTGCTGTTAAGGAGTCCTGTGGTAAAGCCAAGATTCTCAGGTTTTTCTCAGATGATACTCCACTAGACATCTTGGAAAAGATTAAAACTGAAACAAGTTCTATTCACTCCAAATGTTTAATGTTCCAGGGAAGGGAGCTGGACTGTGGTAGTTCCCTTGGTGCCCAGAGCATTGGCAGTGGAGACACACTTCATGTTGTCATTAAACACCGAAGGCAGCAAGTGTATGTACAAACCTTTAATGGTGGAATCACCGTTCCATGTAGTCCTCATGATACAATCACGAATTTGAAGGCTGCCATTCAGATGAAAGAGGGGATACCAACTAAGCACCAACACCTGTTGAAGTTTAGCACAGGCATGGAAGAGTATAAGGATACTGAAGGAGTGCCATTACATCATTTGCCACAACTTGTTGTGGACGAAAATGTAGTTTTTGTTCAAAACAAATCAAGTTATTCAAACTTTAAGGTGATTACTTTGAAATATGACCCAAATGAAACAGTCAGGAGTATCAAGCAGAAGATTCACAGAAGTATGGGAATCCCACCCGAACTCCAAGAACTGACATTTGATTGGGGAGTGCTGGATGATGTTCACCAATTGATCTATTACAAGGTAAAGAAAAGCAGCACATTGCATGTCAAAGAACTTTATCAAGGTCCAATATCAGTTGAGTTGTTCACTGGAAGCACTGTCCGTGTGTTCATCAGGCCTCAAGACACAATTGCAAGTGTGAAGGAAAAACTTCAGGAGAAGTGTGGCATTGCAGCAGATGAGCAAAGGCTGTTTTTTAAGGGAAGAGAGCTTTTGGAAGGGTCCAAATTTAGGAGCGAACTTTCCCTGCTTTTAGTAAGACAAGACAGTGACATCTTCTATGTGCAGTACGATGGTTCACATTTGTTCTTTCTTACAATCGTCATGACACAATCAAAGATATCAAGCTCAAATTACAAGAGACCTACATCACACAGGATTCATGTAACATGATACTTTTGTTTGATGGCAAAACACTGCAAGACTGTCAAGAATTGGGTGATTGTGGTGTTCATAAAGAAAGCACAGTCACAGGCATTTTTCAAAAAATGCCCCCAGAATACAGGTTTTCAGCCTGTTACCGACAGTATGTTATTAAAGTTTTTCACAAAGGGTCTGTGTTTAGCATTGAACTCCGGTGTCAGGATTGGGAATCAGTTGGCAATATCAAAGCATTGATTGAGAAAGAGAAGGGTATTGACCTCCATGATCATCAGATTGTAGGATTACGTGGAACTACCCTCAAAACACTTGAAGACAGCAAGACACTTCAGTATTTATTCAGAGACCCCCTGTACTGCGTTTCCAAACCGTGGCCTCAGGTGCTGATTAATGTGAAGAATGTGCTCACTGGTAAAACAATCACAGTAGAGGCTTGTCCATTCAATACCATTGCAGACCTTAAAGCTAAGATTGAGGACAAGGAAGGATTCGGGATAGATCAGCAATGTTTGCTGTTAGCTGACCATGAACTTGGGAATGAATGTACTCTGGATGATTGCAATATATCAATGGGGTGTACCCTGTATCTCATTCCTGATTCCCACAAGAAATGTCCTGTCTCCATTGAAATCCCATCCATCAGGGAGACACTTTCACTCGTAGCTGAGCCCACTACCACTGTTGAGATGATCAAAGCCGAGGTGGAGTACCTCGGAGGGATACCAAGAGAACAGTGTGCACTAAGTTACTGCAGTGAAAACCTTCGGAATGAAGTTAATGTTGGGGAGATCTTAAATTATTACTATGTCCGCTTTCAAAAACACATCTTACACCTGGTAGCTAATAAAGATACTCTTCCCAATGTTGGCCCTGTGCGTTTATCTAAACTGCTAGATCCTGTGCCACCATGCGGGCCATTTTTGATGCCAGTTCTTGTCTGTCAATCTGCCCCGAAAACAACATATTGCCAGACTGCAGCTGTAGACATAAGTAACACAACTTTAGTAATGGAGGTTCACCCTACCATAACCGTTGAAGAGTTTAAAGCAGCACTCCACCGAAGACACAACATACCAATTTCTCCCAATGAGATGCAGCTTACATTTTCCAATGAAATGCTGGAGCCGTGTAACAAATTGATGGACTATTCCATTACAGGAGGGAGTGTACTACATGTTGAACACATCCAGAAACATTTTGGGCACAGAAATATATATATTGAATTCCCTGTTAAAGGCATATTCCTTACAGATCTCACTCCATCAATTCTTCCATCTACACCATCACGTGTACCAGTGTTAATTCAGATTCCAGGAAGAAGTGTGACTCCAATTGTGTGTTCCCCTAACACAACTGTTAGAGATGTAAAGAGCAAGATTGCACGTAGGGAAGGAATTCCTATGAAGCATCAACACTTAGTGTTTGCTGGAAGGCTGCTTGAAAATGAGCATACTCTGAGCCATTACTCTGTTCGCAGAGAAAACACTATTCATGTCATGCTACAAAACGGAACAGCACATCTACTTATACAGACCCATGAAGGGGAAACTGTGTCCCTTGAGTGTGACCTCACTGATACAATTGGACATGTGAAAGCTACTCTTAATGCAAGTTGGGGATGCCCACAGAATTACAGTCCTTGTTCTTTGCCGACAAAATGCTCGAAAATGGCAAAACTCTCCTAGCGTACAACATTCAAAGCAGCTCATACACCACCCTTCTTCTTAAGCCCAACCACCAATTCTCACTTCTTGTGAAATCATCCAGAGAATGGATGACCTTGGAGGTTCAACCTAATGACAGCATCAGAGAAGTGAAAAACAGGATTCAATGCATTGAAGGTACACCAACTCATGAGCAAATCCTCTTCTTTGGTGGTGATAGACTAGAAGATACACAGATGGTGAGAGACAGTGGTATTTCACCTTGGGATGTTGTAGCTCTCCAAAGACCAATTGACCATCCGGTTATTCTTGTGAGAAGCACCACCAATGAGTTGATGTTAGTTGACTATGCTGAATCAATGTCAGTGCTGGAGATAAAGACTCACATTTATGTCTCAAGGAAGATTCCACCTGAACAGCAATCTCTGTTCTTCAAAGGTTCACTACTGGAGAATAAACAAACATTAGGAGACAGTGAAATCCATCAATGGAACACTCTCCACCTGATTGTTCACCTATGTGATAGTTATCAGCTGTCTATTGAAATGTTCAACCGAACAATGACCTCTTTGACTGTTGCTCCGATCCATACTGTTGAGAACATTAAACTAACGCTCTGGCACCGCCTGGGAATTCCTCCAGACCAGCAGTGCCTCTATCTGAGGAGTGACCCCGAGAGTGAGCTAAAGGATGACTGCCTCATGAGCTCTTATCCTAAGGATTGCACATTTTGCCTCGCACAAAGGCCAAAGGCTGTTTTCATCCGAAGGAACAGTGGACCATCAATAAAACTGGATTGGCCCAACCACAGTAATATCACAATATCAGAAATCCAATCAGTGCTTCAAGACAAAGAAGGGATCCAAGCTGAGAAGACGACACTTGCATTGGGTCCAACAGTTCTAAGAGATGAGCAGTGCTTGTGCAGCTACAGTATTTTAATTCAAATGAGGAAGGAATCTTACTGCTTGCAGCTAGCAGAAGACCACTCCATGTTCGTAGTCTGCCCTACAACTGATGAAACTGTTATTGTTGAGTACAGCTCCTATGATGACATTGGAAACATCTACGCTAAGATCAATACTCTGTTTGGAGATGATCATGTAGCTGTACAGAATCACTACTTGCTCGTGACAGCTGCTTGCAAGCCTTTTGATGATGTGGATGACAAAACCCTTCAGAATTTCAAAATGACTAAAACTACCACCCTTTATTTAATCCCTCCTGATATGGTAATCTTTGTTACAACTCATACAGGACTGTGGATAATTTTGGAGGCAAGCCCTCTAGATACCACAGGCATGCTTAAAGTCAAAATTCAACAGCATTGGGGATTTCCAGTCACACAGCAACAGCTCAGTTTTAAGGAGGAACATCTTGTTGATGAGAAGAGCCTCTTTAACTATAATGTTCAGGATGAGAGCACCCTTCACCTTGAATTGCTTCCTTGGAAACAAGATCAACTCTCAATAGAAATGCCTGCAAAAACAATTACTTTGGAAGTTAACCTCCTAGATACTATCCAGAGTATCAAGTTTACAATTGAGCAGAGAGAAGGAATTCCAGCTTCTCATCAGCATATTTACTCAGCCAATTACAGTGAGTTAAATGATGAAGAAAAAACACTTGCAGATTTGTTGGTGAAAAATCACACCACTCTTCGTTTTCTAGCCAGGCCTACACAGCTTCCACTCCTCACAAGCAGTGGAAAAACAATCCAGATCAAGTGGAAGAAAAGGTCTTTGGCAACAGTGATGGATTTGAAAGTGGCTTTGGAAATGCAGGAAGGAATCCCAGTAGATCAACAGCAGATATTCCTCAGTGGTGACAGCCTTGAAGATGACCACTCTTTGTTAACATACAGTGTGCTCTCTCAAGTTTTAGAACGTGATTACCATTTCCTTTTAGCCACTGAACCAATTATGCTCATCAGGGAATATGGCACAACACATTATACACCCCTTCATTATCGTCCTGAGATCACCATTGCAGAGGTTCGAGAAAAAGTTGAAGAGAAGGGTATCTATCGAGGCAAATTTGATCTTGTTGAATCGATCAATGGCCACCTCTTAAAGGACCATGATCGTCTATCAAGCTGTAACATTCGTGCTGGAGGAGTGCTGGATCTGGTGGCTGATAAACTTATTAAAGTGCTCATTTTGTTCCAAAGTGGAGAAACGATTACTACAGCAATAAATGTACTTGCTGATGAATATGAAGTGATGCTCCGTATTTGGGATGATTGGGATCCAATGCATGTGCACATGCCCGAATATGACACATTGTTCACAATACATACAGGAAAGCGAGTTAAGCGACTGTATGATAGTAAGATTATTGACGGCAGCATTCTGTTCCTACAGGATGTTGTTGTGCGTGAAGATGAAGGACAAGGAGCGTATTCTAAGATATCCCTGAAAATTGTGTCTACTGGAAAGGCCTTTGAGATCACAGTAGGGCATGATGAACTCGTTCAGAGTATCAAATTGCGTATTGAGGGAACAGAGGGGATTCCTTCCTGTCTACAACAGATGTCACTTGAAGGACAGGAACTTGATGATGACGAAACCCTTGGTTATTACAACATCAAGAATGGAGCCACTCTTAAGGTTGCAGTGATGGGACATATCTTAACTATCAAAATGCACATGGGTAAGGCCATTCAATTCCTGTACAATCCAGATGATTCAATTGCAGAGATAAAGAAGAAGGTTCATGAGAAGGAAAGGATACCACAAGCCATCCAAAATTTAATGTTTGTGTTCAATGGCAAAGAGCTCCAAGATGATCAGCAAGTCCTCAAGGACTGCAATGTTGGACCCAATTCCACACTACATTTGCTACGCAAACACAGGATGCAAATCAGGGTGGTGACACATGTCGGAGAGGGAAGTTCCATACTACTTCCAGTCCAGCCAGGTGATACAATCGAGCATATCAAACAACTGATTCAAGTCTTCAAGCAACTTCCACCCACCCAACAACGAATATTTCACCAAGGTTGTGAACTGAACGATTTGATGACCTTGAGTGATTTGTACATTCAACCTGGCTCTACAGTCTATCTGGTACCACAACAGCTGCATATATGGATCTCTGAAAACACCAGCATTGCCCTCAGATATGATGAGAATGACTCTGTGGCAAGCGTTAAAATTGCAATTCAGGAGAAAGAAGGAATTCCAGCAGAAAAACAAGATCTACTGTTTGGAGAGCTGAAGCTGGAGGACTACCATACTCTTAAAGAGTGTGGCATCAGAAACGAATACTTTCTCTACCTTCAACTCATTGAAGGTAAGAGTACACGTATGTGCATGCAATACACAGAAAGACCATAAAAAGTCATGACTATATAAGTGTTCATTCCACAACAGGTGTATCTGAAGGTGCCAAGAAGGAAGAGGCTGTATCGGTATCCAAGCTTTCATCAGTTCCTGTTCTATGTAAGTTGCCATTGTCTATATAATTATGTACACAATTTACATACAACTGCATACAGTGGCATGTGGGCACAATCATGTATTGTTTCCCCCCTCCTTTACTATATATGTAGCCAATCAACCAAAGCTGTATCAGCTGCAGAGGTTGGAAGGCCGTGGAGGGAAGATTGTCGAAGTGATCAATAAAACAGCAGCTAGCTGGGAGAAATTGGCCCTTGCTCTTCATTTTGAGGGGCATATCTTAGAAATTGTTAATCGCGATCATACTTCAGTCGTTCGAGCCTGCCAGGATGTTCTCAGTAGGTGGTTGAGAGGAGAAGCACGTCAACCTGTTAACTGGAATACCCTTATAGAAAGTTTGAGAGAAATCAAGTTCAATGTGTTGGGAGAAGAGTTGGAGTTGGCTTTGAGCACTGAAGCCACTGATGTACATACATGAGAGCATCTCACAATAGTTAGTTGCCTTTGTTGTATAGTACGCCTCAATATAGTAGCTATATTATCAGTGACTTTTCTTGCACATAAGATGGTAGGTTCACTTTTGTATATACTGGGAGTGGTGTGTTTTATGGTTGTTCACTCATGTTATTGAGCATACTAGGCTAATTACTATAGCTAGTGGCACAGCCTGATTATAAACCTGACGCACATGTATTTGATCGTGCATTGTTGCTACGTAGTATAATAATTATTGTGATTTCCGGTATTATGACTCTCTTAGTATTTGGCAGAGCCACAGCAGCATTTCAACAGAGGTTACTGGCAAATCTGATATTCACAAATGGCAAGGGCTTTTTTATAACTAGTAGCTATCTCAAAATCACAGCTGAGAATGATATAGTGAATTACCGTAAATTGAGAATTATTCGAGTTGAAAATATTTCATGTGAAATATTTTCGTGTTAAAAAATTTTCGTAGCCCATCCGGGCAACGAAAAATTTTTAACACGATACATTTTTAACACGTGTACATTTGCGACGCCAAGAAATTCGAGCGATCTGGCATGGAGGAGTTCGAAACAGTCTGTTGTATTCGAGGCTACCATGTGTACAAAGAAATATGGGAGGCAGCAGCTGGAGAAATGCTGATATGTGAGAGGGAGCCACGCAACGCTCAATAATAGTTCGTCTCACCTCCTGTATTGACCACGCTGCTTGCCTGTATCGCTCGTCACCTTCTCCACTTCCTTGTTCGCAAGAGCGATTGCCTGTGAGGGCAGACAAGAAGATAACGACCCCCTGGGATCGGGAAGACCGTCCTTCGGCTTGAAGTAGCTTCGAATTGACATCGTTGAACTGTTTCGCAATCAGAGTTCGTACCGTAAAATTATCGTTATTAGCTGTCGAAATATTTTCGTGCGTTTAATTTTCGTAGTCGTCTCTGTCTACGAAAATATTTTAACAACGAAACTTTCCCAAATTACGGTACAATGCCAATAATTACAGTCAATCAGGTAGCACCAGATAGAGAGACACACTGCAGCTGACTGTCCCACTAATGACAAACACAGAGACATTGTCCATGACAACCGGTAGTGGAATGACCAAGTGGCAGGATGGTATGGGGCTGAAGTCTTGTGGTGAATGCCATTCTTCTTGAGGAACTGCTCAAACTCTGCGCTCACAAAGGCTGGGCCATTATAATTTATCCGTCACCATGACCTCGGGTAGACCAAAGGTTGCAAAAATGTGTGTCTACAACATTGAATTGTAGCAGCCACAGTCATGGTGATGGATGACAGTGAGCATCAATGAGGATGAACACCATTTGGCCATTGATGGGTCCTGCGAAATCTGCATGAACTCTTGACCAAGGGCGAGTAGGCCAATGCCATGGTTGAACTGGGGCTTCTGGTAGTGAGGCTTGGTTCCTCTGTGAGTAGTTCTTCTCTGCGGCTGTTAATGTCCTGGAGGCATATCCAATGGGACGCTAGCTCTGAGCCATCTGGATAACTCTGGGAAAGTACAGCTCCCAGTCCATAAGGAGAAGTATTACATGCCAGTACCAGTGCATTTTGAGGATCATAGTGTGCCAGCAGTTGTGATGACAGCAACAGCTGCTGCTTTGAGGCTTCAAAAGCCTTCTGCTCTCTGATCTCCCAGTGCCATGGTCGCGACTTCTCGAGCAGCCCGGTGCATGTACAAGGGGTTGAGGGTGGAAGCAAGATTAGGCAGGAACTTGGTTTAAATAACAACCCCAGGTAGCTAAGACCTCAGCTCAGCCACATTCCGGGGGTTAACATCCTTCAACTTCTCCTCCATATATGATGTAGGCCCTCTTGGTCAATTCTGTGACCTATAGGTAGACCATGTATACTGCTCTTTCTCAGAGTCATACTCCAGGACCTGCACATGATCCCATCCTTGTCGTCAGTGTAATGACTCCCTCAGTATCGGCGGAGCCGCAGCAGCATTTCAACAGTCAGAGGTTATTGGAAGATCTGATATTCACAATGGCAAGGGCTTATCTCAAAATCACAACTGAGAATGATACAGTGAATTACAATTACAGTCAATCAGGAAGCACCAGATATGTAGAGAGACAGTGACTGTCCCACTAATGACAAACACACAGAGATATTGTCCATGACAACCGGTAGTGGAATGACCAGATCATGACAAGAAGTTAATGGAAGGTATCCAGTCGCTACTAGCTCTAATTTATGAGAAGTAGAGTGATATCAAAGGGGGGAAACGATAGTTGAGCAAATTTTGACATAGCACAAACGATAAAGTTACATAGGACTTTTCGGCCCGAGAGCCTTAATTCATCAGCTATAATTATATCGTTGAGCGTTTGACATAGCACAAAGGAAAACATTACATTAGGTGTTTCGGCCGGAGAGCCTTCATCAGCTATATAATATTATATAGCTGATGAAGGCTCTCGGGCCGAAACATCTTTTCCCTTTGTGCTATAGCTATAGGTCAAACGCTCAACGATTGTTTCTTTGAGATTGCGATACATAGCAATGAGCCAGCCTGTACGACATTATGGAAGTAGAGCGGCTGTTGATAGATAATGGGTGTGGCTTAGGGTTGCTACTTTATCAAAATGGTTATTGATCCGGCAGGAAGTAAGTAGAGCAATTGGAAATTTGGGTCAGTGCCGTGCTAAATGTGCAATTAACCTAGCTACATACTTCCTGCCAGACCAATAGCAGCCTAGGTATCCACTTTCCCAAAGAAGAATTACTGATAACAAACTGCGTGCACATGTTTGTTCAGGTTCGTCACACATGTATACCTACTACACCATTAATGCTTGGACATGGATTGATGGCATGCGCTATATGCATGCAAAACAATTTAACTTGCTCACCGAGCTCATGAGAGCCACTAGCAATGTTACAATTGCAATGTTAGGCATGCTGGGACGCATCTCGCAGGATCACTTATATACTTCAGAATCGCGTGTAATAGTAGCAGTACTGCACTCTGATTGGTCACTGGTAAAGTGATCCTGCCCAAAGTGATCCTTCCGGCCGGCCAGGCGCCAACTTAGCTCCTTTAAAAGCAGGCCGTATGGTACCATGGTACAAAGGCCAGAACACGAACTCTCCATCTCGCAGACGCAAATTTCGCGGTAAAAGCAGCAGTTAAGATCAATCATGTCCGGACGTGGAAAGGGAGGAAAAGTTCGTTCTAAGGCCAAGACCCGCTCCAGCCGCGCTGGACTTCAGTTTCCCGTGGGCCGCGTTCACCGTCTCCTACGCAATGGAAGCTATGCCGAGAGAGTTGGCGCTGGTGCTCCGGTCTACCTTGCAGCTGTTATGGAGTACCTCGCTGCTGAAATTCTGGAGCTAGCTGGCAACGCCGCCCGCGACAACAAGAAACAAAGAATCAGCCCTCGACATTTGCAGCTGGCCATCAGGAACGACGAAGAATTGAACAAGCTCCTGGCAGGTGTGACCATTTCCCAAGGAGGTGTGCTACCCAATATTCAGGCTGTTCTCTTACCGAAGAAGAGTGGTGCACACAAAAAGGGGTCCTCGCAGAGCCAGGAATACTAAGGAGACATTGATTTGCATTCCTAAACCAAAGCCACCACTTCGAGTCAACGCTAGCTAGCTAAAATATAGCACCACTGGCCTTACTTTTGTACTCACCTGTACATTGAATGTACTACAACTGCCTTTCACAATGCATCATTCATTGGTTCGTCCTTGGCTTACATTATAACTTGTGTGCACTTTGGAACCTTATTATCGTGTACAAAAATGAGGGAAGGTGTTTCGGCGTACCCAGTGCCATCTATTACGCTAGATCGAGACAAGTTGAACGGTACATACAACAGAGTAACGCTAGCTAGCCTCGTTCCGAGTGCCTGGGAGCGAACTAGTCTCGTGCCCAGACCCTCCGCGTTTTGGGAGGGTCTGGGCACTAGACTAGGAGCGAACCGGAATCCGGAACCGAACGAGGCTAAAACGGCGCGGGCCTGAGCCCACGAGGCGCGCGCGATATGATTATGTTTTTTCAATATTCGTAACAAATACTTAAATAGATCAGTCCAAAAGAAGAATCGGTGTGCAGCGCAGCCGGCCAGCAAACTGAGGAAGCGTTTGAAGGTGAGCTGTTAATTCACACTGTACCCCATTTGACCCTATTAAACCCTATGTTTTTCACACTTCAAAGCGCAGCCGCTCGCGCCAGGCCAGCCTCTGTGGTGATTTAATACCCACACTCCACACTCCTCTCGCTTCGCCTGCTAGGAAGCCCATTCACCAGACTCTCCTTTCTCTGATTTTTCTGACGTGGCACGTGTGGCTGGGGGATCTGGGGATGAAACTGTAGCCCCATCATTGCATTGTATCCACGGATAAGATCTTGTTATTCAGCTGTCTTTTAGAATCTGCCTTTTGGCGCCATGGCACCTGGAAGGCCAAGTTAGAATTGAAGGCGGTCTGTATTCAGTGGACTGGACTCACAGAAAGTTGCGCTCTTCATTTTGAAACATCAAACACAAGTAGAATACTTACATCACATGAATTGAATTCGGGCCAGCTGACCATGACTCGATATCAGGACTACACGCAGTTCCAGCAGACCTTTCTGCCGGAGCGCATGCGCCAAAGATGCACTGAATCGGCTCGTTCCCAGACTGAAATGGTCTGGGGACAACTATGAATAATCATAGGCCTACAGGCAGTGGGAAAGCAAGAACGGAAGTGCCAGTCAAACTTGGCAGCAGCATAGAAACAGTTCAAGAAGCAGCTGCAAACTTGTTGTACCATGCACTTGGTGTACGAGAGTTTGCTAGCAATGACCACCATGTATTCCTCGAAGTCGTCATCAAATCATGGACGAATTCGCACCGAAACGAAGTCGAGCTGGTTATGCATGTAGGACAACATGGTGACAGCTGTGATGCTAACTAAACCTCACATACGTGGCAAAGCTAGTACCTATGGTGGCAGCTGTATAGCTAATACCGTTCCGCAATTTTCTGACTTGCGGAAAGTGATGAGCGCAACTTTGTGTGAGTCCAGTCCCGAGTCCAGTCCACCGAGTACAGATGGCCTGAAATGAATGGGTGGCTGCTGAGGAATGAGTTTTGTTCATGACAGCCCTTACTGGTCACTCCAATACGTGCCACACATATTATAGCTGTGACCTGGTCACAGACTGTGGACACTTGTTCTTGCTGATCCGGCCTCCTGATCACATGAATGGAAACCAAACATTTCACCGATCTGTTGGAAGTCAGTCAATCTTGAAGGTGGGGAGAAATAATAAATGCCCACACAAAAAGTGAGCAATGGTAGCCTATGGGAATTTCACTCAGCCTGGGAATGAGGCTGCTGTAGTTACATGTACATGCTGGTGGATGCAATCGGAGTC
The DNA here is from genome assembly GCA_963931865.1 of Axinella damicornis. Taxonomy (NCBI): domain Eukaryota; kingdom Metazoa; phylum Porifera; class Demospongiae; order Axinellida; family Axinellidae; genus Axinella; species Axinella damicornis. Next base: position 1,833,762 of record OZ007508.1, on the reverse strand, counting down.
TGTTGAAGTATCCACAAGGTGCCATAATATTATAACAGCTAAAACTACCATCTGCGTCAATGTATGATGTCACATAAGTGTGCATTAATTGGGGTGATCCGTATGCTAGCTAGCATACACACAGCAATGTTGGACTTAGAAGTAATGAATGCCTTTACTCGTTTTCTGTACTAGGATGGAAGATCCTGCCTCTTTCCTGTCCCGGAGTGCACCATTCCTGGCTAGCTACTGGCACTACATCGCAGCTGGGGCTGCAACTGTGCTCCTCGCCGTCCTGGTGGCCTACATGCTATCACCCGGTAACCCAAACCACGATCAAAACAGACAGAAGAAAACGAAACAAGACAAAGCTGATAAAACAAAAGAGGGGGCAAAGCCAAAGAAAAAAATAGACATGATGACTTTTGACAAAGGAGAGCATCCCTTAGAGGAATTTGATGACGAGAAGCCTGACCCCTCGCTAGCTCCACCTCTCCACTCGGCTGATACTCCCCACGTCCTGTACAAGTTTGAGAAACTCTCTGAGGATGACATGAAGCATCGTTCCTTGACATTTTATGAGCAGTTGAACAAGCGAAGGTCCATCAGGAACTTGAGTTCAGACCCCATCCCCATAGAAGTCATAGAGAATATAATTCGAGCAGCAGGGACTTCCCCCTCCGGAGCTCACTCTGAACCTTGGACCTTTGTTGTCGTGAAAGACCAGAAAATAAAATCTCAAGTACGTGAGATTATTGAACAAGAAGAGTACTTGAACTACGATCGTCGAATGGGGGAGAAGTGGGTCAAGGATCTGCAGTTCGTTGGTACCACACACGAGAAGCCATACCTCGATGAAGCACCGTATCTCATCCTGGTATTCAAACAGATGTACCATGTTGGGGAAGATGGAGTTCGCTATGCGCACTACTACTACGAAATAAGCACGGCAATCGCATGTGGTATGCTCGTTACAGCTATCCACAATGCAGGTCTGGTTACCGTGGTAACAACACCTCTTAACGCAGGTGTGGCACTCAAGGAGTTGTTGGGAAGGCCAGAGAATGAGAAATTGATGGTTCTTCTGCCGGTGGGTTACCCATCAGAGGGAGCAAAGGTTCCCGATGTCCGGCGCAAACCTCTGGAGCAGATCATGGTGGTCAAGTGATCTAGATACGGTGTGCATGTGACATGTTCATTAATGACAGAGTGTGGTTTCCTTTCCAAGTCACATGACTGAGGTGTACCCTTTTGTTATATTGAAATTTTACAAGCGTATATAGTGTTACTTAATTGTGCTGCTGAGTTTCCAATGGTAACTCCATGGCATCAGCTCTGACTGTGTAGTGCAGTGTACTGTAATTTATAAGGTCTGGCCTCATTTCCAGGCCTTCCAAAGTTCCACTTCCAGTTTGTAGCAATCAAAAATAGGATGTGTTATAACTATATATGTATACACTAATTATGTGGAGGAACAGGTATCAATCCTATATAGCTGTAACAGCCTTCTTGATAGGCTAGCTTATTCCCCAGCAACCTATATATGCAACCATGCAGGCTACCAACAGTGTCTCATTCCCAGCTTCATACCCATCCTGTTCTGTTCCCAGAATTTGTACTCGTCCTGCCGTTTCATACCCTCCCATTCACTCTAAGCCCATGCAGTCCCCTATATAACCGCATCATTATATTTGTTGGTATCGCACATGTGCTGCTTGAACAAGTCATTTTAAGCATGAATAAAGCATGATTCAAGGAGTGCGCATCAGACAGCTATGAAGTATGCACTACAAACTAGTGGTCATTATCCGGGAGGCCAAGTGAACTGTCTCCCACCCATAACATGAATGTGTAGGTGGTACACTGACTGGGACGCTAGCTTGCCATTGTTGATCACTACAGAGGGAGGGAATTGAAGGAGAGAGGGAAGGCGGGAGGGAGGGAGGGTGAGGTGAAAGGTACAGAATACACAGCAGAGGAGGTTGGAACTTGGAAGCTAGTAATTAGTGGTACGCAGAATTCATGCTACGTGAATGACATTTCACTATGGGCCACTATGGCAGTCTGTATGATTACACTATATACCTTTGCAGGTACCACTAATTACTGGCTTCGTTCCCAGGTCACACGGCCTGGGAACGAGGCTACACTAATTACTAGCTTCCAGCCTCCTCTGGGTACAGAGAAAGTAGACAACCTTGGGCTACAGCGTTTCACTCACCAATTCTATATCCTTCATCCAGCTTTTCAAGCTCAGCAACTTTCCTAGCAACTTGAAGCAAGTGACCAAGGAGCTGAATGTAAGGAGGAAAGAATGGATGGGGGGATGGGATAAAGGAGGGATCCGAGGAAGCGTGCCAGTGACTACTGTCCATGCAGACGCTTTCCAAGGAGCTTTTCTACGCCTACTTCCAGGAGATCCAGAGGATCGATCTGAGCACGACACAAGTAGCTTGGTGTTAATCATGGTGATCCACTAGTCGAACAAGCTAGACTTCACTTTCTCCATGCGGTCACACGAGTCGATCCATGCTGGGGAAAATTCGAGGGGCTAGCCCACTAGACTAGTGATCCACATTTCATGTTCAGTGCAGGCACAATAAACATATGACAACCCAACCCAGCAGAATACTAGAAAGCAGGAGTCACACATGTCACATGACTCTAAGACCCCGCCCACTCTGAAGCATGTAAAGCACCTCTGTGTCCTCGTCCTTTGCTTGTGACAGCATGGGAATGGGCTTCCGGGGAATCACCAGGATATGGACTGGGGACACGGGGTTCACATCACGGAATGCCATACACTGGATAGAAGATCATGATAGCACAGGTGTGATATATACAAGTTATCCATCAGCTGCTATCAGAAACTGTAGACTATCATGCGATCAAGGTAGTGGTACGGTCACTGCCTGGAATAAGGAAGTCCCATCCCACACTCCCCTTGGCAGGGATTAAGTGGATAGTTTGGCAGGTCTGGGCACCCCTCGTGGTGTAACTATAGGAGGATATTAACAGAATAACCTGGCCCATGCTGTTTGGAAGGTGATTAATTGGGGGACCCTGCTCAGATCCCCCAAATAACCCGCACCTTATCTACAGTCAAACTGAGAGAGGGGGTACCTTATCTACAGTCAAACTGAGAGAGGGGGTTCATTGTTCCCAGGCTTCCCCCCCCCCCCCCCCCCCCCCCCGTTCACGCACATTTTTTTAACACCGTGCGCACTGGGAACAAGGCTAGTTCAGAAACTGCTAAACCACGGTTGGGGGGACTCGGATCGTGACACAAGTGGCTTCTTATGATATAGTGGATGTGGCCACATCCTATTGTACAGAGAGATCCCTCTGATCTCCATATATGGACAAGTAGGTGGAGCCGACTAGCAACTGGAATCCCATGTGACCACAGCTACCTTGTCATCTTCATAAACAATATCAGCTGGAATCTCCTTGTTTAGAATCTTAGTGAAGATCGTGGTCTGTGGGAACACAGACGCGTTTGCGACCTCCGCAGCAGCGGCGTGCGCCTTCGTCACTTCATCATGCGGTTGTGAGTCAGAAGAGAAGATCCGGTACTGCCCTTGTGCAGAGCTAGGCCCCTCCATCATCCCCTCAACAGTTGCTGGAGTGTTCTTGTTGAAGGCTGCAATGGCTGCCAGTGCCAGCACGATGCTGTGTGTCTGCTGAAACGATTTCGCCCCTCTAACCTGCTTCGCCAATACTCGAAACGTTAACATAGTCTCGCGTAGCCAGACTCTCGCATGGAAACGAGACTAACGTTAACATACCTAATAGTCTGGGAACCAGAAACATGCGTTATGGGAACTAGCCCTCTTACAATTACAGTAGTACCGGACCAAGGCCCTGCTTAGGTGTCCATGAATACAATGTAGTTATTTTATTCGTAAGGCATCGACCATCTACTCGGGGTCAGTATTTGCAAGACTGCGCTTACTGCCAGCATGGGGGCAGGTGTGATCGTGCTGTGTTTTGCTGCGCTAGGCCTGCAGATGGCCGTGGGATCCCGCCTACATATGCCTGTCGATGATGAGGACTACGACTACCACGGCTTTGGCGGTGAGTGCGGGCTCAAACTATGTGGATATTTGGTATCAAAAAGTTTATTGTAAATCGTTCGCGTAACATGTTGAAGTATAGACGCGCGATGTTACGACGTTGCCTATGCCATAGGTAATAGAGATGTAACCTATTTTCCTATGCCGTCATGATCGCCGACTGCTCACTGCGCTGTCGAGCGAATTATTTTGCATGCGAACACGGACAACACGCAGTGCGAGAAAATAATAGTTGCTGGGTTGTGCAGCAATTGACTTAAAAGTGTAAAAAATCCCATGGGTTACCCATGGGAATGATTTAAGTCACCCTTCCCATGGGTGTCTCATGGGACTGATTTAAGTCACCAGAACCCATGGGAGCATTTTAAGTCACTACAGTTGACTTAAGTTGCTGTGAAGATATACAATGCATAGTATTACTCATGGGACCATTTTAAGTCAAGTCATGAAAGAGTAAGCCCCTGTCGTCTCACTTCATCAGAGTAAGTCCCTGCCAATTTACCATTCGCATTCAGAGAATGACTTGCATGAGCTTTACTGTTGCAACTATACTGTCCCACACAACTGAGCTAGAACTCCAGAATGGCGGTGTATATATAGGGCATACAGTTGAAAAGCTATTGGCTTCAGACATTGCTATCAAATGTCCTTTGTCATGAATGATTGTTAGGTCTCAATTTGAGTTATAAACTGCTCCCTCTGATCATCTAATCAGGTTGTCCCAAGCCTCGTTCCCAGGCCTCCATGCCCAGCTTTTGTCGCTTTCGTACTGCAAACGACAAAAGCTGGGCGTGGAGGCCTGGGAACGAGGCTATAGGTTGTTCCCAATTGTTCCATACCAATTCTCAATTCAGACTTCAGTATTATTGATGCGGCATCTGCAGCTGTGGCTACTGCACAGTCAAATAGTGAAGCAGGTACCTTCTTCGGCAAGATGACTATAACCTCAGACCAAGCCTGTCCACAAGACGTGTTCCATCACTATAGCACAGCTAGCTAGTCTATATTTCAGGTGCTGTATTAGCCTCATTCCCAGACCCGAGGCTAGGACTGCATGCACATCCTGTTTAGAAACAGCCGCTCTGATCCACATACAGTATAATACATCCGGGTAGCTATAGAACATTTGACATAGTATACTGACAGAATATAGTACAATCATGGTGTCAGGACAGAACAGTAATATATAGCTAATTTTAGCATTCAATGTCTGAGGATAAAGGGTAGATTATTTCATGCATGGCACACGAATGATCGATATGTGGAAAGACAGTTTGCATGCCAAAACAGTATGTGTGCAGAGATCCATGCATACAGTTTGTCACTTGTTGGTCCAGCTATCTATAGCTGAGAGCACAGCATAGCTTGTCATTCATTGCTCCTGAGGAGCGCACTAAAGTAATTGTACAAAGTATTGTAAATGAGTAACTTTTGCACAATGTTGTGATTCAAGTTCAAATGCTAACTAAAAGGTGGCTTCTTTCTGTGGTAGATCAGGCTCCTCTTCCATTGCCTGTGGAAATCCTTGTGCTATAACTGTGCTTGCGGCCACATTAATGGTATTCTTGCGACGCCTACGATAGGCACAGTAAATCAAACCGAAGGTGATACTGAGGACGAGGATGAAGACAAAGACCAGTATCACACTCGTAGTGAGATCCACTCTGAGCTCAGTTGCACTGTCTGTAAGTGACGCAGAAACTAAAGCCAAAAGGAAACATTGCAGTCATAATCTCAAAGACCCCTTTGGGTTGTGAGTAAATATATACTGGAATGTTACATAGAATCTATGTAGCTGAGAAACAGGTAGTGTTTCAGGCGAATTATGTACCTGGCATTGAGAATCACCATCCAGTGATTAAGGTAACCAATAACCATATTAGGCATACCCTTTGCTCATCAATGTTGATGTCTCCACAGTTATTCTTCCGTTGACCAAATGGCCTATGACACAGCTGCTATATCCTCACACTGGTACTGACACAATGCAACTATAAGTTAAAAGTCAAGCAGCTGGTAGCAGTTACACATGCAGCACCTGAATCTGTATGGCAGTCTGGTTCAATCCGGCCAGTTGGACACACACAGCGGTTTGGAGCTATGCATGTGTGATTTGCATCACAGATAATGCATACGGCTGGGGGGGAGTAGTCAGTGATAATACTAATTATTACTACCATATATATATATAGTACTGAGCTATATCAAAGAGTTTAGTTACCATAGGGTCTTAGGGCAGTTACGGAGTACCTGTACGGCAGTCAGGTCCAGTCCAACCAGTGGGACACACACAGCGGTTTGGTGCGATACACGTGTGGTTTGCATCACAGCCAGTGCATATGGCTGTGGGAAGCAGGCAGAGAGCAGGAGATAAAGTTTATGAGATAATTACTATAGTTCACATAATGACTAGAGTAAGCAACTGATTATCGGACGACATGTAAAATCGGACGCGCTAGCGCCGAACGAGTATATTACCGGAAGTGGGCGGGACCTTCAGTCGATACTACAGACCCATCGCACACTGAGTTGAAAGTTTGGTGGTTCTCTGTTGCTTGGTTCTGGAACTACAGCCAGCCAAAGTTAGATCCGAAACAATGTATGATCGGACAAAATTGATGTATTATCGGATGACGCTCCCTGCCTTTTCTCTGAAGGAACTTTCTCTGAGATTTTTACATTTTCGGGAAGCCTCATGATCCCTCTGCCGCAGGCTCACTTTTTGTCACCGTGGCTGATTCGAGTGCTAGAGAATATCACCGAATGTTGACCATGGTCTCCGTGTCTAATATCGGACGCTGAAATTTCGTCGTATTTTGGCGTAGACACTCACAAGTACACTCTAGTGTTGCAGTACGGATACCATTGGAAAGTGCAGGTCCTCAGCAACGTAATGGCGCAAATCCCGTGTTTATACGTTGCACCGTACCTGAGATACAGCTGCTTTCCCCAGTTTGCTCCTGTATGGGCGGTCCAAGATAGCAACGACAGTATTCCTGGAGAGTTTTGGGGTAAACGACTATATCTCTGGAACGGTGCAACGTATAAACGCGGGACTTATACCATTTTGTTGCTGAGGACCTGCACATTCCAATGATATCCGTATTGCAGCACTATAGTGTACCTGAGAGTGTCATCGCTAAACTACGACGAAATTTCAGCGTCCGATATTAGACACGGAGACCATGGTCAACATTCGGTGATATTCTCCAGCACTCGAATCAGCCACGGTGACAAAAAGTGAGCCTGCGGCAGAGGGATCATGAGGCTTCCCGAAAATGTAAAAATCTCAGAGAAAGTTCCTTCAGAGAAAAAGCAGGGAGCGTCATCCGATAATACATCAATTTTGTCCGATCATACATTGTTTCGGATCTAACTTTCGCTGGCTGTAGTTCCAGAACCAAGCAACAGAGAACCACCAAACTTTCAACTCAGTGTGCGATGGTTCTGTAGTATCGACTGAAGGTCCCGCCCACTTCCGGTAATATACTCGTTCGGCGCTAGCGCGTCCGATTTTACATGTCGTCCGATAATCAGTCGCTTACTCTATAGGTGTATGCCTGTGTAGATGTGCCTCGCACATGACCGTACACGGGTGGTGCATGTCAAGATCAAGGCGACCAAGAGAACACTGGAAGAGTTCAAAGAATTAAGCATTCCTTTCCGCTATATACTTATTGCTTAGCTGCACTGCTGCATGACTGCTCATCTCTTAGCATATGGAACGACTTCAGGGGGTGGTGGCTGGATCTTAGCTTTCTCTGTGGTTCCGTTTGTCCTCCAGTCTCCTTGATGACTATATGTTGGACAAGCAATGAGCCAGTGCCGCTGGTGATCGTATAGTACATTCAGCCCTAGCTTGTATTCAACCAGAGGTAGCTACTACATAAATTGCTGCGCATAAATATATGTAAGGGGCATGGGAAAAGGGACCTATGAACTTTGACCTTTACACTGACACATACCAAGTCACAACTTAGAAGCTGACCGTTGCAGAACTATCCAAAGGGCTGCAGACAATTCTGTACTGACATATATAAGGCCGAGAACCATCCTATGCACTGGAAGATTATAGTAGACACATGCTAAGGCACTCAGCTATAGATAGGACCCTCAAAAGTATACGACAAATTATGTTGCTGTATGGCTGCATCTCTATAAGGTGCACTCTTCTTTGCCTGTAGTTATCATGGCCCGTAAAGAGTTGTGTGGGATAGTGCAGCTACGGGTATATACCTGTAAGGCAGTCATGTCCAGTCCAGCCAGTGAGACATGCACAATGGTCTGGCGCTATACACCTGCGATTTGCATCACAGTTTTGGCATATGGCTGTTCAATGAAGCAGGCAGAAAGCAGTATAAATAAATAAAGTGGGTATTCAGATATCATAGAGCATGACAAAGATATAGCTACCAGGAAGCACAAGTAAACAATGACACAGGCGGTGAGTGAAAAGCGTAGAGTACAAAGCATGCAAGTGGCATTCCCGGTACAGGTATGGCAATCATAGGGTGACAATTCATCACTATAGCCCAGAACTATACGGTGTACCCCAGCTTGCCTTAATTGAGTTACGTTAGTGACTCAAGTTAGGTTACAGAGTACCTGTATGGCAGTCAGCTCCAGTCCAACCAGTCGGACATACACAGCGGTTTGGCGCTATGCACGTGTGGTTTGCATCACAGTCATTGCATATGGCTGTGGAAAGCAGGCAGGCAGAGAGCGGTAGCTATATCTGTGCATGCAGGATTATACACATACACCATGATGATCAACAAACAAATGATACTCTATAGCTATATGCCACCCCTAACATAGCTACTGACCGCTAATTGCTCATAGATCACTCCTCCTTGTCTCGAGTTATGATAACTGCACAAGTGCATTGAAGTGATTTGTGTGGGGTTAGCTATGAGTGTTCTAGTTACAGCGAAGATATACCTATATGGCAGTCAGATCCAGTCCAACCAGTGGGACACACACAGCGGTTTGGTGCTATACATCTGTGGTTCGCATCACAGTCATTGCATATGGCTGTGCATGGGAAGCAGGCATAGAGAGGTAGATAAATATAGTTTATATCAGTGCAGATAATATTATTGTAATTAGTACATGTATAGTACATGTGTAAAGCTACCTCAGAAAATATCACGGGTTTGCTGCCTCGAGTTTGCATGGATATGCCCCCTTTGTAATGTTGCAGAGTATAGTTACCTACCTGTATGGCAGTCAGGTCCAGTCCAACCAGTCGGACATACACAGAGGTTTGGCGCAGTACATGTGTGATTTGCATCACAGTTAATGCATATGGCTGCGGGATCAGGCAGAGAGCAGTCAGTAAAATTATACCTGTGCAGAGTTATAATATCTTATGACTGATCATTAGCCTAACAGACCACGTGCACGCGGACCGCCTTATACCTATAGTTATAATGTGCAAGCGGGACAATTGGTAAGGTGAGGACGTCGACATGAGCACTCCTGCGCATGCGTAGCTACACGACCTAGCTTTCAGTACCCAGTACCCATGAATGGGTTGCTATTCCTTTCTCATGTGGTCGTGCTCATATGTGAAACACAGGACTCCTCAAGTTGGCACTGACTTAAGTGCATAGTCAGGGGCGGAGACAGCTACCAAAAAGTGGGGGGGCTAATAGCACAATTGCACGCTGCCGAAGGCAGTGCGTAGAGGCGCGTAGCGCCGATCAGTCCGCGCGAAGCGCGGAAAACTTTTTCGCCTTCATTTTTCAGTTATCAGGATGGGCTCTCGTGGCACCTTCGTGCTTTGTACTGCAAGTTAGAGACGCCAGCCCCCAAGAAACGAGGTGACATAGCTATAAGTTACTGCTAGATTTCGTGGCATAGTACCGTCAAGTCTGTTGTTTTGGGGGGGCTCAGCCCCCCTGCTATTGAAAGTGGGGGGGCTCAAGCCCCCCTTGCCCCCCCTATATCTCCGCCCCTGATAGTTTCTATTCACCTCTGTCCCCGGCTTTTTTCAGGTCTGGGACCGAGGCCATGTGTGCCCGCAATGATTCGCGCGAACGGAGGCGCGATGGGCTCGACGTGTATAGTATCAAACGTCAGTATAAAATTTCACGTGCGCACACGGTGGCGGTTCGTATATAGCCGTATATACCTGTATGGCAGTCAGGTCCAGTCCAGCCAGTCGGACACACACAGATGTTTGGCGCTGCAGCTGTACACGTGTGATTTGCATCACAGTTATTGCATATGGCTGTGGGAAGCAGGCAGAGAGCAGCAGATGAAATATCAGTGCAGAATTTGTTTTTTATTCATCCGCTTTACGTGTACAAGCTGTGCCAGTCAGTTGGTACCCACTGCAGCACAAAGGCTGGATGGTATCTGTGCTGTAGTATACCGTCCTGGATGCTTGACGGTATCCTCTCGTCCTAGAATGGAAATAACATGAGAATAAGGCCTTCCATCGATCTTAGAGAGGTACGAATGTAAGGACTTACTTTACACACCTCCCCCAACCCCAAAAACCACAGGCTGTATAGGCGGTGGCAAATGACTGCCTATAATAACCAACAGTGGGCCGCGACGTAGCGACAGTTGTGTTACCGCAGACCCTGCAGAAATTAAAAGGCACAGTAGCTAAGTGTGAAATGCAGCCTATATAGTGTATCAGTATACAGACGTACCCTGTTTGCGCCCGGCAGGCCTGCAATACGAACGCCAATGCAATGACTGCGGCTAGGTGGCTACCTAAGGTCGCCATTCTCGAAGTTAGTGATCTCCGAATGAATATTATAATAATTATTATAGCAACTTGATCGTACGCACGAAGCGGGGCAAACAGTATGCACGCAGCATGCAGAGTTCAGTGGACTGCCGCTAGCGCGCTGCAGCATGACATAATTAGCTATAGGCATGTAAACAATGAAAGTGTTTAGAAATTAAGTTGAATCTCTACAAAATCCATTCCTGTACTATTGCCCATTCCACAAGAACAAAGTGCATGTCAAGATTTTTGTTCGCATGCTTGTTTGAGGAACCAAATAGCAATAGCAAAATATCACAACCGCCCAAACAAGTGGTAGTTCAGTTAGCCCATGCAGCTGCAGTGAAAGCTTGTGTACTAACAGCTATTGTTGGAGACTAGAGAGACTAGAATGTGTACCCGGATACCATTATTAACATTAAGATAATTAACATTTTGAGTTACATTCTTGTAGTTTTATATTATGGATGCCTAGCCACTTGTAATGTGATTTTAACGGGACTATATACAAGAAACCTACTAGTGAATATTAATTTGGTCAAGATTTGCCTGTGTACGTACATGTGTAGGTTCCATACAAGATCAGTTTCAAGTCAGTCCATAGGATGCATGACCAAAATTCACTAGTAGGTTTCTTGTATATAGTCCCGTTAAAATCACATTACAAATAACAGCATAATGTAAACTTCCACACTGTTATATAGCTGCTGTATAGCACACAGTCAATGTATAGCTATCTCCCAGTATACCAACAAAAGTTAATACATATCTTGTCATAACTGAATTCTGCAATGACCGCTGTGTATGCCACACTGCATGGTCAGACTGCATGCATAGACCTGCCTGACTGTCATTGGTGGTTGCATCACAGCCCCCAAAATAGCAGTGTATAATTCATGGTTAATGCAGCTGTAGTAGGCCCTCTCAATCTTGTGTACTAACAACGATTGTTGAATACTAGAATGTGACTTGAAACTGATCTCCATGACAATGGAATATCTAGTTTATGAAACCCACTCATGCCAAAAATTCACTAGCAGGTTTCTTGCATATAGTCCCATTAAAATCACATTACTAAATGTCATTATGTAATTCAGTAGTACATAACGATCATGTTGGTGCACGAGGGTTTGAGCTATGACCACATGTACTGAGTGGGGGTCCTTGCTGCCAATGAGCTATCGATTCTGTGTGTTGTTTCAACATAGTAGCTAAGTAATATTTGCAGTGGTATACACTTATCAATCACTTTATAGGCAATGTAAATAATACTAAATATGCCACTAGAATATCCTTCATGACTGAGCTGAATGGCTTGCGTGGTCTGAACTTTGAGGTGATCAACTTGCATGGTCTGAACTTTGAGCATTCACCTCAAAGTTTAGACCAAGCCGCTCACCTCCAAGTTCAGAAGATGCCACTCACCTTAAAGTTCAGTCCAGGCAAGCCAGGCAAGGTCTGAACTTTGAAGTGAATGGCATGAACTTTGAGGTGAGCAGCTTGGTTTGAACTTTGAGTTGAGCAGCTTGGTCTGAACTTTGAGGTGAGCAGCTTGGTCTGAACTTTGAGGTGAGCGGCTTGGTCTGAACTTTGAGGTGAATGGCATCGTCTGATGAACATTGAGGTGAGAAGCACGTATGCTAAGGAGCTATTAGTAAATATTCCACTTGAGTATCTTCTATAATTTGGTAGCTTAATATTATGTCACACAAATGTTCTATTGTAATATTATTACAACAAGACATTCCAGTTGGCATATATAGGTCTTTAAAACTTCCCGTTCACTGAGAGGCCAACTAAATTAGTATAGCACTTGAATGTCCTCTAAATCATGCAGTATGTAATGCAATATTGGCAGTGGATGCAGTGAGCATTGAGGAAACTAAAAATACCCTTGCCGCATTGCCACATCGATATCACCACATATCAAACCTTACTGTCATAGTTTCTTAATCACTATATACAGTGCTCAGTAAGCATCCAGACTGTTTCCATAGCAATGTGAATACATATATCATACTCCATGGTGTGATGAAGCTAGCTGCTACGTAGCAGCTGCAGCAGCATGCTAGCTATACTATGCTGTTACACAAAATTAATGTTCTATTTCACAGGCAGCTGCAGGGGCATAGCAAGGGCATGGATTTTTCAAGAATAGCTACTGAGAATTAGCTCCTTTAAATGACAGCAGTCATACCAGATCCCTCACCCTAAGTGACACAAGTGAATTCTTGTACCTATACCACTTCACTTACCTGCATGTCACAACAATGTCTGTGTAGTGGTATGTACGGAATGAAACACTTACCATGTCACAACAATGTCTGTGGGTACATTAACTATTCACTGGGTCCCTCCTCACTATACTGGATACGTACCACATGCAGGGCGGTCGAGAGTATTATAGTAGGCCCCAGCATGCACCCACTGTGGACTCCACTGCATGCACCCACTGTGGACTCCGCTGCATGCACCCACTGTGGACTCCGCTGCATGCACCCACTGTGGACTCCACTGCATGCACCCACTGTGGACTCCGCTGCATGCACCCACTGTGGACTCCGCTGCATGCACCCACTGTGGACTCCGCTGCATGCACCCACTGTGGACTCCGCTGCATGCACCCACTGTGGACTCTACTGCATGCACCCACTGTGGACTCCGCTGCATGCACCCACTGTGGACTCCGCTGCATGCACCCACTGTGGACTCCGCTGCATGCACCCACTGTGGACTCCGCTGCATGCACCCACTGTGGACTCCGCTGCATGCACCCACTGTGGACTCCGCTGCATGCACCCACTGTGGACTCCGCTGCATGCACCCACTGTGGACTCCGCTGCATGCACCCACTGTGGACTCCGCTGCATGCACCCACTGTGGACTCCGCTGCATGCACCCACTGTGGACTCCGCTGCATGCACCCACTGTGGACTCCGCTGCATGCACCCACTGTGGACTCCGCTGCATGCACCCACTGTGGACTCCGCTGCATGCACCCACTGTGGACTCCGCTGCATGCACCCACTGTGGACTCCGCTGCATGCACCCACTGTGGACTCCGCTGCATGCACCCACTGTGGACTCCGCTGCATGCACCCACTGTGGACTCCGCTGCATGCACCCACTGTGGACTCTGCTGCATGCACAGTGACTCCCATTCATGAAGTTCGAATTCTCTGGTTCTGTGCAGCCATAATATTTATTTGCTCAGTACCCAATTCACTTCATGCACAGTATGAAGCTAAACAGCTACTTAGCTACATACCAGTGGTGTCAGAAACCAGGTCCCATGTTATTAACCAACAGAACTCAATTCATAAATCACGCACACATCAATGTAGCTAGCTATAGCTAGCTATCTAGTATACAAAAAAGAGGAAGGTTGTAATAGTTACAGGGAATTAATGTTTAGTGGGTGAATTTGACATCAAAACTCAATTCATAGCTAAATCATGCATATCAATGCAGAGTAAAATTAATAGCCAGCTAGCTATAGCTAGCTAGCTTGTACACACAAAAAAAAAACAGGGAATGTGTAGTGGGGCAGTTTGCCCAAAACCCTAGTCGCTATATTTGGTGTCACATGACTTAGAACATGTGCTAGCCACACACTGGTCAAGACACTGGCCAATCACGTTTGAGCTCTGCATAGGAATGTTTTCATCACCTGAGCATTCTGGCTCGTGGTACGCCTGTATCCGCAACAGGCAATCGGGAACAACCCTCAGTTGAAAGTTGCCAACAAGAAACGTTCCCTCAATAGTGATCCAATCTCCAATAAAGTTCAGAAGCTCAGGTGCTGTGTGCATAGCACTGGTGCCATTTATCGTGCTCCGGTATACGACATGAGTGGTCATAGTCTGGCAGCTGAATTGGCCATTCTCTATGGAAGTAGACTGGAAGTCACAGCTGCACCGCTCTCTAATGGCTGCTGCAAGGGCCTCCTTCACTGCACGATCAATCCAATAGGTAGTTGTCTAAAGGTAAGGAGGGAAAAAAAATTATATCAATACTGCACCATGCTAATTATGTACATGTGTATGCATATGTTTCCACTTTCAATGACTGCTCATGCATGTACGTGCTCACAGTATACTTACGTCATGTGGATTGATCCAATTCACGCAGTGCTGCAATGGTCCAAACTTCAGCTGAAGAAGTGCCTGACCTAGTACGGTAGGAAATCAAGTAATAAACTATCATGCAAACGTATACACATACGTAAATTAGCTCTAATTAACATACTTATAACACTAAGTTGAGTGTATGCTGATATTTGTGGGGGTATCTCAAATCCTGGAACTCTGACAGATGCCACGCAGGAGTACTGCCCTCCCTCTGGTGACTGCAGGTAGTGCAGTGTTAGTGAGCGGTTAGTCACAAGGCCAAGAGTCTGTGCAGGTCCCACAGTGATATTCTCTGCATCGGTGAAATTTCCATCTGGACCAGTCCAAATGACACTTGGAACCACCGTCAACCCTCTCACTGCTGTCACTGTGCAATTCATCACAAACTCCCTTCCCACTACAGCACGGTCACCAGGTGGAGTGTTGATCTGGACTGTGGCCCAGGACTGGGGAACTGCAGATAAAATCATTTCTGAATCAATTTGCTTCGAAGCTAGCTCTATGGATATGTCATCAATATCAAGAACTTACTATGCACAGTGATGTTGACTGTCTCTTCCTGTGTGCCATACGGACTGGTCACTCTGCAGGTGTACTGAGTGTTGTGGTGGTCAGCAGACACTGGGTCCAGTAGTAAAGTCAGTGACTGGTTGCTGGAGGTGGCCACAGTAGTGTTGTCTGTGATCCACTCGATGGTTGTGACATCCAAGTCAGTGGAACACACAATAGACACAGTATCACTGATGGTTAATGGAACTTGGATGGAGCCGATCTGAAGACCTGCATGTGGGAGATCGAAGGTGAGAAATGTTACTGGATGGCCAAAGCTGAACTCACACTAATAGAGTAAGCTACTATTATATCACTGTACAGCTCTTGAGTTCACATGCATGAAGTTGACTACGCGATCAAGTCCATGCAATGGTCTAAAATTGATGTAGCTAGCACACCAATTCCTAGGCTTGATGTTAATCACCTCTGATAGTGAGTTTGCTTGTGGGATTACCAAACCTATTGGAGACACTGCAGGTGTAATTTCCAATGACAGTTTCAATGGCATCATCAACTACAAGTGTGTTCTGGTAGGTGGAGCTCCTTCTAGACGTCACCGTTTGATAAACTTTGTGCTTCACTCCATCCATTAGTAGTGGGTAACCATTTCTCATCCACCTTATGTGAGTAGCAGGTGAGTTTGTGGAGGTGCAGGTGAGGGTGAAGTGTGAGGTTGACCTTGCACGTTGGAAGCTGGTAACAGTGGGTGCAACTGTATAAATAAAGGAGAGAGTTGTTTCACAAAAATTACTGTCAATACATTGTTATAGTCGTAATTTAACATTGGCTGTAGCTATTCAGTATAACTAGCGGCAATAATCAAAACTGCTGTTTCATAATTATATGTGACAATATGTGGAGCTAGAGAAGGTCTTGTTTGACTTACCATGATAGCCTTCACGATATATCCCAACATTGACATCAATATTCCTTCCAGTTGCATCAGGCAAGCGACAGGTGTAGATCCCTTGTTCAGAACTGTCCAAGGTGTTTTGAGAACTAGAACGATAACGTTTGTCAAAATAGAGATACATGCATCCAGTATTACCCGGACGACTAAGAGTAATCCTTCCAGAGTAAGCACGGCTGTTCAATCCTACGAAAGTCCCAACAGCTGAAGTGGAGTTGGAACAGCAGTAGAATCCCATCCGGCGAGGTCTTGAGTAGTAACTATGAGTGTTAGTATCGGTAAGGATGATGCTGTTGTTGGGACGTGAGCTGATGTATGAAGATTCACTGTGAGTCACATGTATCCCAGCACCTGTGTGTGTAGTGAGAGCTGTTATAATCCAAGGGCCAAAATTTGCAAGATCAAATCTTGACGTGTTTGCTAAACATTTAGCTGAATATAGATTTCAGCACTGATGTCCAGGGGGAACTATACTTGTAGCATATATATCTACATGTGTGAGTGCATCAAGTAAAAATAGAACATTAGGCACAAATCCCAGTTGGCATCCCCCAAAGTAGGAGTCCTTGCAAAATGTATTTTAAAAGTTTCCGAATATAGGTGTTTTTCAAATTTGAGTCATTTTTTCAAAGGGTATATGATTTTTTACACAAATTTGGACAATTCCCCGCATTAAGATGAGCCTAATGTTCCATTTCTACTTGAATGCATTCACATGTAGAGAGACCTGGCCCTTTTCCATGGCGCAGTCGATCATCTCTGAGGTTGAGTTTGTGTCTAGTAAACTCATATGCAGACTTCCACAGGTACATACAGCACTCCTGTTAAATATTCTCATGCTATATTGCCTGCCACTACAATGTATGCTCACCTACAACATTCATCACAGTAGAGGCACTACCACTGGCACCATGCCTGCTGTCATATGCTGAGCATGTGTGGGTACCAGCATCATAGGCTGTCACAGGAGACCGGCTTATGGAATGCCCACTGGAGCTAGTGTGGGTTCCAGAAGGTATAAAACAACGGCTGCATGTGGAACTCCAGCGGTAGGTGATAGTGCCGGTAACACCCACAGCTCTGCACGTCAGGGAGACAGCTGATGCTGCCCTGTAGTATGGTGGCTGATAGCCCGGCTCAGGAGCAGAGTAGGTGACGTCAATCATGACCTTGATAGCTGGAAACAATGTATAACTTACTCAGGTATAAACATATGAAAGCCTGGTTATCAAGCACATATATAACTAGCTGTTGTGCTGCTATACATAATTAAAGGAAGACAGAGTGTACAAAGCTTCACTTACCCACAGATATATTTCCTGAAGCTAGCGCTGACCCACTTGTCACAATGTACAAAGTAGAACTGGTGTTAGCTGTACAGTAGTAGTAGCCATCGTCGGATAATTTTATACCAGAACCGAAGAGAATGGTGGACTTGTACATTTGTCCGACTCGTGATACATTGTACACAGTGGGATGGCTGCTATTAGGGAAGATACTCCCACCAGGTCCTTGCCATGTGTGGGTCACAGTCATTGGGGTGTCCACCTCTGGAACCAGCTCAGTGATGCAGGTGAGGTTGAGGTGATCAGTGGTGTTGACAACAGTGGAGGGGGGATCAATGGTGTGCAGCCCTGGAGCAGGCACTGTGACATGGAGAGAAAGAATAGTGCCTGGCAAAGCAACACAGACAAGAGTGTGCTACCAACAGGTACACTGTTCAAATTATGGAGACTTCCATGCATTGGCGAGCGTGAGCAGGGCAAGCAGCATCAATCTGTTTCCCCATAGCTATCACATAATTATCTGGTGCATGCAGAAATTATAGCGTACAAACATTAGACTCTTTGATAACCTTCCTAGTAATTCCTGACCTGTTACAATCACATCTTCCATAACCATCTTCACCGATACTTCTGACTCGCTCGCAACAATCTCAGAATGACAGGTGTACTGTCCTCCCTGCGATGTACGTAGTGCCTGGAACCTCAGCAACACAGAGGTATTCTTGCCGTGGTACACTGGCTCATCCATTGTTATTCCACTGTCATTCACTAGGTTCCCAAGTGGATCCATCCAGTTCACTACCGGACGGAATTCTGACACCACAGTGCAGTTGAGAGTGTAGGAAGCCCCGGCAAACATGGTGGACTGAGTTGTATAAATGTTGACTACATTCTCCACTTCTGCATGGTAAAAGGTATGGTGGAACAAGATGATTGTACACAGGTACAGTGTAGAAATTTTTTTAAAGCATTTAATTTATTGGAACCCACTCTGTAGATTCACTACGAATACCCCATTGGCGTATACTGTAGAAGGGTTCAGAATGACTTGCTCTATGGTTGCTGTAAAGCATTTTGGTAATATTTTGGATCCATTGGCACAGAGCACCGATTCAATACTGATACTAACAGCAACTTACGAATCTTTGGGGGCTCACATACTCCCGATAGTAACCAAATATGCATAGCACATGCAGCTCACATACTCAACACAAGTAGCTGTTTGTATGCCAATTTTGATAGGGATCTCCCCATTGTTGGGATGATGACAGCTGCCTTGCAGAGGTACCGCCCTCCTTCCGGAGGCTGCAGGTAGTGCAAGGTCATGGACGTTCTGATCACAAGGCCAAAGGTCTGAGCAGGCTCCACAGTGATATTCTCTGCATTGGTGAGATTTCCATCCGGACCAGTCCAAGTTACACTCGGGACAACCGTCAACCCCCTCACAAATGACACTGTACATGTCATCACAAACTCCCTTTCCACTATAGCATAGTCATCTGGTGGAGTACTGATCTGGACTGTGGCCCAGGACTGGGGGACTGCAGAGTGGAATGCAACAGATTATACATCAATTTTGCTAACACCCCATTTATTGTAGCTAACACATTCTACAGCCTCAAAATTGAGTACACAGATGCATAGCTATAATATCTTACTTTGTACAGTGATATTAATTGTCTCTTCCTGTGTGCCATATGGGCTGGTCACTCTGCAGGTGTACTGAGTGTTGTGGTGGTCAGCAGACACTGGATCCAGTTGTAAAGTCAGAGACTGGCTGCTAGAGTTGAACACAGTGATGCCATCTGCCACCCACTTGATTATTGTAACCTCCAAGTCAGTGGAACACACAATCGACAGAGTATCACCGACAGTAAGCGGTGTTTGGACAGAGCTTATCTGAAGACCTATATAAGGATCAAGGGAAGGTGGAGAGAGGTAATGGTGTCCCTGAACTGCAACTATGCTGCCGTGTATAGAGATTTACCACAACTGTGACTGCTCTGTTAGCACATAAGTTGGGCTAAAACAACACACCAGCTATAATCCAAAGCCTATAATCAGTGTATTAATAATTTATACTGTAAGTTTGGTACATCTGATCCTAAAATGGAAATGAAACAGTAGTGTAGTGGTAGGTTGTACACTTATACATATCTGTAAGCAATTCCTTACCTCTGAGATTGAGTTTGCTGATGGAATTTCCGAACTTATTAGAGACACTGCACGTATAGTTTCCAATGATATTTTCAATGGCATCATCCATTACAAGTGTGTTCTGGTAAGTGGAGCTCCTTCTAGATGTCACTGTTTGAATAAATTGGATCTTATCTCCATCAATCTGCAGTGCGTTACGATCTTTCGTCCAAGAGACATGAGTAGCAGGTGAGCTTGTAGAGGTGCAACTGAGGGTGAACCTTGAGGCAGACCTTCCATGTAGGAAACTGGTAATAGTGGGTGCAGCTGTATACATGAGAAATTCGAAGCTGCATTAACAATTTTTGATCAACGTATGACACATAGGAACCACAGAAGATATAGAGAGCTATAAGTTATGTACAAGGTAGCTGTCAACTATGTAATAGCATGAATCATAAGCTCAGTATCAGCATCTGAGTGCAGAACTGAGTACAAGCTAAGATAGATGCCAAATGACAAGAGGCATACGCAGCTACTATACTGATCACAAAGGGTGTTTAAAAAACTGTACTACAAAGAGGCTATTGAAGCCAAATATAAGTATAATTACATACGATTGTGACTGCATTAATGTGAGATTTCATGTTTGATTTACCATTGTAGCGTGCACGGTATATTCCAACATTGACATCAACGTTCCTTCCGGTTGCATCAGGCATGCGACAGGTGTAGATTCCTTGCTCAGAAGTCTCCAAGGTGTTTTGAGAACTAGAACGATAACGTTTTTCAAAGTAGAGATACATACACCCAGCATTACTGTGTGAAGAGCTGTAACGAGTAATAAGAATCCTTCCAGAGTAAGCACGGCTGTTCAATCCTATGAAAGTTCCACGAGATCCAGCGGAATTGGAGCCTGAACAGCAGTAGAAACCCATCCGACGAGCTGTTCCATAGTAGGAGTAACTAGTAGTAATAGCGGTGATGATGGCGTTGTTGGGAAGTAATCGTCTGCTGTACGACAATTCACTGTTAGTCACATATATTCCAGCACCTGGGTAAAATAATACATTCCAACCATCAATAAGTTGACAATACAACGTTAGTACTGGCTCACACTCCTAGTACAATTGCAGCACGGAAAGCATGACAGCTAGTGTATATACTGGTATTGATTCAGAGAGGCCAACAGTAGCCTCGTTCCCAGGCCGCGTGGGAATGAGGCTACTATAACAGCATCTGAAGTCTCTTACCTTATCATGGTAGCTACTGGTATCTTTGAGGTTACATGTAGTATCTAATGCACACATTTTCATCACTAATGATCACACCTGCACATGTGCATGCTCATACTGACTCATACAAGTATTCCTTTCTTCCCCATTATGGAATCACTTACCTGGTGAAATAGTTAATGCTAATTCTGTAAATTTATTTCGTACAGCACTTATACTAGGATACACCCTTGAATTACATAGCTAGATGGTGTCTCCTTTGCAATGTACTGTATAGGTTGTATATTGCATAAACTCTTTGTAGACAGAAAGATTCAACAGCTACTTTCTCTAGCTGGTTACATCTTGTAAAACTCTTTGGATTGCCAGTGGTGCACGCATGTATACTCACCTGCAATATTCATCACAGTAGAGGCACTGCCACTGATCCTGCGACTTTCCTCATAGGCTGAGCATGTGTGGGTACCAGTGTCAGCACTGCGCAAAAATCCATCACTTTGGGTAACTGAGGTATAGCTGTACTGATAACTACCAGCAGTTGGAACAAAGCAATAGGATCTACACGTTGAAGTCCAGCGGTATCGTATTCGACCAGTCGCACCCACAGCTCTGCACGTCAGGGCGACAGCTGATGCTGCCCTGTAGTATGGTGGCTGATAGCCCGGCTCAGGAGGAGTGTAGCTGATGTCAATCACAACCTTTAGAGCTGGAGAAATGATGCAAGTATAACCTAGCTACGTACTCTAAATATTGCAGGTTGTAATCTTAATATTATTGCATGCTGTGAACCCTACATATATGTATACATACAAATTAAAGCCTGCCTTACATGCATACACTCTGTGTGCATTGAATGCTGTTCTGCTATACATTGTATGAGCTTAAGGAGCATACAAACTTTCCCTTACCAACAGATATGTCTGTTGAAGCTAGCACTTGACCGCTTGTCAGAATATAGGAGGATGTCAAAGCAGAACTGGTGTTAGCTGTACAGTAGTAGGAGCCAGCATCTGACGGTTGTACACCCGAATGGAATAAAATACTGGATTTGAATATTTGCCCAACTTGTGCACTGGTGACAGTGATACGGCTGCTGTTGGGGAAGATACTCCCGGAAGGTCCTTGCCATGAGTGGGTCACTGCCATTGGAGTGTCTACCTCTGGGTTCAGCATAGTGATGCAGGTGAGGTTGAGGAGAGTGGTGGTGTAGACACCAGTGGAGGGGGTACGTACAATGTGGACCCTTGGAGCAGGAACTGTGCCATAGAGGGAGGGAAATGAATTAACTGCACTGTCTAGATTCATACATTAAGAGTTTGCTTGATGAGCGGCAATAACGCAGGGAGCACCGGCTGACAGTGAGGCAAGGAGCATCCACAAAACATTACCATAATGGCAAACCTGGCTGGATTCAGGTAGTAGCATAGTCACAGGGCTCTCAAAAGCAAACACCGACACAGAAGTTGAAAGTGATGATCCACTACATTCATAGCTTCGTGGTATTTATTCAAACACAGGTAGCTAGACTACTAATTACACATGTTCTTTGTTACACACTGACTATAGTCTGTAGATAAGAGGATTTATTCTAAGGACAAAAAAGGTAGAAAGTATCTAGGAACTACTTACCTGTTACAATCACGTCTGCTGTGGCATTCTTCACTGATATGTCTGAGCCAGCAACAACTGCAGACTGGCAGGTGTACTGCTCACCCTGTGACGTCCGTAGTTCAGGGAATCTCAGCAGTACATAGGTGTCTTTTCCATAGTACACTGGTTCATCCATTGTTATTCTGCTATCGTCCCCCTCTAGATTTATCCACTTCACTACTGGACGGAAGTCGGACACCACAGTGCAGTTGAGAGTGTAGGAAGCCCCAGCAAACATAATAGATTGTGTTGCATGGATGGTGACTATGTTCTCCAAATCTGTATGGTAGATAGTAGAGCATTATATATCCATGGTAACAATGATGGTGTGTCAAAACTGCTATGCCTAAAGGCTACATTACAGTAATGTCACACACATTTACTCAGTATAAGAAAATAGTGGCCCCGTCATGCGTCATGCAAATGCAAATGCTAGGAGGGAGGAGACAGCTTGCCAGACTATTGCACTGGGAGCTGTCCGGTGCCGGACACATGAGTGGATGCAATCAGTACCAGCTAACAGCAAAGGAACACCACAAGGGGGGGTTCTACTCTCCAGTGCCAGAATCACGTGCAGGGAGCAGCAGCTGAAGTAAGTGAAGCAAAGCTGCTTGTATAGGGTTGAAGTGAAGTCTGATTACAGTTGAGAAGGAGGACATACAACAGGAACAAAATCCAACACTAAGAGGGAGATTTTATGGTTACAGAGTTTGTCTGATAAATGTTTGCTTCCATTATGCACCAGGTATACATGGTATTGCAAAGCAATAACCATGGAAGCTGAATAGTAATTGCATGCCCGGTGGGTTGTTCTACTTCTAAGGCTTAGAATTATGTCATAAAGATTGTGCATGTGAGGGTTCAATAGCTTGTAAGCTCCTAGCAATATGCATGCAGTTTACGTACTGGCGACAATTAGCTGTTTGTATGCAGATACTTCGGCCTCCATTCCTAGGATGCTAACGGTTGCCTTGCAGTAGTACCGCCCTCCCTTGGATGATTGTAGGTAGTGCAGTGTCAGTGATATGTTGGTCGTTAGCCCAAAGGTCTGTGCAGGTCCCACAGTGGTACTATCTTCGTCAGTGAGATTTCCATCTGGACCAGTCCAAGTGACACTCGGAACCACCGTCAACCCTCTCACTGCTGTCACTGTGCAATTCATCACAAACTCCCTTCCCACTACAGCACGGTCATCTGGTGGAGTGCTGATCTGGACTGTGGCCCAGGACTGGGGGACTGCATATGGAACACAACAACAGATGAATGCTGCATTCTAGACTGGAAATTCTGTTTGCGCATACAGAGACTTACTTTGCACAGTGATATTAATTGTCTCTTCCTGTATGCCATACAGGCTCCTCACTCGGCAGGTGTACTGAGTGTCGTGGTGGTCAGCAGACACTGGGTCCAGTAGTAAAGTCAGGGACTGGCTGCTGGAGTTGGCCACAGTAGTGCCATCTCTGATCCACTCGATTGTTGAGGCGTCCAAATCAGTTGAACACACAATGGACACAGTACTGCCAATAGTCATTGGTGTTTGGACAGAACTTATCTGAAGACCTATAAGGGATTACATAAGGAAGAGAAGGGTATGCAATGTATAAAGCAGTAGCCAGAGTTTCAAACCAACTGCCACTTTCATAATACAGGAAAATTGCAAGCGTTTCAGACACAGCCATGATCGGACTCAGTTTAGAACGGACCGTCAGACAGCCCTTATTCATGTACTTTGACAGATATGCAGCAGGAGGACCTTTAATCTACAAAACTCACTCAAACCGGCCATTGTAAATGTAGGAACATCATTTGTGATTGCCACAAAATCTGCTGTGTTTTATATAGCCATAGCCACTTCTGAGCCTTCACTCTCCAAGTGCATATGGCTAGACAATGACAGATATTAGCTAGCTACTGGTGTAGTAGCAGTTTGTACACCCATCTACAGAGACATATAAAGACCATCACAGTTACTTTATATGCACCTCTGACAGTTAGAATCCTTGAAGAATTCCCAAATTTGTTAGTCACTGTGCAGGTGTAGTTTCCAATGATATTTTCGATACCATCATCAAGTACAAGTGTGTTTTGGTAGGTGGAGCTCCTCCTAGATGTCACTGTTTGAAAAAATTGGATCTTCGTTCCATCAATCAGCAGCGTGTAATCATCTCTTGTCCAAGTTACGTCAGTAGCAGGTGAGTTGGTGGAGGTACAGGTGAGGGTGAACTTTGTGGCAGACCTTACACGTTGGAAACCAACAACAGCTGGTGCAGCTGTATACAAAATGGAGAGTTACATTAACAATTGTACTTGAATGCAAATGTTTGACTAGAGAATATTGCGTGATAAGAATTTCTTTTGACTTACCACTATAGCCTTGACGATATATCCCAACATTGACATCAACGTTCCTTCCAGTTGTATCAGGCAAGCGACAGGTGTGGATTCCTTGCTCAGAAGTCTCCAAGTAGTTTTGAGAATAAGAATAACGTCGCTTGTCCAAGTAGAAATATATGCACCCAGCATAACTACTGTGTGAAGAGTTGTAACGAAAAATTCTAATCCTTCCAGAATAAGCAACATTGTTCAATCCTATGAAAGTCCCACCAGTTCCAGCTGAAGTGGAGTTGGAACAGCAGTAGAATCCCATTCGACGAAATGTGGAAGAGTAGCCATAGTAACTAGAATTAGCAAGGATGATGCTGTTGTTGGAGAGTGATTGGCTGCTGTACGACAGTGCACTGTCAGTCACAGATATTCCAACACCTGCACATATATGAATGATAGTGACTTATATGCACACAATACATTTGAGTGGACATACTGCATGCAAATAGCATAAAACTCAGTTAGTTAATAAGCACAATTTAACTAAAACTAAAAACTATAATGCATTTTAGTATGGCATACCGGTATTTCGCTTTAGTAATTAAAACTAAACACAATGTGCTTATGAGTGTAGGCAGCAAGCAAACATGTGCCCAAATAAAGGACATGCGGGTGCAATACAACCTATTCCCCAAACATATGTGACCAACGTGCATGATCACGATCGATGGTGAAATGAAAGGTATGTAATGCCTACAGCAACCACCTGTTCATGATGGCAAGCATCAATGCACAATCTATCCTCCTCAAACAAAGTGGCCCATAATTAGAAGTGGTCATGTGCTTCATAATTGTACACCATGGAGCTATCTGCTGTTCATTCTCGTGCTATGTATTGCTACCAGTCTATGTATACTCACCTACAATAATTCATGTATACTCACCTGCAATATTCATCACAGTAGAGGCACTACCATGGACTCTATATCTGCTGTAATACGCTGAGCATGTGACGTTACCAGCATCACGAGCGGTCAAAGAAGACCAGCGTATGGAATGCCCACCGGAGCGATAGTTATATTCAGAAAGGCCAGAACAACGTGGGCATGACCAGTGGTAGCGAACAATGCCAGTAACGCCCACAGCTCTGCACGTCAGGGTGACAGGAGATACTGTCCTGTAGTATGGTGGCTGATAGCCCGGCTCAGGAGGAGTGTAGCTGATGTCAATCACAACCTCGAGAGCTGGAGAAAGAAGTTATATAATGCGGCACTGAGTATAGAGCCAACATGCACAAATTCATGATCACTTTTGTGCAGGTTGGTAAGTCCTTCTGGTATGAACTTGTGGTACATGCTAGCACAGTTATATTACTTACCCACAGATACGCGTGTTGAAGCCTGCACTGAACCACTTGTCACAATGTAGGATGAATTCGAACGGGTGTTGGCTATACAGTAGTAGGTACCAGAGTCTGAGGATTGCATGTCAGAGCTGAAGAGAATGGTGGATCTGTACACCTGCCCAACTTGCATTACATTATAAACAGTGGGATGGCTGCTGTTGGGGAGGATTCTCCCGGAAGGTCCTCGCCACAAGTGGGTCACTGTCATTGGGGTGTCTACCTCTGGGTTCATCACAGTGATGCAGGTGAGGTTGAGGTGAGCGGTGGTGTAGACAACAGTGGAGGAGATACGTATTGTGCGGATGGGGAAGACAGTAATGGAGGTTGCACGTAGGATGTGTACCCTCAGAGCAGGAACTGTACCATTGAGGGAAATGTAGCTCAGGAGTATGGCAAAGTCACATCAACAAAAGTGCACTACCAACATGACATCACCATTACACAATACTTCATTTGTGTGTTAATATACATCCCTTAAACAAACCTCATGACTATGCCACTTAATGGCTTGTCTAAGAGCTCCAAGAAGGTAAGTATATTTAATGTAAGGTTTTACTACTTTCTGGTTGACCGTACAGTAGAATACCTAGTCCTATTGGTATGTATGTACAAAAATACAGACATGTTCATGCAGAACATAATTATGAACACTAATATCGATCAAAGTATTTACCTGTTACAATCACATTTTTTGTGGCATTTGTCCAAATTGGTGATAGTTGTGAGGTCACAACTCCAGACTGGCAGGTGTACTGTCCTGCCTGGGATGTGTGCAGTGCAGGGAACCCCAGCAGTACATGTGTGTCGTTTCCACGGTAAACTGGCTCATCCATTGTTATGCCACTGCCATTCACTGGGTTCCCATCCGGATCTAACCAGTTCACTACCGGACGGAATTCTGACACCACAGTGCAGTTGAGGGTGTAGGAAGCCCCAGCAAACGCAATAGACTCATTTGCATAGACGTTGACTACGTTCACCACTTCTGCATGGTAAAGCATAATTATGGTTGAAATCAAGTCTTTGCAGATAATATGGGGATTACACACAGGTGAAGACCAGTATCCGATAGTTAGCGTATTGCCTTGACAATGAGGTGCTGTGAATAAGCTCCTTCGATGGAGTTTTGTAGATTAAGTATAGTCCCCAGAGTGGTCTCTGTTTGCCCATTTCAACACAAAAAGGTGCCAATGGTGTACATTTGAATTCACTATATACAAAGTCTAAAACTTAGCTTCTGGATGCCTGACATTGAGAGGTACACAATGGTTGACTATTGGCTCCTCTGAAGCATCAATCATTTCAGGAACCAGAGCACTTTAAGACTATCAGGAGCTTGAAGCTTTCAGTGGCAGCACATACCTGTCACAACAAGTTCCTTGTATGCAGACATTTGGAGGGTTAGTTCCATTCTTGGGATCCTGACAGCTGCCTCACAGGAATACCGCCCTCCCTCTGGTGACTGCAAGTAGTGCAGTGTCAGTGACCGGCTGGTCACGAGGCCAATGGTCTGCACAGGTCCCACAGTGATATTCTCTGCATCAGTGAGATTTCCATCTGGACCAGTCCAAGTTACACTTGGAATCACCATCAACCCTCTCACTGCTGTCACTGTGCATGTCATCACAAACTCCCTTCCCACTACAGGATAGTCATCTGGTGGAGTGCTGATTTGGAGTGTGGCCCAGGACTGGGGAACTGCACGAAAGTTAAGTATATGTACACGTTGATATGATATTATATCAGTCTGACTTTGCAACAGGTTCGTACTGTTGCACTAATAGATATGTAGCGCCTCATTCCCAGGCCTGACCTGCATCATTCATCACAGAAAGGTCGATATAAAACAAGAATTATTACTACCTGACGTTACTGCACAGTCAGATCTCCCAGGCCTTTCCCTACCATGATTCCATACTGCAACGCAGACACACTGCCTTACTTTGCACAGTGATGTTGATTGTCTCCTCCTGAGTGCCATACGGACTGGTCACTCTGCAGGTGTACCGAGTGTTGTGGTGGTCAGCAGACACTGGGTCCAGTAGTAAAGTCAGGGGCTGGCTGCTGGAGTTAACAACAGTAATCCCTTCTCTGATCCATTCAATGGTTGTGACATACAAGTCAGTAAAACATGTGATAGACACGGTCTTGCCAACGGTTAGTGGAGTCTGGACAGAGCTTATCTGAAGACCTGGAATAAAGGCATGCAGCAATATTAAGGACATTTGCAATTAATATGCACAAGGAGAAGAAAATAGCTAGATCTGCGAATTAATTTTTATTTATAGTCTTGCATGGTATTATGTCTGTACACTGTGTTTATACTTCTGCTGAAGTATAATTATACCAATTGCAAGGAATCTCACACATACTTAGGTATATACACTTTCTTTGCTTGGAATTGAAACCGTGAATCCTCAATTGAACTAGCTGAAGTGTAGAGCATATTTATAATCATCCTACCTCTGACAGTGAGCTCGCTGCTGGAATTCCCAAATTCATTAGTGACACTGCAGGTGTAGTCTCCAATGACGTTTTCAATGTCATCATCCACTACAAGTGTGCTCTGGTACGTGGAACTCCTTCTGGATGTCACTGTTCGATAAAGTCGGTTCGTCACTCCATCAATCGACAGTGTAGCACCGTCCCTCATCCAAGTCACATCAGTAGCAGGTGAGTTTGTGGAGGTGCAGGTGAGGGTGAAGTGTGTGGTTGACCTTGGATGTTGGAAACTGGTAATGGTAGGTGCAGCTGCGTATATATGCAACAAAGGAAGAGCGCACTAACAAACTGTAAAGTTTCGTCTTATGGTATCATTGTAGCTAGCTATTGAAAGTGTTCATGTTGATATAGCTTATCAGAACATCATTGACATTGTTTTACTGTTTGCTATTTCATGGAACGAGAATTCTAATTTGACTTACCGCTATAGTCTTCCCGGTATATCCCAACACTGACATCAATGTACTCCCCGGCTGCATCAGGCATGCGACAGGTGTAGATTCCTTGCTCGGAAGTCTCTGGGAAGCCGTCATATCCAGTATAACGAAGTTCCATACACCCAGCGTTAGTCTGTGAAGAGCTGTACCGAATAATACTAATCCTTCCAGAGTAGGTAATGCTGTTCAATCCTATGAAAATTCCATCCTGTCCAGCTGATGTGTAGTTTGAACAGCAGTAGAAGCCCATCCGACGATAATGTGACCAGGAACTATAACCAGTAGTATCGGCAAGGATGATGCTGTTGTTGGGAAGTGATGAGCTGCTGTATGACAGTTTACTGTTAGTCACATGCATTCCAGCACCTGTATACATGAAATACATATCAAACTGAGCATTATTATAGAGCATCCGACTAATTTAAAAGTAGTCAAAAGTTCAAATTGAGGCATTGCTAACGCCATCACTAGTGCCATTCCATAAACTTGCTTTGTACTTTTATAGTTAGTTATACATCTATTTCCTTGTGTTGCTTACCACCTGTGCATGTTTGCTCATGTGTGCTCACCTATGACATTCATCACAGTAGAGGCACTACCGCTGATTCCCAGGCTGTCATTGTAAGCTGAGCAAGTGTGGGTCCCAGCATCACGACCAGTTAGAAGAGAATCACTTATGGAGTGACCATTATCCCCACGATAAACTGTGCCAGACAGTACAAAGCAATTGTCACACGTTGAACTCCAGATATATCTGATCTGGCCAGTCCCACCCACAGCTGTGCACGTCAGGGTGACAGCTGAAGCTGTCCTGTAGTATGGTGGCTGATAGCCCAGCTCAGGAGGAGTGTAGCTGATGTCAATTACAACCTTGAGGACTAGAAAAACATTGCAAGTACAAGTGTAATTTATTATCACATTGTTGTGACCCATTTATTCATGGTTTTGGGTACATACTACATGCATAGTGCAAGGTGTAAGGTCAAATACAAGAGATGGAGTAAACAACATTCCTCCTTACCAACAGATATATTCGTTGAGGCTAACAGTGAACCACTTGTCACAATGTATGATGATGACAAGGTTGAACTGGTGTCAGCTGTACAGTAGTAGGTACCAGAGTCGGATGATCGCATGCCAGAACTGAAGAGAATGGTGGACCTGTACACCTGCCCAACTCGTACTACACTATAAACAGTAGGATGGCTGCTGTTAGGGAAGATACTCCCGGAAGGTCCTTGCCATGTGTGTGTCACTGTCATTGGGGTGTCTACCCCTGAGTTCAGCTCAGTGATGCAGGTGAGGTTGAGGAGAGTGGTGGGGTAGACACCAGTGGAGGGGGTGCGTACGATGTACACCTTTGGAGTAGGAACTGGAGGTGGAGAAGATATACTCACTGTTTAATTACTTTAATCTCATGAGCTAGTACACAAGCTGAGTATCTCCTGTTCCATGCAAGTAGCTAGTCAATTATTACATTATGGTTAGCCCCTAGTGATAGGCTTTTAGTACCAGTAGATACCTCATCTTGATTGTAACCATCGTATCAACATACCTGTATATACATGTGCACATTACATTAAAGATCTCAAATCAGTAAATATTTCTTCTTTTTCAGAGCTGCTTACCCGTTACAATTAAATCTTTTGTGGCGTTCCTCACTGATACGTCTGAGCTCACAGCAATCTCAGACTGGCAGGTGTACTGTCCTCCCTGTGATGTAAACAGTGCAGGGAACTTCAACAACACATAGGTGTTCTTGCCATGGTACACCGGCGTGTCCAATGTTATGTCACTGCTATTCGAATTCACTGGGATTCCATCCGGATCTAACCAGTTCACTATCGGATGGAAGTCTGACACCACTGTGCAGTTGAGAGTGTAGGACGCCCCAGCAAGCATTAATGATTCAGCTGTGTAGATGTTGACTAGGTTCTCCACTTCTGTATGGTCAAATTAAAACAAACCATCAAAAAGGAACTTAGATTTAGTTTAGTAAACAGACAAGTTAGACAACAGGAACAGGTGTAAGAACGAGTTCCTTGTATGCAGATACAATATACAACATACAAACCTGTAAGAACTAGTTCCTTGTATGCAGATATTGGAAGGGGTATCTCGAGTGCTGGGATGCTGATGGTGGCCTTGCAGGAGTATTGTCCTCCCTCCAATGGCTGTAGGTAATGAAGTGTCAGGGACCGCCTGGTCACAAGGCCAAGCGTGTTTGCAGGTCCCACAGTGATGTTCTTTGCCTCAGTGAGATTCCCATATGGACCAGTCCAAAGGATACTTGGAACTGCTGTCAACCCTCTCACTGCTGTCACTGTGCATGTCATCACAAACTCCTTCCCCACTACAGCATGGTCATCAGGAGGAGAGCTGATCTGGACTGTGGCCCAGGACTGGGGGACTGAAACGAAACACAGCGAACCATACATTCACTATCAGTTCATTGTTTCCATTGCGAATGTAGCAGTCCAAGTTAAACTTATTACACAGACAGGATACCTTACTTCGTACAGTGATGTCAATTGTCTCTTCTTGTATGCCGAATAGGCTGGTCACTCTGCAGGTGTACTGAGTGTTGTGGTGGTCAGCAGACACTGGGTCCAGTAGTAAAGTCAGTGGCTGGCTGCTGGAGTTAACAACAGTGATGCCATCTCTGATCCACTCGATGGTTGTGACATACAAGTCAGTGGAACACACGATGGACACAGTATCACCAATGGTAAGCGGTGTTTGGACAGAGCTTATCTGAAGACCTATATAGGAATCAAGTATACAGGCGGACATTGAATGTGCCATGTGTGAAGCAGTGTCTCAATTAAAGCACATATACTCCATTGCACAGGCACAAGGCACCCTGATACATACTACTAACTAGTCTCGGTACCAGACACTCACACGCGTACGAGGATATGATACTGAGACTAACTACTAACATCCACAGTAGTATGCACCAAATTTGAGAGGCATGATTATCCATTTCAGCATAAAATAGCATATTACTAGTGTAGTAGCTAGCTTGTATATATAAGGTACACTCACCCAGCTAACTTACCTCTGACAGTGAGTTTGCCGCTGGAATTCCCAAATTTATTCGTAACTTTGCAGGTGTAGTTTCCAATGAAACGCTCAATGACATCATCCATTACAAGTGTGTTCTGGTATGTTGAGTTCCTTCTAGATGTCACTGTTTGATCAAATTTGTTCCTCACTCCGTCAATCGACAGTGTAGCACCATTTCGCATCCAGGTTACTTCAGTAGCAGGTGAGTTTGTGGAGGTGCAGGTGAGGGTGAAGTTTGTGGCTGACCTTACACGTTTGAAATTAGTAACAGCGGGTGCAGCTGTACACATAAGAAAGAAAGACCACATCAAAACCTTATACTATTTACAATGAGTAGCATACTGTATGTATGTAGCCGTATTATTCGGGATGTTGCTATAGTTACTCTAATGTATATATACAGCTACTGGGATTATCGGAATAGGGAACCCAATTAAATCCAACAATTTCCTTTTGACTCACCTCGATCGCGATATATCCCAATGTTGACATCACTGGTATGTATACGGTTTCGTTCATGATACATGCGACAAGTGTAGATTCCCTCCTCAGATGAACTGATCTGATTTCGAGAATAATAGCTTTGATCTAAATAGATGTACATACATCCAGCATAGGGACTGTTGGAATAGTATTGCCTAATATTAATCTTTCCATAATAGTGGTGACCATTCACTCCGATGAAATTCCCAGCCGAGGAATATCTCAAAGAGAAGTTTGAACAGCAGTAGAAGCCCATCCGACGAGTTGTTGAGTACCGGGAACTGTGACTATCAGTGTTTACAAGGATGATGCTGTTGTTGGGAAGTGATGAGCTGCTGTAGGACAGCTCACTGTTAGTCACATGTATACCAGCACCTGTATGCACAAAGGATATATACGTGATCATACACAACCATTACAAATAGACATACCGGCCCCAGTACTGCATCCAAATAAAATTGACAACACTCAATAGGTTGGAGGTTACAAATGTACATATCCACCCAAACTGCCTCCATAATGCACCTCCAAAGGGTCCCACAATAGAGACCTATAGCCGATGTCCTTGGCAGGAAAACTAGGTAGCTATCAGGATGTGATGGATTGGTTGCAAAGTCATGGATCACTTGACCATCAAAATTTAATTGTTACCCAGTTGAGATAATTTCAGTGTAACTGTTAAAGGGTTGATTAATTAATTAACCCTTTAACTACCGAATTCTTCCCACCATGCAAGACAACACATTTTCATGCATTCAGCGCACAGCCGCACACCACCTTCATAGGTACTCCGCTCCCACAGCATTCACTCCTCAGCGGTCAGACTTGGTGGGACATAGAGAGCCCCCTCTGGCAATACCGTTAATGATATTCATGACCCCCCACAAGCCCAGCAATTGGAGGTCAAAGGTGGATGTCAGCCAGATTTCGCCCAGGATTTCCCTAAACTTGGGCCAGATCTGTCTGATGGCACACCATACACCATCAATCTGCAGGTTTTCTTGAGGCCCTGGGTGGGGTCTATGAATCTCACTAACAGCCAAAATCCTGGGGTCAACAAATATCAAAAATCGCCCACGACATACAAAGGGGGGGGGGGGGGGGGGGGGGGGGGGCATTTTGGTTCTTCCCTCAAAGTTGTCCCTAGGCCCTCCGAAGCCTTTGTGGTCACTTTTTGGACAGACGATAAGCCCTAAAAGTGCATAGGGTCTAAATATGGGGCTTAAAGGGATAATTATCAATAATGCTGAGTGTATGGATTCGAAAATAGTGGGTATGCAATTAATAGTTGGGTGCACAGAGAATGTTCAGATCTAGTGCTCACCAACAATGTTCATCACGGTAGAAGCACTACCACTGATTCCATGACTGTCAAGGGCTGAGCAAGTGTGGGTCCCAGCATCACGTAAGCGCAAAAAGTCTTGAATTCTGGAAACTGCTCCGTAGCTGTCAAAGTAAGTGCCGTTTGGTATGAAGCAGTCACTACAAGTAGTAGTCCAGAGGTATCTGATCTGGCCAGTCCCACCCACAGCTCTGCACGTCAGGGTGACAGCTGATGCTGCCCTGTAGTATGGTGGCTGATAGCCTGACTCAGGAGGAGTGTAGCTGATGTCAATCACAACCTTTAGAGCTGGAGAAATGATGCAAATACAACCAAGCTATGTACTCTAAATATTGCAGGTTGTAATCTTAATATTATTGCATGTGTGAACCCTACATATATGTATACATACAAATTAAAGCCTGCCTTACTTGCATACACACTGTGTGCATTGAATGCTGTTCTGCTATACATTGTATGAGCTTAAGGAGCATACAAACCTTCCCTTACCAACAGATATGTCTGTTGAAGCTAGGACTTGACCGCTTGTCAGAATATAGGAGGACGACAAAGCAGAACTGGTGTTAGCTGTACAGTAGTAGGAGCCACCATCTGACGGTTGTACACCAGAATGGAAAAAAATACTGGACTTGTATATTGGCCCAACTTGTGCGCTGGTGACTGTGATACGGCTGCTGTTAGGGAAGATTCTCCCAGAAGGTCCTCGCCATGAGTGGGTCACTGTCATTGGGGTGTCTACCTCTGGGTTCAGCATAGTGATGCAGGTGAGGTTGAGGAGAGCGGTGGTGTAGACACTAGTGGAGGGGGTGCGTACAATGTGGACCCTTGGAGCAGGAACTGTGCCATGGAGGGAGGGAAATGAATTAACTGCACTGTCTAGATTCATACATTAAGAGTTTGCTTGATGAGCGGCAATAACGTGCGAGGGAGCACCGGCTGACAGTGAGGCAAGGAGCATGCACAAACCATTACCATAATGGCAAACCTGACTGGATTCAGTTAGTGGCTTCAGAGCTCTCAAAAGCAAACACAGACACAGAAGTTGAAAGTGATGATCCACTACATTCATAGCCTCAGGTATTTATTCAAACACAGGTAACTATAGACTACTAATTACATACGTTCTGTGTTACTATAGTCTATAGATAAGAGGATTTATTCTATGGACAATAAAACGAATGTATCTAGGAACTACTTACCTGTTACAATCACATCTGCTGTGGCATTCTTCACTGATATGTCTGAGCCAGCAACAACTGCAGACTGGCAAGAGTACTGCCCACCCTGTGACGTACGTAGTGCAGGGAACCTCAGCAGTACATAGGTGTCTTTTCCATAGTACACTGGTTCATCCATTGTTATTCTGCTATCGTCCCCCTCTAGATTTATCCACTTCACTACCGGACGGAAGTCGGACACCACAGTGCAGTTGAGAGTGTAGGAAGCCCCAGCAAACATAATAGATTGTGTTGCATGGATGGTGACTATGTTCTCCAAATCTGCATGGTAGATAGAGTATTATATGTTAAACAAAATGACGGTGGATCTAAACTGCTATGCCTAAAGGCTACATTACAGTAATGTCACACACATGTACTCAGTATAAGAAAATAGTGGCCCCGTCATGCGTCATGCTAATGCAAATGCTAGGAGGGAGGAGACAGCTTGCCAGACTATTGCACTGGGAGCTGTCCGGTGCCGGACACATGAGTGGATGCAATCAGTACCAGCTAACAGCAAAGGAACACCACAAGGGGGGGTTCTACTCTCCAGTGCCAGAATCACGTGCAGGGAGCAGCAGCTGAAGTAAGTGAAGCAAAGCTGCTTGTATAGGGCTGAAGTGAAGTCTGATTACAGTTGAGAAGGAGGACATACAACAGGAACAAAATCCAACACTAAGAGGGAGATTTTATGGTTAGAGAGTTTGTCTGATAAATGTTTGCTTCCATTATGCACCAGGTATACATGGTATTGCAAAGCAATAACCATGGAAGCTGAATAGTAATTGCATGTTGTTCTACTTCTAAGGCTTAGAATTATGTCATAAAGATTGTGCATGTGAGGGTTCAATAGCTTGTAAGCTCCTAGCAATATGCATGCAGCTTACGTACTGGCGACAATTAGCTGTTTGTATGCAGATACTTCGGCCTCCATTCCTAGGATGCTAATGGCTGCCTTGCAGTAGTACCGCCCTCCCTTGGATGATTGTAGGTAGTGCAGTGTCAGTGATATGTTGGTCGTTAGCCCAAAGGTCTGTGCAGGTCCCACAGTGGTACTATCTTCGTCAATGAGATTTCCATCTGGACCAGTCCAAGTGACACTCTGAACCACCGTCAACCCTCTCACTGCTGTCACTGTGCAATTCATCACAAACTCCCTTCCCACTACAGCACGGTCATCTGGTGGAGTGCTGATCTGGACTGTGGCCCAGGACTGGGGGACTGCATATGGAACACAACAACAGACGAATGCTGCATTCTAGACTGGAAATTCTGTTTGCGCATACAGAAACTTACTTTGCACAGTGATATTAATTGTCTCTTCCTGTGTGCCATACAGGCTCCTCACTCGGCAGGTGTACTGAGTGTTGTGGTGGTCAGCAGACACTGGGTCCAGTAGTAAAGTCAGGGACTGGCTGCTGGAGTTGGCTACAATAGTGCCGTCTCTGATCCACTCAATTGTTGAGGCGTCCAAATCAGTTGAACACACAATGGACACAGTACTGCCAATAGTCATTGGTGTTTGGACAGAACTTATCTGAAGACCTATAAGGGATTACATAAGGGAGATAAGGGTATATGCAATGTACTAAAGCAGTAGCCAGAGTTTCAAACCAACTGCCACTTTCATAATACAGGAAAATTGCAAGCGTTTCAGACACAGCCATGATCGGACTCAGTTTAGAACGGACCGTCAGACAGCCCTTATTCATGTACTTTGACAGATATGTATGCAGCAGGAGGACCTTTAATCTACAAAACTCACTCAAACCGGCCATTGTAAATGTAGGAACATCATTTGCGATTGCCACAAAATCTGCTGTGTTTTATACAGCCATAGCCACTTCTGAGCCTTCACTCTCCAAGTGCATATGGCTAGACAATGACAGATATTAGCTAGCTACTGGTGTAGTAGCAGTTTGTACACCCATCTACAGATACACGTAAAGACCATCACAGTTACTTTATATGCACCTCTGACAGTTAGATTCCTTGAAGAATTCCCAAATTTGTTAGCCACTGTGCAGGCGTAGTTTCCAATGATATTTTCGATACCATCATCAAGTACAAGTGTGTTTTGGTAAGTGGAGCTCCTCCTAGATGTCACTGTTTGAAAAAATTGGATCTTCGTTCCATCAATCAGCAGCGTGTAATCATCTCTTGTCCAAGTTACGTCAGTAGCAGGTGAGTTTGTGGAGGTACAGGTGAGGGTGAACTTTTTGGCAGACCTTACATGTTGGAAACCAACAACAGCTGGTGCAGCTGTATACAAAATGGAGAGTTACATTAACAATTGTACTTGAATGCAAATGTTTGACTAGAGAATATTGCGTGATAAGAATTTCTTTTGACTTACCACTATAGCCTTGACGATATATCCCAACACTGACATCAACGTTCCTTCCAGTTGTATCAGGCAAGCGACAGGTGTGGATTCCTTGCTCAGAAGTCTCCAAGTAGTTTTGAGAATAAGAATAACGTCGCTTGTCCAAGTAGAAATATATGCACCCAGCATAACTACTGTGTGAAGAGTTGAAACGAAAAATTCTAATCCTTCCAGAATAAGCAACATTGTTCAATCCTATGAAAGTCCCACCAGTTCCAGCTGAAGTGAAGTTGGAACAGCAGCTGAAACCCATTCGAAGAAATGTGGAATAGTAGCCATAGTAACTAGAGTTAGCAAGGATGATGCTGTTGTTGGAGAGTGATGGGCTGCTGTATGACAGTGCACTGTGAGTCACAGATATTCCAGCACCTGCACATATGAATGATAGTGACTTATATGCACACAATACATTTGAGTGGACATACTGCATGCAAATAACATAAAACTCAGTTAGTTAATAAGCACAATTTAACTAAAACTAAAACTATAATGCATTTTAGTATGGCTTTAGTAATTAAAACTAAACACAATGTGCTTATGAGTGTAGGCAGCAAGCAAACATGTGCCCAAATAAAGGACATGCGGGTGCAATACAAGCTATTCCCCAAACATATGTGACCAACGTGCATGATCACGATCGATGGTGAAATGAAAGGTATGTAAATGCCTACAGCAACAACCTGTTCGTGATGGCAACCATCAATGCACAATCTATCTTCCTCGAACAAAGTGGCCATTACACCTTCAAGGAGATGTGAACTTAACAACATGTCACAACAAACAAAGCAGTCCAAAACCGTAGAAAATTAACAATTGCAACTACTAGCAAAGTTTGCACTTATGAATTTCATGATCTAGCTTAATCAATAACAGCCTGTCTGTTTACCTGCATGACTGTGTATTTCCCATAATTAGAAGTGGTCATGTGCTTCATAATTGCAACTGCACTACACTATGGAACTATCTGCTATTCATTCTCGTGCTATGTATTGCTACCAGTCTATGTACTCACCTACAATAATACTCACCTGCAATATTCATCACAGTAGAGGCACTACCATGGACTCTATATCTGCTGTAATATGCTGAGCATGTGACGTTACCAGCATCACGAGCAGTCAAAGAAGACCAGCGTATGGAATCCCCACGGGACCGATAGTAATATTCAGAAAGGCCAGAACAACGTGGGCATGACCAGTGGTAGCGTACAATGCCAGTAACACCCAGAGCTCTGCACGTCAGGGTGACAGGAGATACTGTCCTGTAGTATGGTGGCTGATAGCCCGGCTCAGGAGGAGTGTAGCTGATGTCAATCACAACCTCGAGAGCTGGAGAAAGAAGTTATATAATGCGACACTGAGTATAGGGCCAACATGCACAAATTCATGATCACTTTTGTGCAGGTTGGTAAGTCCTTCTGGTATGAACTTGTGGTACATGCTAGCACAGTTATTACCTACCCACAGATACACGTGTTGAAGCTTGCACTGAACCACTTGTCACAATGTATGATGAATTCGAACGGGTGCTGGCTGTACAGTAGTAGGTACCAGAGTCTGAGGATTGCATGTCAGAACTGAAGAGAATGGTGGATCTGTACACTCGCCCAACTTGCATTACATTATAAACAGTGGGATGGCTGCTGTTGGGGAAGATTCTCCCAGAAGGTCCTCGCCACAAGTGGGTCACTGCCATTGGGGTGTCTACCTCTGGGTCCAGCACAGTGATGCAGGTGAGGTTGAGGTGAGCGGTGGTGTAGACAACAGTGGAGGAGATACGTATTGTGCGGATGGGGAAGACAGTAATGGAGGTGGCACGTAGGATGTGTACCCTCACAGCAGGAACTGTACCATTGAGGGAAATAAAGAATTATATACCGTCTGGATACACAGTTCCAACAAGTTTGAATAAAAGAGGGGGTGTGGCCCCACATGACATCACCATTACTGCACTAAAACACAGACATGTTCATGCAGAACATATAAACACTAATATCAATCAAAGTATTTATATACCTGTTACAATCACATTTTCTGTGGCATTTGTCCAAGTTAGTGATGGTTGTGAGGTCACAACACCAGACTGGCAGGTGTACTGGCCTGCCTGGGATGTACGCAGTGCACGGAACCTCAGCAGTACATGACTGACATTTCCACGGTAAACTGGCTCATCCATTGTTACGCCACTGCCATTCACTGGGTTCCCATCTGGATCTAACCAGTTCACTACTGGACGGAATTCTGACACCACAGTGCAGTTGAGGGAGTAGGAAGCCCCAGCAAATGCAATAGACTCATTTGCATAGATGTTGACTACGTTCACCACTTCTGCATGGTAAAGCATAATTATGGTTGAAGTGCTGTGAATAAGCTCCTTCGATGGAGTTTTGTAGATTAAGTATAGAGTAAATGATCAATTATCGGCCGCCATGTATAATCAGACACTCCCACACGGAGACGAAACAATGCAGAAACTCGGAAATACCAATGTAGCATGGGCCCAGGTTAGCTGGCACTCCAAAAATGGCACCCAACCATCATTTCCTGTTCGCACTAAGGGCAATGCAAGTGACTGTCTGATAATATCAAAGATCAGACAGGGCGCATGTATTTCCAGACACCACTTCCTGTTCCTTCCCTGAAGCAGCTTTCAGCGAAATTCCTGCACCACTGGAAAGGCCTAAGATCCTTCTGTTCCAGGCCTGATTTTTGTCACCATAACTGCTTTGGTCACTGAGGGGCGTGGACAAATTTGACCATGGTCTTTCCCTCTCTAACAAAATAGTGGATTTTGCCTTTTATTAGCTTTAAGGTCACCCAATATACAGAAGGCCTATAGCTAATATGGGGATCATAAGAATCTACAGGTCCTCAGCAACACACTGGTACAAGTTTGGTGTTCATACGTTGTGTTGTTCCCGAGATAGAGCTGTTTTCCCTATTTCAATCAGGGAAAACAGCTTTTCTTGAGATGGAACTGTTTTCATTGGGGAAAATAGGGAAAACAGCTCTATCTCGGGAACAACACAACATATGAACACCAAACTTGTACCAGTGTGTTGCTGAGGACCTGTAGATTCCTATAATCCCCATATCATAGGCCTTCTGTATATTGTGGGATGTTAAAGCTAATAAAAGGCAAAATCCACTATTTTGTTAGAGGGAGAAAGACCATGGTCAAAATTTGTCCACGTCCCTCAGTGACCAAAGCAGTTATGGTGACAAAGATCAGGCCTGGAACAGAAGGAACTTACAGTGGTGCAGGAATTTCGCTGAAAGCTGCTTCAAGGAAGGAACAGAAATGGTGTCTGGAAATACATGCTCCCTGTCTGATTGTTGATATTATCAGACAGTCACTTGCATTGCCCTAAGTGCGAACAAGAAATGATGGTTGGGTGCCATTTTTGGAGTGCCAGCTAACCTGTGCCCATGCTACATTTCTGTGGTATTTCCAAGTTTCTGCATTGTTTCGTCTCCATGTGGGAGTGTCTGATTATACATGGCGGCCGATAATTGATCACTTACTCTAGTCCCCAGAGTGGTCTCTGTCTGCCCATTTCAACACAAAAAGGTGCCAATGGTGTACATTTGAATTCACTATATATACAACCGCACCTCAAAGGCCTAAAACTTAGCTTCTGGATGCCTGACATTGAGAGGTACACTATGGTTGACTATTGGCTCCTCTGAAGCATTAATCATTTCATGAACCGGAGTACTTTAAGACTATCATGAACATTAATCTTTCAGTTGCAGCACATACCTGTCACAACTAGTTCCTTGTATGCAGACATTTGGAGGGTTAGTTCCATTCTTGGGATCCTGACAGCTGCCTCACAGGAATACCGCCCTCCCTCTGGTGACTGCAAGTAGTGCAGTGTCAGTGACCGGCTGGTCACAAGGTCAAAGGTCTGCACAGGTCCCACAGTGATATTCTCTGCATCAGTGAGATTTCCATATGGACCAGTCCAAGTTATACTCGGAACCACCATCAACCCTCTCACTGCTGTCGCCGTGCATGTCATCACAAACTCCCTTCCCACCACAGGATAGTCATCTGGTGGAGTGCTGATTTGGAGTGTGGCCCACGACTGGGGAACTGCACGAAAGTTAAGTATATGTACACATGATATTATATCAGTCTGACTTTGCAACAGGTTGGTACTGTTGCACTAATACATATGTAGTGCCTCATTCCCAGGCCTGATCTGCATCATTGTTCATGTCATCATGGATAGGCTGATATGAAACAAGAATCATTACTATAGCTACCTGACGTTACTGCAGATCAGATCTCCCAGGCCTTTCCCTCCCATAATACTGCAACGTCCTGGGAACGAGGCTAGCACAGCCCTAATTGTTCATTATGCAGACACACTGCCTTACTTTGCACAGTGATGTTGACCGTCTCCTCCTGAGTGCCATACGGACTGGTCACTCTGCAGGTGTACTGAGTGTTGTGGTGGTCAGCAGACACTGGGTCCAGTAGTAAAGTCAGTGGCTGGCTGCTGGAGTTAACAACAGTAATCCCTTCTCTGATCCACTCGATGGTTGTGACATACAAGTCAGTAGAACACACGATAGACACAGTCTTGCCAACGGTTTGTGGAGTTTGGACAGAGCTTATCTGAAGACCTGGGAATAAAAGCATGCAGCAATATTCTGAAACAACTAGGACATTTGCAATTAATATGCACAAGGAGATGAGAATAGGTCTGTCAACTAGAGAACTAGAGAAACATTACAAGTACAAATGTAATAACACATTGTTGTGACCCGTTCTGGGTTATAGTAACGTCAATTACAGAGAGATGGAGTGAACACCATTAATTCCTCCTTACCTACAGATATATTTGTTGAGGCTAACAGTGAACCACTTGTCACAATGTATGATGATGACGAGGTTGAAGTAGTGTCAGCTGTACAGTAGTAGATACCAGAGTCGGATGATCGCATGCCAGAACTGAAGAGAATGGTAGACCTGTACACCTGCCCAACTTGTACTACACTGTAAACAGTAGGATGGCTGCTGTTAGGGAAGATACTCCCGGAAGGTCCTCGCCACAAGTGGGTCACAGTCATTGGGGTGTCTACCCCTGAGTTCAGCTCAGTGATGCAGGTGAGGTTGAGGAGAGTGGTGGGGTAGACACCAGTGGAGGGGGTGCGTACAATGTACACCTTTGGAGTAGGAACTGGAGATGGAGAAGATATACGCACTGTTTCATTACTTTAATCTCATGAGCTAGTACACAAGCTGAGTATCTCCTGTTCAATTGTGATTAGCCCCTAGTTAAGTTATAGACTTCTACTACCAGTAAGATAGCTACCTCATCCTGATTCTGACCATCCATCAACATGCTATCAACTTGGTTTGGGATACTCTATCTCAGATGTCCTGTATTGCAATACAATAATACGTATCTACATGCACAGACTGATCACCACACAGGTTGCATACCTGTATATGCATGTGCTCATTACATCAAATATCTCATTATCTGCATGTTCTCAATTCTTTATTCAGAGCTGCTTACCTGTTACAATTAAATCTTTTGTGGCGTTCCTCACTGATACTCCTGAGCTCACAGCAATCTCAGACTGGCAGGTGTACTGTCCTCCTTGTGATGTAAGCAGTGCAGGGAACTTCAACAACACATAGGTGTTCTTGCCATGGTACACTGGCGCATCCAATGTTATGTCACTGTTATTCACTGGGTTCCCATCAGGATCTAACCAGTTCACTATCGGACGGAAGTCTGACACCACTGTGCAGTTGAGAGTGTAGGAAGCCCCAACAAGCATTAATGATCCAGCTGTGTAGATGGTGACTAGGTTCTCCACTTCTGTATATGGTCAAATCAAAACAAACCAACAAAAAGGAATGTAGTTCAGTAAACAGACAGGTTGGACAACAGGAACAGGTGTATGTACGATCCACATGCAAGAAGGGTCATTCATCCTAAATGGGCAGCCAATAAATAATACTATTGGCTATAAGGCACCGCAGCAGTATTTTCATGTTTGTACAGCTAGAGTAGTAGCCATGAGAAGTAAACCCACAGGGGGGGGTCCCCTGGGTAATTTCTGATGCAATTTGAGGGTAGGAATGGGATGTCCCTCTTCAAACGTGACCATAGTGCTACAATGCATGCATAAGCACTCACAGAACTAGGTGGTTGTGACATGCATTATGAACAAGGTCTTTTATGTGAAAGCATACAATGCAGAAAGGGGGATTCCGTAGAGGTTCACTTGGTGGGTTGGAGGGCTAACTTAGTATACACTGTAGTTCTAAGTTAAGACCCTACAGGAGATCATGTATAAGCTCATAAACCATACAATATACAGCATACATACCTGTAAGAACTAGTTCCTTGTATGCAGATATTGGAAGGGATATCTCGAGTGCTGGGATGCTGATGGTGGCCTTGCAGGAGTATTGTCCTCCCTCCAATGGCTGTAGGTAATGAAGTGTCAGGGACTGCCTGGTCACAAGGCCAAGCATGTATGTAGGTCCCACAGTGATGTTCTTTGCATCAGTGAGATTTCCATCTGGACCAGTCCAAAGGATACTTGGAACCACCGTCAACCCTCTCACTGCTGTCACTGTACATGTCATCACAAACTCCCTTCCCACTACAGGATAGTCATCAGGTGGAGAGGTAATCTGGACTGTGGCCCAGGACTGGGGAACTGAAACGAAACACAGCGAACCATACATTCACTATCAGTTCATTTTTTCCATTACGAATGTAGCAGTCCAAGTTAAACTTATTATGCAGACAGGATGCCTTACTTCGTACAGTGATGTCAATTGTCTCTTCTTGTATGCCGAATAGGCTGGTCACTCTGCAGGTGTACTGAGTGTTGTGGTGGTCAGCAGACACTGGGTCCAGTAGTAAAGTCAGTGGCTGGCTGCTGGAGTTAACAACAGT
The DNA here is from genome assembly GCA_963931865.1 of Axinella damicornis. Lineage (NCBI taxonomy): Eukaryota > Metazoa > Porifera > Demospongiae > Axinellida > Axinellidae > Axinella > Axinella damicornis. The sequence continues at coordinate 1,788,960 of OZ007508.1, read as the reverse complement.
AATCCCATCTCTGATCCACTCGATGGTTGTGACATACAAGTCAGTAGAACACATGATAGACACAGTATCACCGATGGTTAGCGGTGTTTGGACAGAGCTTATCTGAAGACCTAGGAATCAAGTATATGGGCGGACTTTGAATGTGTCATGTGTACGTGAAGCAGTGTCTCAAAGCACATATACTCCATTGCACAGGTACAAGGCACCCTGATACATACTACTTACTAGTCTCGGTACCAGACACTCACACGCATGCGAGGATATGATACTGAGACTAACTACTAACATCCACAGTAGTATGCACCAAATTTGAGAGGCATGATTATCCATTTCAGCATAAAATAACATATAACTAGTGTAGTAGCTGGTATATGTAAGAACATCTCAGCTAACTTACCTCTGACAGTGAGTTTGCCGCTGGAATTCCCAAATTTATTCGTAACTTTGCAGGTGTAGTTTCCAATGAAACGCTCAATGACATCATCCATTACAAGCGTGTTCTGGTACGTTGAGTTCCTTCTAGATGTAACGGTTTGATAAAATTTGTTCCTCACTCCGTCAATCGACAGTGTAGCACCATTTCTCATCCAGGTTACTTCAGTAGCAGGTGAGTTTGAGGAGGTGCAGGTGAGGGTGAAGTTTGTGGCTGACCTTACACGTTTGAAATTAGTAACAGCGGGTGCAGCTGTACACATAAGAAAGAAAGACCACATCAAAATCTTGTTGCTATAGTTACTCTAATGTATACAGCTACTCAGGGATTATCGGAATAGGGAACCACAATCCAACAACTTGAAAATATATTTACAGTAATGCGGAGAAATTTTCTGTCGACTCACCTCGATCACGATATATTCCAATGTTGACATCAATGGTACGTATATGGTTTCGTTCATAATACATGCGACAAGTGTAGATTCCCTCCTCAGATGAACTGAGCTGATTTTGATAATGATACCTTTGCTCAAAATAGATGTACATGCATCCAGCATAGGGACTGTTGTGATAGTATCGCTCAGTTCTGATCCTTCCATTATAGTGGTACCGGTAACCATTCACTCCAATGAAATTCCCAGGAGAGGAATATGTCGAAGAGAAGTTTGAACAGCAGTAGAAGCCCATCCGACGAGTTGTTGAGTACCATGAAGTGTGAATAGCAGTGTTTACAAGGATGATGCTGTTGTTGGGAAGTGATGAACTGCTGTAGGACAGTTCACTGTTAGTCACATGAATTCCAGCACCTGCATGTATGCACGAAAGATATATCATACACAACCATTTCAAATGGACATACCGGCCCCAGTACTGCATCCAAATAAAACTGACAACACTCAATAGTTTGGAGGCTACAAATGTACGTATATCCACCCAAACTGCCTCACCTCCAAAGGGTCCCACAATAGAGACCCTCAATAACTAGCCGATGTCCTTGGCAGGAACATCGGCTAGTCTAAAGTAAAGTATGGGGAAGGTCCGCTATTTCAGGATGTGATGGATTGGTTGCAAAGTCATGGATCACTTGACCATCAAAATTTAATTGTTACTCAGTTGAGATAATTTTGGTGTAACTGTTAAAGGGTTAAGTTAACCCTTTCACTGCCGAATTCTTCCCACCATGCAAGACAACACATTTTCATGCATTCAGTGCACACCACCTTAATAGGGTACTCCACTCCCACAGCATTCGCTCCTCAGCGGCCGGGGTTTGCACACAAGGAGAGACCCCTCTGGCAATGGCGTTAATGATATTCATGACCCCCACAAGCCCAGCAATCGGAGGTCAAAGGTGGACATCAGCCGGATTTTCGTTCAGCATTTCCCTAAACTTGGGCCAGATCTGACTGATGGCACACCTTACACCACCAACTTACGTGTTTTCTTGAGGTCCTCGGTGGGGTCTATGAATCTCATTAACAGCCAAAATCTGGGGTCGATGAATATTATTAAAATCAAAAATCGCCCACAACATACGAAGGGGGGGGGGGGGGGGCAGCATTTGGGTTCTTCCCTCAAAGTTGTCCCTAAGCCCTCCAAAGCCTTTTTGACAGGGCCGTACCTAACTGTTTTTATGTGGGGGGGCAAATTGCACAGCGCACCGTGCAGAGCTGCGAAGCGGTGATCAGTCCGCGTGAAGCGTGGAATTAAAAAAAAAATTAAGTGTTCTTTTTAGCGCTCAGGAAGTGCTCTCGTAGCATCTCTACGCATTCTGGACACGTTCCCAGACGCAAAGAAGATTGACCAAGTAACCAGTAAGTATCAATGTGTGCGGTTATTGCTTCGTATAATTAATAATAAAATAATAAATTGAATCAGTTGGGACCCAATGAAAAATCTAAGATGTAGTAACCTTGAATCAAGTGTGCTAGAACCCAAGAACCAAGTGACCATGTTTGCGAACTGCAGTTACTAACGCTTCTATGACTTCCACTTTGCCAGAAATATACAATGCTTATAGAGAGTTAAATGCCAAAATATGGGTTTTTCGATTTTATGTGGGAGGTTATATAGGAACATACCTTCAACAGGTATGAACGGAGATGGTCCGGCTACTGACACACTCTGCTAATGGTACCTATTGATTTTCAACAATGCTTGCTAAAATTCATCATTATAAGTCACTTCAAACGGATCAAAATATGTTGTTTTGTGATTTTATATGGGAGGTTATATACAAACATACCTTCAAAAGGTATCAACACAAGTGGTCCGGCTATTAACACACTCTACTAATGGTACCTATTGATTTTCAAGAATGTTTGCTAAATTTCATTGTGAAAAGTCACTTCAAACCAATCATCTAATCTTCTATGGGGAAAATGTATTGTAATATTAAATGATTGCTAAAATAGTCACTTCACAGTCCATAGTTGGGTTGGTCCAGGTATTTTTGCACATGGTACATCAAGTGAAATCCATCAGTACCATTGGTTTCAGGGTGGAGCTTCAAAAGTCACTTGAACTAATCTTGACCATCATTTTGACATTAACCCTTTCAAGTCCAAGACTACTGTGGTCAAAAAGTAGCTCTGCTCACAAACTGCTTGTGTGGCTTTGATGCAACTCAGGTAGATATTCAGTTCTAGCACAACAGATTTGAAATTGCTTCACCTTCAATTTTTCCATTGGGAGAATGATGTAAAATTAAAATTGTGTAGCAAGCGTAAACCTAGACTAACTATGTCTGCCTTTCAGCCCGCGAACGGTCAAGCCACTGCTTAGTCGGTACTTGCAGTCAGCATAGCTGTAGTATCAGAGCAGCGGTAAGTCAGTAAGTGAATGCAAGGAAGTCAAGTTCTCTGGGGGGGCAGTTGCCCCCCTTGCCCCTATGCTAGGTAGCTACGGCCCTGCTTTTTGATCACTTTTTGGACTGATGAGAAGCCCTACAAGTGCATAGGGTCTAAATTACGTCTATAGACGTCAATGGGGCTTAAAGGGCAAACTTAGTGTATGGATTCAAAAGTAATGGGTATGCAATTAATAGTTGGGTGCACAGAGAATGTTCAGATCTAGTGCTCACCAACAATGTTCATCACAGTAGAGGCACTACCACTGATTCCATGACTGTCAAAGGCCGAACAAGTGTGGGTCCCAGCATCACGTAAGCGTAAAAAGTTCATAATTCTGGAAACTGCTCTGTATCTGTCAAAGTAAGTGGCGCTTGGTATAAAGCAGTTCCTACAATAATTACTAGTCCAGCGGTATCTGATCTGGCCAGTCCCACCCACAGCTCTGCATGTCAGGGTGACAGCTGATGCTGCCCTGTAGTATGGTGGCTGATAGCCCGGCTCAGGAGGAGTGTAGCTGATGTCAATCACAACCTTGAGACCTGGAGAAACATGCAATATAAGCACATTGGACAGCCTCTTAACCCTTTAACCACCGAATTCTTCCCACCAAGACCACACATTTTCATGCATTCAGCGCACACCCCTTTCGTAGGTACTCCTCTCCCACATCATTCGCTGCTCAGTGGCCAAACTTGGTGGGGCCCACACACATGGAGAGACCCCTCTGGCAATACCGTTAATGATATTCATGACCCCCCACAAGCCCAGCAATCGGAGGTCAAAGGTGGATGTCAGCCGGATTTTCGCCCAGCATTTCGGGCCAGATCTGACTGATGGCACCACCAATTTGCATGTTTTCTTGAGGCCCTGGGTGGGGTCTATGAATATCATTAGAATCAAAAATCCTCGGGTCAATGAATCTCATTAAAATCGAAAAATGCCCACGACGTTTAGTGGGGGAGGCGCGCCGAAATCTGACCAAATTTTTGAGTTCGGGCCTCAAAGTCATCCCTGGGCCCTCTGAAGCTTTTTTGGTCACTTTTTGGACTGACGAGAAGCCCTACAAGTGCATAGGGTCTAAATGACGCCTATAGACGTCAATGGGGCTTAAAGGGTTAAACCATTACTGTGTGCAATGAGCTTGTTCTCACCTAAGAAAGATGACAAACCTGACAAACAACATACCCGCAGATATCTGTGTTGACGCATGCACTGCACCACTAGGCACAATGTAAGATGAAGCAGAACGGGTGTAAGCTGTACAGTAGTAGGTACCAGAGTCGGATGATCTTATGTCAGAACTGAAGAGAATGGTGGACCTGTACACCTGCCCAACTCTTGTTACGTTGTAAAGAGTAGGATGGTTGCTGTTAGGCAAGATACTCCCAGAAGGTCCTCGCCATGAGTGGATCACTGTCATTGGGGTGTCTACCTCTGGGTCCAGCTCAGTGATGCAGGTGAGGTTGAGGGGAGTGGTGGTGTAGACACCAGTGGAGGGGGTACGTACAATGTGTACTCTTGGAGTAGGAACTAGTGGGAGGGAGTAGTAACACAAGGGTTTCATGAGCTATGCACTTGAATGACAGTAAAATTATGTGAGTAGCTATTGGGCATAGGGAAAAGCCGGAAACAGAAAGATGGATGGAAGCACTTCACGTGGTTGTAAACTGTACATGCGTGTGGGTAGCTAGTGTTTATTCACTGGACTGGACTACTATAGGCTGGACTACTAAAACTTCAGCCCTTTTTTGTAGGACAGAAGCTAAACCTGCTTATTCAAGTTGCATTCGCTTGCTGTTAGCCTGTTGAAGCTCTAGTCAGCAGAGGTCAAGGCCACATGGTATATTTAATGAGCTTCAACACTATACTAATTTCCTCCACAGCTTCCGGAACAGACAGGAAATGACATCAGACCTCCCTTCGGCCGAGAATCGAGCCATTATGATGGACATAGATACACCTCAGCCTAGTGATTGTTGTGCTATGCGACAAAAAGCTGGGGAGGAGCCTGGGAATGAGGCTAGAGCTCTCCACAATGACACAGGATGGAGCAATCGAAGTGCAAAACCTCAAGGCAAGATGGCTCCATGCTGAATAATTTAATTGCCAGAAAGATCCTAGCCTGGCCCATAATATGCAGTTATTTAGATGCAGCAATATGTAGCTAATTACGTTATTGACTTCCAGACTACTGTATACAGTCAATGCCTTAACCCTTTAACCACCGAATTCTTCCCACAAAGACAACACATTTTCATGCATTCAGCGCACACCACTTTCGTAGGTACTCCTCTCCCACAGCATTCGCCCCTCAGCGGCCAAACTTGGTGGGGCCCGCACGCATGGAGAGACCCCTCTGGCAATACCGTTAATGATATTCATGACCCCCCACAAGCCCAGCAATTGGAGGTCAAAGGTGGATGTCAGCCGGATTTTCGCCCAGCATTTCCCTAAACTTGGGCCAGATCTGACTGATGGCCCACCTTACACCACCAACTTGCATGTTTTCTTGAGGCCCTGGGTGGGGTCTATGAATATCATTAGAATCAAAAATTCTCGGGTCGATGAATCTCATTAAAATCAAAAAACGCCCACGACATGCGAAGGGGGGGCTGCTGCCCCCCCCTTTCGATACCCCCCCCCCCCCCCCCCCCCCCCCGCTTGTACGTTTAGTGGGGGAGGCGCGCCGAAATCTGACCAAATTTTTGAGTTCGTCCCTCAAAGTCGTCTCTGGGCCCTCTGAAGCTTTTTTGGTCGCTTTTTGGACTGACGAGAAGCCCTACAAGTGCATAGGGTCTAAATGACGCCTATAGACGTCAATGGGGCTTAAAGGGTTAAAAGGAAATCATTCCTTGCCATGTTTGATACATGCAATAGCAAGAAATACCCTAGTTATTCCCAAACATCAGATAAGGCATAATTGTACAGTTCACACTATCAGTCTGTTTCTATAGCAACGTGAATAAAGGTACCATAATTATAGCAGACATTCTTATCATTTTGTGGATGCACAGACTACCTCTCAATATCAAAAGGGTCTGGCCAGGAAACCATCATTAAATCTTTAGAGGTGGTAACATAAGCGGGCTACTATAACATGATTATCACTAACCTGTAACGACTACATTTATCATTGCTGTTCTCATTGACCACACACTGGACTGGCAGGTGTACCGCCCTGCTTGGGATGTACGCACTGAATGAAACCTCAGTAACACATAGGTTTGGTTGCCATGGTACACTGGTGCGTCCATCGTTATGTCACTGCTGTTTGCTGGGTTGCCAAGCGGATCTATCCACTTCACTACCGGACGGAAGTCTGACACCACAGTGCAGTTGAGAGTGTAGGAAGCCCCGGCACTGACTGTGGACTCTGTCATGTGGATGGTGACTCCATCCATGAAGTTCTCTGGTTCTGTGCAGTAAAATTGTGGCTTGAATGAACAAACGAATGAATATTTTAGGTGCAGTGAGTCAGATAAAATTAAGTATGCTAATCATGCTAATAATAAAAAAAAATTTGCTGAAATTAGCAAAGAGTACAAGAGTAGTATAATTATGCTAATATGATTACAACAAGTGCTTTAAAAGTAGAATATTACTAGGTAGTGAGTGTGAGTTAGAAATGGTGCTAGAGAAAAAGAAATCAGTTGGTGCGTGATTGCCACAAATATAGACCTAGCCTCGAGGCTTACTTTTGGTGGGCCCCCTCCGTCGGTAAGTCCATGGGAAGCACTTGATCTCGCGTTCGGGATTCGACACAAATCTGATGTCAGGCTACGCCCGACTCACGCATACGTAGTAAGGTGAGAGAGACCGCAAGAACTGTCTGCGCTAGAATCACGAAGACGCAAGTGAATGACTCGCGATCGCACCGCGCTAACGCGTAAACTGGGGGGGAGCAGACTCGTGCACGCATACATGTACGCAATGGGGAGCAGTAGCTGAAACGAGCGAAACACCCGGCCGACACCACAATAGAAGTCATAAACATAATAATTACAGTGACTATTCTCTCACACTGTTGTCCGTGTTTGCCTATTTCGGCGCGCTCCTTTGCTCTCTGCATGGCATCTTGAATCTCTCGGACTACATGATCGTAATTCTGCGGGATGTGTAAGCTAGCAATACGAGCAAGCCCACACATGCCTCCTAAGAGTGTTCGTGAATCTGCTGGCATGGGAGTCCAACCAAAACAGTTCACCACTAACGCAAGTGAGTCAATCAACGCGTTAATGTCAAAGTTGACTACAAAAAAGGAACGCACTTCAAGTGAGCGATAGCTTGAGTAATAACTCGCTCGACAGTGCAGTGAGCAGTCGGCTATCATGACGGCATAGGCATAGATAATAGTTACGTCTCTATTGTCTATGGCATAGGCAACGTCGTAACATCGCGCGTCGATACTTTAACAATCACGTTACGCGAACGATTTACAATAAAATATCTACATCGTACATCGTTTGAGCCCGCACTCACCGCCAGAGCCAGAGTAGTCGTAGTCCTCATCATCGATAGGCATATGTAGGCGGGATCCCATGGCCATCTGCAGGCCTAGTGCAGCAAAACACAGCACGATCACACCTGCCCCCATGCTGGCAGTAAGCGCAGTCTTGCAAATACTGAACACGAGTAGATTGTCGAAGCCTTAAGAATAAAATAACTAGATTGTATTCATGGACACCTATTGCAGGGGACTTAGCACTACTCCATTGGGTAGCGGGCGCCTCTAGTCTCGCAGGCCAGCTAAGCACTAGCCCGCTAGCCTTAAATTTGCACCGTCAGCAGTAGTAAAAGAGTTGGGTGAGTTTCCAACTTAGAAGGGGATTGCACAGCAGGCACCTGACATACGACCACAACCCACAGCTGAAGTTATCAGGTTGGGAGTTCCCTCTTGCCCGCTGGTATTGTACTTTACAAGGTCTTTGATGCACCCGACTATGAAAACATGTAGTTGAATTAGCTTGAGGACATCACTGTGAGGATTATAAAAGAGGCCGCTCAAACCGCTCAAAGAATAACAGTTGTAGCTAGCATAATCAACAGCAAGTGATGAAGTACAAAATCAATAATCAGCATTGCATGAGCCAGTTATGGCCATCACATGGATACACAGTGAGCTGTAGGTGAGTTAAAAAATGAGTTGCGTTGGTGGAAAGTGATGACTGTTAGACTGTTAGGGGGCTCAGCCAGTGGAACATACAATGGACACATTGTCACCAACAGTTAGTGGCATTCGGATGGAGCGTATCTGAACACCTGCAGGAAGGGGAATTCATGGGAGGGATTAAAGCTAAAGACAAGGAGGAACTAATCATTTATGAGCTAAAACATCTGCATTGCAAGTAGCAAAGAGTTGAAGATGTGACAAGTCCTGGATGATCGAGGTACGTAGCTCACAGTGGAGATGTTTCCCATGGACAATAAAATGGCTGGAATTCTGTATACAGTATTTTGCTTTCTACATTACAGGCAGGCAAGAAATCTGTAACATTGATGCACGATGCACTAAAATTGCTGCTTTTGATACTATTTTTTCTGTGGCTCCCTTCCTCTATGCATGATGCAGTTCAGATATGACTTATTACCTTGAATTGTGAGACTACAGGTGTAACTCCCGAATGCATTATTGACTTTGCAGGTATAATTGCCAGTGACATTATCAATGACATCATCCACTACAAGTGTGTTCTGGTAAGTAAAGCTCCTTCTGTATCTCACTGTTTGATAAAATTGGTTCTTCACTCCATCAATCAACAGTGTAGCACCATTTCTCATCCAAGTTACAGTGGTAGCAGGTGAGTTTGTGGAGGTGCAGGTGAGGGTGAAGTGTGTGGTTGACCTTGCACGTTGGAAACTGGTAACAGAGGGTGCAGATGGAGAATAATGATAATGATGTATCCGCATTAATTTCAGCACTAAAAATAATTAGCTACACTTCATGTGCTTACACACACTTTCTAACCTGCTGGTAGATATATACTGTTACTTACTCGTGTAGTCATCTCGATATATTCCAACATGAACGTTCATGTTTCTTCCTCTCACATCAGGAATGGAACAGGTGTAGATCCCTTGCTCAGAAGTTCGCAGATAATTAGCATATCCGGAAACGTACACATAAATGCATCCACGGGGACTATGTGAGACATAAATGCGACCAAAGTTTGAACTACGAGAACGACCATCAAGCCCTATGATAGAGCCAACACTACTTGATGTGGAGTTAGAACAACAATAAAAAGCCATTCGTGTGCTTCTGTGATAATAATAAGAGTAAACAAGAACTATGCTGTTGTTGCGGAATGATGTTGATGGAGTACTGCTGCCACTTCGGGTCACATAGAATTGGAGAAACAATAACAACTATAGTATGGTTAGTCTACTGTGGTATAATGTAGCCTCGTTCCCAGTATGCGTCAAAAAGCTGGGGAGGAACCTGGGAGGCTAGCATAATGATTGTATGTGGTTAAGATAATGTACATATCTCACCTACAACCTTCATCACAGTAGAGGCACTGCCACTAATTCCCTGGCTGCTGTCATAGGCCGAGCAGTAGTGGGTTCCAGCATCATAAGAGCGCAGAAAATCATGACTTCTGGTAACTGCAGAATAACTATACTCATAACTACCAGAAGACGGTACAAAGCAACTAGATCCACATGTTGAAAACCAGCGGTATCGTATTCGACCAGTCGCACCCACAGCTCTGCACCTCAGGGTAACAGGGTGCATATACATACAGGAAAACCACACATTGACACATACTGCACATCTGATCTCTGCAGATTGGAACATCTTGCCATATACATGTAAGCTAGGATACTGTGTAAGCTATTGGCCAACTCCCTTACCCACAGATATGCGTGTTAAATATTGCACTGAACCACTTGTCACAATGTATGATGATGATGAAGTTGAACTGGTGCTGGCTGTACAGTAGTAGGTACCAGAGTCGGATGATCGCATGCCAGATCTGAAGAGAATGGTGGATCTTTATACCTGCCCGACTCGTACTACACTGTAAACCCTGTGATGACTGCCATAACGGATATTCCCAGAAGGCCCTCGTCACAAGTGGGTCACTGTCATTGGGGTGTCTACCTCTGAGTTCAGCATAGTGATGCAGGTGAGGTTGAGGCGAGAGGTGGTGTAGACACTAGTGGAGGGAATGCGTACAATGTACACCCTTGGAGCAGGAACTGTGTCATGAAAGGTGAGAAATAGCTAACCGTATCATCCATCTTAATGGATCAATGGCATCATTGAAGGTGGGACCTTAAATGCAAAATTCACAGCTATCAGGCATATTGAAGATAGTAGCTAGAATGGATAATTACTGGTACTAAGGTGCCCAGAGTTTGTGTGATTATCTGGTCACATAATTATATATTGATCAATTGCTGGTTAAACTCTGACCTCACACATGCAGCTATAGAGCTGTGCTGCTTACATAGTATTTTTGACTTAATCACTTACCTGTTGTGATCACATTCTTTGTGGCTGTCCTCACTGACAGTGGTGAACTCACGATGGACTGGCAGGTGTACTGGCCTGCCTGGGACGTGCGGAGAGCACGAAACCTCAGCAACACATAGGTTTTGTTTCCACTGTATACCGGCTCATCCATTGTTACATCATTGCTTGCTGGATTTGCGTCCACTGGGTTACCATCTAATCCCGTCCACTTCACTACCGGACGGTAGTCTGACACCACAGTGCAGTTGAGTCTGAATGTAGGAAGCCCCAGCAAATGCTGTCGATTGTGCTGCATGGATGCTGACTATGTTCTCCAGCACTGTACAAGAAATGAGAGCATGATTATGAGGTTGTTCACTACCAGGAGCCCATAAGAGGAGCATCCATATCTGTAAAATATGTGCTGTAGAATTCCTTTTGATGTTTGACCATATTTGGAGCAGAACAAACTCCAGTTTGGCTCACAGACTACTTCAGAAGCAACACAAACTAATAGTTATAACAAGTCAGTAGAACATGGAGAGGATCAAACATGTTCGACACTTGGTCGTCCTGCTAAGATGAGTTGTCTTGTACCTACACTCCATGCAGAAGCCAGAACTCAAGCAGACCAAGCAATTATTGGCTCTCTGAGAGGAAGTGTACCAACTATAGCTAAAGCATGTGCAGCTAACTGCAAGTAAAATTTTCGCATACGGCACGGGAGTTGGGCGCTCCTTCTCTTCATGGACTCCTGATACTACTACTCTGGCATGTGATTTTCTGAATCAGTTGAGGCAGAAACTAAATAATCAACAATCCACTATCTATAAAGGTTGGAGAAAATGACTGCTTGCTAAAGAACCCTGCCTGTAACACAATCCACATGAACTAACCAATTGGACGATGCATATACCAGATGTCACTGTATGAGCGAGCAGGTATCCTGACCCTCTTTGTACGCAAATTATAATTATTATCCCACATGCAAATGTTCTAAGCAGGTCAAGCAATCGATTCTGTCTGTCTGTCTGTCTGTCTGTCATATAAAGCAATTGAACTTAGCGATTTAGAAGCTATAAGAACTTCGTAGGTGACATAATGTAAACAGAAAACAATAATCAGATGTTTGTATACCTACCTGACAGAAGTGAAGGCATTCTAACACTATCATGTCAACATTCCATCAAGGGTAGCTGTGTTCTATGAAAATGTATAGTTCGTACTGCCTTAACAATTGAGATCAAGGAGTATTCCACTCCATCAACTCAACATGGTTTTTGTTCATTTAGAGCATTTTGTAATAATATTATGCTCTCCAAAACAATATTGCTGAATCATCTAGTGGAATTGTAAGCTCAAATTTATGGACGTCTATAAGCTGATTATCAGACTGACAGTACAAACAATGCCAGTACAAAGGCTAGGACTAGCTGAGCCATGTCAACTACACTATATGACAAGCAAACTATGTCATACAAGGACAAGGGCAACGTCAGCTTCATCGTGATTGGAAAACAACTGAGTGGATCAGACCAGTAGCCAGCCTTGAAATTGTACAGAGGGAGTTTGGTCTCATCTGGGGACACAAGCATTATACCCACACAGAGGCTGCATGTGAAGCATTTTTTGTGTGCTATCATGTGTTTTCATTCATCAGCAATTGCGCTAGCGCTGCATTCTACTTCTCCATGCGCAACACAACACTGACCTTTTGACCCTGCCATGGCTTTGGCAATATTGCCATAGCTACATTCCATGTAGTGCAGATGTCATGTGATACTGGTGAGCTCCATCCCATCAAACCCTCAAACCCTGCCTGGCTATAGCTAGTTATATAGACTTGTGGACACTTGCATTGTATCATGAGTGTTCCAAGAATACTTTACCAAATAGAGATCATGTCAACTACTGATGGCCAGATGGCCATTTGGGACAACATAATCCAAGAATAACAAGTTATGCCTACACCAGTCCCTTCCCCACACTGTTATTTTAGCCATTACCTTAGTCATCTGAGTTACGAGCTACCGACATGGTTTCACGGGATTGCACTGGGAGTATTGAAGTTGATACAAGGGCTGGGAACTTTGCTTAGGCAACATATAGTTCATGAGTACTGCAGTGCACATGACACAAGGGGACAATGCCCTTTTGCTGTGCATAGCACTTACCTGTGGTCTGAGTAAACTTTCCATCCCTTCTAGCGAATACAATTGTTGCTGTACTCTGTGTGCATTGTGTTTGGCTGACACAAGGGACATATTCCAGTATGGCCCATGCATTATACCACGCAACTGAAATGCAATTGTCAATGTGCAGTGAATCATCTGCTTCCACAACTAAGTAGCTATACCAAAAAGGCTCTCTCCATTTTGGGGACTAGAGCAATAAGGAAGAAACCCCATCTTTACGTTAAGCCTATAGCAAGAACTGTGATTCTTGTATTACTGCTATTTTGTACATTCTGCATAGCTACGTTAGACACCTACTACAGGTTTTCTGAGGTGTTGGCAGCTGAGGCAGTTACATAATGAATTATGAAAACAATTGGAGCTGTCAAAGCTAAGACTTGTAGCCTTTCCATGTTTGGAATATGAGCACTGGTTGTGAGATGTTGCCATTTGATGGTCTAGTTAATAGCTCAATGTGTCGTCGTTCTAGCATCATTCCCAGTCCCACGCCCAGCTTTCGTCGCTTGCAGTACGGTAAACGCTTTACCGTACTGCAAGCGACGAAAAGCTGGGCGTGGGACTGGGTACGAGGCTATCGTCGTTCAGGGCCCATATTTTGTGTACTTTTTTACTGTGATTAGTGTTGGGAAATAATCACACACCTTTCACCCTGACGGTAACACTCTCTCCATATTTTTTCCCTTCCACATCAGTCACTCGGCATGTGAACATGGCTCCATTCAGTCCGGAAGTCTTGGCATCAATCGTCAATGTCAGGTGCTGGTTGTATGATTTCTCTAGAGAATCATCGAACCCCACGAGAAACCACTCCATACTAGTGGAGTTCAGGTGAGTGGAGCAGTTGATATCCCACATCAGACCAACAATGAGCTGCTTCTCATGGCCACGTATCTCCACAGCTACAAGAGGGTTTTGATAGATACATGAGGATTAGCTACCAAGGTTACATCAGATTTTTCTACCTTTGATCTCAGTTTCCTGCACATTAGATGTCCAAATGGAGTTGGCAACTTTGCACGAATACTCTCCAAGGATGTCTTCAAAATTGGCCTCAATGGTGAGTGTGTTGTTGTATGTGGAGGTGACTCTGCTCACTAGAGTTTGTGTGAGTGAGTATGTTGTTCCATTGGTGATCAGGGTCTCCCCATCCTTCGTCCATGTGACAGTGGTGGGGGGTGAGCCAGTGGAGGTGCAGGTGAGGGTGGAGAGGGAGGAGGAGATGCTGCGTTCCATGGCCGTCACATGGGGAACAGCTACAGAATCCAGATGCAACAAAATGTAATTTCACGGTTAGATATATGCTAGTTTGTGCATCTAATTGTTAAGCTGCTCTTGTTATACTTAATACTTGGCTCACTGTTGAACGCAGATCTGTAAAGTCCAACGTTTATATCCACGAATTTGCCGGTCTCATCTGGAATCCTGCACGTGTACACTCCTTGGTAGCTTGTATGGAGGGTAGTGTAGCTGCTGACTTGGATCAAACCTGGGTTTTGGACACCACCTATGCTGACATAGAAGGGATCCCCGAATTGGTAGGTGATGTCTCTCCCATGTCATCCGATGAACTGCCCAACACCACCCTGTGTTGAGCCAGACATGCAGCTGAACTCTCCAAGACGTTGATTCGAGTCCGCTTTGATAAGTGAATTATTCATGAGTGCTTTGTTTGCACTGTTTGCGTATATCCCGGCACCTGATGATCAACATTATATATACCATAAAGCACTGTGCTGATACAGAGCAGAGCAGTTCACGCAGTTACAAAATAGCTAAGTATCTTCATAATAGCAATATTTGTCTTACCCATTATAATCATGTCAATGCTAGCATTTCCACTATGGCCCAGAGCATCAGTTACATTACACGTGTGAGTACCGGAGTCCACTGAATACAAGCCATTCCTGGTCACATTTTGCGTTGTCCTGCCCTTCACAAAGCAGTTGTAGGTGCAGGTAGAAGACCAGAGGTATGTAAGCCCCTGTCCTGCTCCCACTACCCTGCAGGTCAGAGTTATGGAGCTCCCAGCACGGTAGTTGGGAAGGTCCTGGGAGAAGTCAGACGGCTTGGAGTAGCTGACATCAATGGTGACAGCTAGGTTCTTCTCTGGGGCTGATGCAGTTACTGTAAGTGGTATATGTAACAACATAATTATATTCCGATCGAGGCTCTCCTGTTGTGGCATAATTATGTTAGCAGCTAACAGTGTTCCTATGGCAGCTGTTGTGCTGAGCAACTTCAGTTAATAATGCTAAGTAGCTGAGGAAATTGCAGCTGACCTATGTGATTAGAAACTCACCCAATAATGATTCAATGGTCCAATCTTTTGATTAACAAATCAATGATACCATGCACGTTTTAGTCCGGTAATCAAATTAAGGCTTGCTGTACCGACAATGGTGCTGCCATTGGCTCTTGTTGTGCATTGGCTAGCTATACTCTGGAGATATAAGTTAAAATTTGCCTTCATTGCACCGATATCCTATGAGCCATGGATGAGTGAGTACCCCTGCAAGTATGGGCGAAGCAGCACTGAAGCCCCATGCAAGACAACTGTAACTAAGCAATGACAACAATACTTATCCCACTACTGCCTCACCACAGCCCAGCTGTAGAGCAACAAGACACAGCACAGTCACACTTGCTCGCATGGTGTCAGACTAGTTAAAAACATGTGCAGTAGCTACTCTCAGCTAGGACACAAACTGTTGTACATGTGAGTGCAGAGTGACTTATACCTAGAAATCAGGAAGTAATGAATATCACAAGGAAGTGGAAGTAAACATACTAGCTAATGATTAGGGTGCCAATTCTGGGATTGTGGAGCTTATAATTGCATGTATTCAGGGTTATTTGTACCTCTTACACTCAACGGTTGTAGTAGCTGACATCAATCACAACTGCAAGTTCCTATTCTCCTCTGGAGCAGTAACACGAGTTACTTAAATTAGGTCTCCTCACCATATCCCAGCTGAAAGACAACAAGACTTACTCAGCACAGTTCCTACTGTTCCCAGTAGTTGTGTGTATGATTTTAACATCAAATATCGAAATGGGTAGCTAACAATGTAATATAAGTAGCTACAAAGTCCAAAACAATTTACAGCTTGGTTTAAATTTTTATTTTTTCAGCCAGCAAGAAGTACGTAATAGCAAAAATCAAACAGCACATTAATTGTCAAACTGGTATCACAAGACTCAACAACATGTATAGCTAACCATGCAACGCAAAGTCCAAAACAATTTACAGTTTTGCTTAACTTTTCAGTACAATGTATGTAATAGTAATAACAAGAGAAAAACCTCAGCAACATGTGTGGCTAACAATGTGAAAAAAGGAACCCAAGAGTTTGGTTTAGCTTTTCAGCCAGTAAGCAGTAGCTATGTAACAGCAAACAAGAGAAACACTCTTCTAGTTTTTGGTGTCACGTGACTCAGCACACGTGCTTGTCACACACTGGTCAAGACACTGGCCAACCACATTCGAATTCCGTTTATTCGTACTTTCACCATTCGTGCACTCGGGCTGGTGGAACGACTGGATCTGCAGGGGACAGTCAGGAACAGCCCTCAGACGGAAGCTGCCAGCAAGAAATGTTCCTTCATTTTTCAGCCAATCCTCAATAAAGTCCAAAAGTTCAGGTGCTGTTTGCGTATCGCTGGTGCCATTTATTGTGCTCCTGTATATAACGTGAGTAGTGGTGGTTTGGCAGCTGAACTCTCCCTTCTCAATGGAAGTAGACTGGAAGTCACAGCTGCACCGCTCCCTCACAGCTGCTGCCAGGGCCTCCCGGACTATGCTGTCAAATGTGGTGGCATGAGATTCCTGGAAATAATCACGAAGTGCACTAGCTTCACCACAGACAGTGTGCCTTCTGACTCTCACTCTTGCACACACACACACACACACACACCCACACACACACACACACCCACACACACACACACACACACACACACACACACACACACACACACTCGCACAACCTACAAAATGTCATACACATGCACACACACCACCTCCCACAACAGCTCTATGAACATAGCTAGCTATAAGGTTAAGGAGTTGGAATGAGTTTAAGTAGCTGGCATGCTGTTATAAACAGGTGAGGAGCTGTATAACGTACTGCAGGATCCCAGTGCACACAGTGCTCCACTGGTCCATACTTCAGCTGAAAGAGTGCCTGACCTAAGAAATAGTAGAAATCCATGGTAAACTTATGCATGTTAGATGTTTACATCCTTATCGGTGCATTAGTTGCAGAGTAACTGCGCACCTGCATGCCTTGTAATTTGCTGTCTGCTTCTGCTGAATACCACTCCAGTCCGAATACCCATGTTTATACTAGCACCATACACCCCCATCCTGTACTGGTCACATAATTCCTTGTATCACCTGTTACTCACTACTCTTGGTTGTGTATATAAGCAGCTAGTTACATTTGCATTGGTGTCGTTGTTGTGTAGAGTAAGGTTTGGTCTAATACCTCAGTATTCTTAATCTTCCAGTGCATGCAGTTTATAATCACGTACTGATCACAACCAGTTGTCTGTATGCTGATCTTTGTGGAGGCGTCTCAAATTTTGGGACACTGACGGCTGCCTCACAGGAGTACTGCCCTCCCTCTGGTGACTGCAGGTAGTGCAGTGTCAGTGACCGGCTGGTCACAAGGCCAAGAGTCTGTGCAGGTCCCACAGTGATATTCTCTGCGTCAGTGAGATTTCCATCTGGACCAGTCCAAAGGACACTTGGAACCACCATCAACCCTCTCACTGCTGTCACTGTGCAATTCATCACAGACTCCTTCCCCACTACAGCACGGTCATCTGGTGGAGAGCTGATCTGGACTGTGGCCCAGGACTGGGGGACTGCATTATGGAATATACAAAATATTTCACATTATCTACCAGCCCATTTTGGGTTACCCAAAATTGGCTGGAAGAGAATTGTCAGGGGATTGTATTGCTATTCTACATTCTCCCTTTATGCACAGATAATAGCTTACTTTGCACGGTGATGTTGATTGTCTTTTCCTGTGTGCCATATGGACTGGTCACTCTGCAGGTGTACTGAGTGTTGTGGTGGTCAGCAGACACTGGGTCCAGTAGTAAAGTCAGTGACTGGCTGCTGGAGGTGGTCACAGTGGTGCCATCTCTGATCCACTCGATTGTTGTGACATCCAAGTCAGTGAAACACACAATGGACACAGTTTCACCAACAGTTAGTGGCATTTGGATGGAGCGTATCTGAAGACCTGCAAGGAAAGAATTCATTGGAGGGAGTGATAGCTAAACAGGGGCGGAGATATAGGGGGGGGGGGGGGGGGGGGGGGGCAGGGGGGCTGAGCCCCCCAAAAACAGCAGGCTGGTACCAGGCAAAAGGCGCGCCGGTGAATAGTAGCTAGTTCGACGTCTCTCTGCAGTATCGGTCCTGGAAGTCATTATTGCTACTAACTTGCAGTGCAAAGCATGAAGGTGCCACGAGAGGAAGGTGGCATTTTTTCCCCCAATGCACTACCTTCGGCACCGTGCAATTGTGCTATTAGCCCCCCCCCCCCCCCCCCCCCCCAACTCTTTGGTACCTGTCTCCACCCCTGCTAAATACCTGAGGAACAATGTCATACTAATCAGTAAACATCTGTATTGCCAGTATACTAGCCAACAAAGAGCTGGAGATGTGACATGTCCTGGAATGAGGATGAGGATACACAGCTAGCTCACTGTGGGGATAAATGTTTCCCATTGACAATAAAATGGCTGGAATTCTGTAGATAGCTATTTTGCTTTCTATATTACGTGCAGGCAAGAAATCTGTGACATTGATGCAAGCAACTAAAAATTGCTGCCTTCGATACTATTTTTCCATGGCTGACCTCCCACCCTCCATGATGCAAATTTCAGTTCAGATATGACCTCTTACCTCGAATTGTGAGATTGCTGTTGTAATTCCCAAATGCATTATTGACTTTGCAGGTGTAGGTGCCAGTGACATTTTCAATGACATCATCCACTAGAATTGTGTTCTGGTACGTGGAGCTCCTTCTAGATGTCACTGTTTGATAAAATTTGTTCCTCACTCCGTCAATCGACAGTGTAGCACCATTTCTCATCCAAGTTACTTCAGTAGCAGGTGAGTTTGAGGAGGTGCAGGTGAGGGTGAAGTTTGTGGCTGACCTTACACGTTGGAAACTGGTAACGGTGGGTGCAGCTGTAGAATAATAATGTATATTCTGGACAGCACCAAAAGCAATTAGCTATGCTTCATGTGCTTACACACACTCTCTAAAAAGTGTTGGTGTAGATATACACTGGTACTTACTTGTGTAGATATATATACCGGTACTTACTTGTGTACATAACAATGGTACTTCTGCAGATATATACTGGTACTTCTGTAGATATATATTAGAACTTACTTATGACTGTTACTTACTCGTGTAGTCATCTCGATATATTCCAACATGAACATTCATCATTCTTCCTCTCACGTCAGGAATGGAACAGGTGTAGATCCCTTGCTCAGAACTTCTCAAATAATTTCTGTATCCATAGTTATACACATAAACACATCCACGTGGACTATGTGATAACCTAAAGCGACTGAAGCTACTGCTATATGAACGACCATCAAGCCCTATGATAGAGCTAACACTATCTGATGTGGAGTTAGAACAACAATAAAAAGCCATTCGTGTGCTACGGTAATAAGGATAAGTGTAAGCAAGAACTATGCTGTTGTTGCGGAATGATGTTGATGGATTCCTGCTGCCGCTTTGGGTCACATATATTCCAGCACCTATAGAATTTAAGAAACAAGTAAGTTAAGTATGGGTAGTAACTGCATGTGAATTGTGGTCTAGATAAAATGTGTATACATATCTCACCTACAACATTCATCACAGTGGAGGCACTGCCACTAATTCCCTGGCTGCTGTCATAGGCTGAACAATGGTGGGTTCCAGCATCGTAAGAGCGCAAAAAATCGCCACGACTTTTGGTAACTGCACCATAGCTATACTCATAGCTACCAGCAGACGGTACAAAGCAACTAGATCCACACGTTGAAGTCCAGCGGTATCGTATTTGACCGGATGCACCCACAGCTCTGCATGTCAGGGTGACAGGTGATGCTGCCCTGTAGTATGGTGGCTGATAGCGTGGCTCAAGAGGAGTGTAGCTGATCTCAATAACAACCTTTAGAGCTGGAGAAACAATGTGCAGTAACAATGTGGTGTGTCTTGCATGATTTAACAATGTTTAGTACCCACTATATCAGCAAATCTTGCAAACAGTGACGTTCAAGTTGGCATAGTTACGTGAGTCACAAACACTACAACCCTTGTTACCTTGGGTGCATTGTAATAAAGTTTTTGTCTTGGTTCCAAAGTGCCGAAACATAATTTTACTGACAATAAATGAATGCACATGCATATATAGGTGCATGTACATGTACATGTTACCGTTGGCCACACCCACCCGCTGCTCAAGAAATTTGCCTAGCAAAGTTCTGAACTGTGAGAGCCACAACTACAAGCTACCTGAGAAAGGGATTGACTAAGAAGGTAATAAGAGAGTCCGGAACAGAGAGAGCCATGACTACAAGCTGCCCAAGAAAGGGGACGGCCACAGAAGTTGGAACTTCTTATGGCCATACCAGAACCACCTGGATGGGAGGGTCTGGTCTACGTTTAATCACCAATTTGTTTTGACACTGTGGTAAACATCCAGGTGCTTTGCACTGCTTTCTGCTTCCATGCCATTTTCTCAGTGGTTTTCTTTTTTGCTTCTTAGCTAGCATGGCTAGATCATAACTAGCTCAAATGTCATTTTGCAATTTTCGCAAACCACTTGCTTGCTGTGTGAACTAACCTTGGTGAGGGCTAAGTGAAAAGTCCATGGTAAGTAGAGTCTAATGACTGGAGGTGAGTCTTGGGAGCTAAGCAGCAGCTCTATACTACACTCTTCAGGGCCGTAGGAGCCGGCACAACCAAGCCTTACCACTTTTTTCATGCATCCAGTAAGGGATGTAATTGCTTACATAATATGCTGACCATGAACATATGGGAAAACCTGCCAAGTTGTTAGTCTCACGTAGCCAGACTCTCCCTGGCTACACAGACAAACTGAGTCAGTGAACTGAGTGATATTTTTCTAAACCCGCTTGTGCATTCACACACAGGGTAGTGATGGTGTGTGTTTGTTATAACTAGCTACGTACAGGAACAAACCACACATTGCAACATGTACACACCTCACATCTAGCTAATCTCTGCAGACAGGAACATCTTGTCATGTACGCAAGCTAGGATACCATGTAAAATGACCCTTACCCACAGAGACATATGTTGAAGCTTGCACTGAACCACTTGTCAGAATGTATGACGATGATGAAGTGGACCTGGTGCTGGCTGTACAGTAGTAGTAACCAGAGTCGGATGATCGCATTCCAGAACTGAAGAGAATGGTGGACCTGTACACCTGCCCGACTCGTACTACACTGTAAACCCTGGGACGACTGCCATAATGCGAGATACTAGTACTCCCACCAGGTCCTCGCCACGAGTGAGTCACTGTCATTGGGGTGTCTACCTCTGGGTTCAGCATAGTGATGCAGGTGAGGTTGAGGAGAGTGGTGGTGTAGACAGTAGTGGAGGGGGTGCGTACAATGTGTACTCTTGGAGCAGGAACTGTCAAAGAAGGAGAGAAATGAACTGACCAATGTAATGTCGAGTTACCACAGGCAATAGAAACATTGAAGGCTGCATGGGAATTTAGGCTGGACGGATGATACCATTCGTCTTAGCAACAAAAAGCTGGGCGTGGCCGTGGGAATGACATTAGCTGGGTATCTGCAAAGTACACTGATGACTGATTCTGTTTTTTTCTTTATATGAACTGATCATGTGCACATAAGCAGAACAACATCAGATCGTCTGACATGAGTTACCAGCTACCATTCGAATTCTGACTGATCATGAGGTTGCATGTGGTAGCTGACAAGGACTGAATGCAGCTGAAAGGTTAATGAATGAAAAAGCCCAGCTAGTTTTAATATCAGTTGTTTCTGCATGGCTGCACTACTTATACTTAAGCACACAATAATATACTGCACTCACCTGTTACAACCACATTCTTTGTGGTTGTTCTCACTGACAGTGGTGAACTCACAATGGACTGGCAGGTGTACCGTCCTGCCTGGGATGTCCGCAGTGCACGGAAACTCAGCACCACACAGGTTTTGTTACCATAATACTCTGGCTCATATATTATTACATCATTGCTTGGTGGAATTGCGTCCACTGGGTTACCATCTAATCCCGTCCACTTCACTACCGGACGGAAGTCTGATGCCACAGTGCAGTTGAGAGTGTAGGAAGCCCCAGCAAATGCTGTCGATTGTGCTGCATGGATGCTGACTATGTTCTCCAGCACTGTAGAAGAAATGAGAGCATGATTATAAGGTTGTTCACTACCAGGAGCCCATAAGAGGAGCTTCCATATCCGTAACATATGTGCTGTAGAATTCCTTTTGATATTTTACCATAGAACAAACTCCAATTTGGCTCACAGAGTACTTCAGAAGCAACACAAACTACCGTATATCTTCTAAAAATTCGGCATCCCTAATTATTCGGCACCCCTCACGCAAATGGGAAAAATTGTCTCTAATTTCGGCAAGGGAATTCCGGATTTAATCTCTAATAATTGTAATGCGTTTTCGGTAGCTTGCCGTCCAGTCCGAGAGGCTTATACAAGCCAGGCAAGGAGAGAGATCGGTGAGTTCGGTGCTGTCCCAAGCGGTGAAAGCTCCAAGCTAGCTAGCTGTCGCCAATGCACACGAGCCCCTGGAAGTCGACCGATCGCGTTCGACGTGCGTGCCACGTTGACCAGTTCATCCAATTGGTGAAAGCCCTGCGCTGAAGTACACTCGCAAACCTCCGAGTCTTGCCCTGACCCTGAGAGTCAACACAGATGAACACAGAACGACACGGGGTGAGTACCGGGGGGGTCACATGATCGATCGTACAGCCTGCGGCACAGTTCGAGATCGTTCGCTTCGTATGCCGACAATTCCAATGCAGGTGCTAGTCAAAAGTATGGAGCGTCACAGTCTGTACCAAGAGGGAAGACGGCCTACCGGTGTAGCTGCTCGATCTTGAGACTTGAATCTCGAGTGGAAAAAATCTGACCGGGTAACACTTCTAATTATTCGGCACTTTTGCATTTTGGTACAAATTTTGCGATTCTACTTCTAATTATTTCGGCAAGGCTTATGAATAATTAATAAAAACCTGCCGAATTTTTAGAAGATATACGGTAATAGCTATAATAGAACATGCAAACATGTTCGACACTTGGTCGTCCGGCTAAGATGAGTTGTCTTGTGCCTACACTCCAGAAGCCAGAATTCAAGCAGACCAAGCAATTATTGGCTCTCTGAGAGGAAGTGTACCAACTATAGCTAAAGCATGTGCAGCTAACTGCAAGTAAAATTTCGCATACGGCACGGAAGTTGGACGCTCATTCCCTTCATGGGCCCCTTATACTACTACTCTGACATGTGATTTCTGAATAAGTTGAGGCAGAAACTAAATAGTACGGTGGCCGAGAAGGGTTAGCCGCGGCCGCGGCCGCGGCCGCCAGGGGCCGCGTGAGGCCGCGGCCTTGGCCGCGCCTTGGCCGCCGCGGCTACGTGTTGGCCGAGCCTTGGCCGCCGCGGCCACGTGTTGGCCGCGCCTTGGCCGCCGCGGCTACGTGTTGGCCGCGCCTTGGCCGCCGCGGCCACGTGTTGGCCGCGCCTTGGCCGCCGCGGCCACGTGTTGGCCGCGCCTTGGCCGCCGCGGCCGCCAGGGCTAGGGGCCGCGTGAGGCCGCGTGTTGGCCGCGCCTTGGCCGCCGCGGCCGCGTGTTGGCCGCGCCTTGGCCGCCGCGGCCAGGTGTTGGCCGCGCCTTGGCCGCGTGAGGCCGCGTGTTGGCCGCGCCTTGGCCGCCGCGGCCGCGTGTTGGCCGCGCCTTGGCCGCCGCGGCCGCGCCTTGGCCGCCGCGGCCGCGTGTTGGCCGCGCCTTGGCCGCCGCGGCCAGGTGTTGGCCGCGCCTTGGCCGCCGCGGCCAGGTGTTGGCCGCGCCTTGGCCGCCGCGGCCGCGTGTTGACCGCGCCTTGGCCGCGGCGGCCAAGGCGCGGCCACACGCGGCCGCGGCGGCCAAGGCGCGGCCAACACGCGGCCGCGGCGGCCAAGGCGCGGCCAACACCTGGCCGCGGCGGCCAAGGCGCGGCCAACACCTGGCCGCGGCGGCCAAGGCGCGGCCAACACGCGGCCGCGGCCGCGGCCTCACGCGGCCCCTGGCGGCCGCGGCCGCGGCCGCGGCTAACCCTTCTCGGCCACCGTAATACAGTCAACAATCCACTATCTATACAGTTTGGAGAAAATGACTGCTTGCTAAAGACCCTGCCTGTAACACAATCCTTATGAACTAACCAATTGGACGATGCATGTACCAGATGTCACTGTATGAGCAGGTATCCTGACCCTCTTTGTATACAAATTATAATATTATCCCACATGCAAATGTTCTATGCAGGTCAAGCAATTGATTCTGTCTGTCTGTCTGTCTGTCATATAAAGCAATTGAACTTAGCGATTTAGAAGCTATAAGAACTTCGTAGGTGACATTATATAAACAGAAAACAATAATCAGATGTTTGTATAGCTACCTGACAGAAGTGAAGGCATTCTAGCACTATCATGTCAACATTCCATCCAGGGTAGCTGTGTTCTATGAAACCATATAGTTCGTACTGTCTTAACAATTGAGATCAAGGAGTATTCCACTCCATCAACATGGTTTTTGCAGCCCATTTCAATTAGAGCATTTTGTAATAACATATGCTCTCCAAACCATATTGCTGAATCATCTAGTGGAATTGTAAGCTCAAATTTATGGACATCTAAGCTGATTATCAGATTGACAGTACAAACAATGCCAAGTACAAAGGCTAGGATTAGCTGAGCCATGTCAACTACACTATATGACAAGCAAACAAGGACAAGGGCAACGTCAGCTTAATCGTGATTGGAAAACAACTGAGTGGACCAGACCTGGGCCAGTAGCCAGCCTTGAAAATGTACAGAGGGAGTTTGGTCTCGTCTGGGGACACAAGCATTATACCCACACAGAGGCTGCATGTGAAGCAGTTTTGTGTGCTATCATGTGTTTTCATTCATCAGCAATTGTGCTAGCACTGCATTCTACTTCTCCATGCGAAACACAACACTGACCTTTGACCCTGCCATGACTTTGGCTATACATTCCATGCATGTGCAGCTGGTGAGCTCCATCCCATCAAACCCTCAAACCCTGCCTGGCTATATAGGCTTGTGGACACTTGCATTTTATCATGCGTGTTCCAAGAATACTTTACCTAATAGAGATCATGTCAACTATACTGATGGCCAGATGGCCATTTGGGACAACATAATCCAAGAATAACAAGTTATGCCTACACCAGTCCTTTCCCCACACTGTTATTTTAGCCATTACCTTAGTCATCTGAGTTGCAAGCTACCGACATGGTTTGACGGGATTGCACTGCAACAATTGAAGTTGATACAAAGGCTGGGAACTTTGCTTAGGCAACATATAGTTCATGAGTACTGACGGTGGGTGCAGTGCACATGACACAAGGGGACAATGCCCTTTTGCTGCGAATAGCACATACCTGTGGTCTGAGTAAACTTTCCATCCCTTCCAGCAAATACAATTGTTGCTGTACTCCGTGTGCATTGTGTTTGGCTGACACAAGGGACATATTCCAGTATAGCCCATGCATTATACCATGCAACCGAAATGCAATTGTCAATGTTCAAAATTTTGCAGTGAATCATCTGCTTCCACAACTAAGTAACTATACCAGAAAGGCTCTCTCCATTTTGGGGACTAGAGCAATTAATAAGGAAGAAACCCCATCTCTATGTTAAGCCTATAGCAAGAACGGTGATACTCACATTACCACTATTTTGTACATTCTGCATAGCTACGTTAGACACCTACTACAGGTTTTCTGAGGTGTTGGCAGCTGAGGCAGTTACATAATGAAATATGAAAACAACTGGAGCAGTCAAAGCCAAGACTTGTAGCCTTTCTGTGTTTGGAATATGATCACTGGTTGTGAGATGTTGCCATTTGATGGCCTAGTTTATAGCTCAATGTGTCATCATTCAGGGCCCATATTTCACTCACTTTGCTGTGATTAATGTTGGGAAATATTCACACACCTTTCACCCTGACGGTAACACTTTCTTCATACTTGTTCCCTTCCACGTCAGTCACTCGGCATGTGAACATGGCTCCATTCAGTCCGGTAGTCTTGGCATCAATGGTCAACGTCAGGTGCTGGTTGTATGATTTCTCTAGAGAATCATCGAACCCCACGAGAAACCACTCCATACTAGTGGAGTTCAGGTGAGTGGAGCAGTTGATATCCCACATCAGACCAACAATGAGCTGCTTCTCATGGCCACTTATCTCCACGGCTACAAGAGGGTTTTGGCAGATACATGAGAATTACAAAATGTGCCAAAGTTACAAACCAATTTCAAATTTTATAGCTACCTTTGATCTCAGTTTCCTGCACATTAGATGTCCCAATGGAGTTCACAACTTTGCACGAGTACTCTCCAACGATGTCTGCAAAACTGGCCTCAATGGTGAGTGTGTTGTTGTATGTGGAGGAGACCCTGTTCACGAGAGTTTGTGTGAGTGAGTATGTTGTTCCATTGGTGATCAGAGTCTCCCCATCCTTCGTCCACGTGACAGTGGTGGGAGGTGAGCCGGTAGAGATGCAGGTGAGGGTGGAGAGGGAGGAGGAGATGCTGCGTTCCATGGCCGTCACACGGGGAACAGCTGGAGGGTATCCAAATGCAACCAAATGCAATTGCATGCATCTAGCTAATTGCATCTAGCCCCCCCCCCCCCCCCCCCCCCCCCCCCCCCCCCCCCTCCCTCCCTCCCTCCCCCTCCCCTTCCATTCCACCGGCCATGATAGCAGATGTAGCTAGCTATAGCTATGCATGCTGTTAAGTATCCTAAACCTGACTTACTGTTGAACGCAGATCTGTAAAGTCCAACACTTATATCCACAAATGTGCCGTTCTCATCTGGAATCCTGCACGTGTACACTCCTTGGTAGCTCGTATGGAGGGTAGTGTAACTGCTGACTTGGATCAAACCTGGGTGTTGGACACCGCCTATGCTGACATAGAAGGGATCACCGAATTGGTAGGTGATGTCTCTCCCATGTCGTCCGATGAACTGCCCAACACCACCCTGTGTGGAGCCAGACATGCAGCTGAACTCTCCAAGACGTTGATTTGAGTCTGCTTTGATAATTGAATTATTCATGAGTGCTTTGTTTGCATACATCCCGGCACCTGAAGATCAAAGCAACATCCTTGCAGTATACCATAAAGCACTGTGCTGATACAGAGCAGAGCAGTTCACACAGTTACAAAATAGCTACCAATCTGCATAATAGCAATTTGTCTTACCCATTATAATCATGTCAATGCTAGCATTTCCACTGTAGCCCAGAGCATCTGTTACACTACACGTGTGTGTACCGGAGTCCACTGAACACAAGCCATTCCTGGTCACATTCTGTGTTGTCTTGCCCTTCACGAAGCAGCTGTGGGTGCAGGTAGAAGACCAGGAGTAGGTAAGACCATCCTCCACTCCGTCGACACTGCAGGTCAGGGTTATGGAGCTCCCAGCGCGGTAGTTGGGAGGGTCCAGGGAGAAGTCAGACGGCTTGGAGTAGCTGACATCAATGGTGACAGCTAGGTTCTTCTCTGGGGCTAATGCAGTTACTGTAAGTGGTATATGTAACAACATAATTATATTCCGATCGAGGCTCTCCTGTTGTGGCATAATTATGGTACCAGCTAACAGTGTTCCTATGGCAGCTGCTGTCCTGAGCAGCTTCAGTTAATAATGCTAATTGGTTGAGCTGACCTATGTGATTAGGAACTCACAATGATTCAATGGTCCAATCTTTTGATTAGCAAATCACCGATACCATGCACGTTTTAGTCCGGTAATCTAATGATTACTAGATCAAACCTGTACCGACAACGGTGCTGCAATTGGCTCTTGTTGTGCAATAGCTAGCTATACTCTGGAGATATGAGATAAAATTTTGCCTTCATTCCACCGATATCCTATGAGCCATGAATGAGTACCCGGGTGAAGCAGCACTGAAGCCCCATGAAAGACAACTGTAATGACAACAATACATCATCCTCACCACAGCCCAGCTGTACAGCAACAAGACACAGCAGAGTCACACTTGCTCGCATGGTGTCAGACTAGGCATGTGCATTAGCTACTCTCAGGACACAAACTGCAGTACATGCGAGTGCAGGAGTGACTTATTCCCAGTAATCAGGAAGTAATGAATATCAAAAGGAAGTGGATGTAAACATACCAGCTAATGATTAGGGTGCCAATTCAGGGATTGTGGAGCTTATAATTGCATGTATTCAGGGTTATTTGTACCTCTGTTTAGGTTCACACTCAATGGTTGTAGTAGCTGACATCAATCACAACTGCAAGTTCCTATTCTCCTCTGGAGCAGTAGCAAAACGAGTTACTTAAATTAGGTCTCCTCACTATATCCCAGCTGAAAGACAAGAGCACAGCACAGCTACTATACTGTTCCCAGTAGTTGTGTGTAAGATTCAACAAAATAATATCGAAATGTGTAGCTAACAATGTAATATAAATAGCTACAATGTCCAAAACAATTTACAGCTTTGTTTTAAATTTTTTTATTTTTTCAGCCAGCAAGAAGTACATAATAGCAAGAATCAAATAGCACATTAATTGTCAAACTGGTATCACAAGACTCAACAACATGTATGGCTAACCATGCAATGCAAAGTCCAAAACAATTTACAGTTTTGCTTAACTTTTTCAGTAGCTATGTAATAACAAGTGAATAGTGCAAACTGAAGTGAAAAACCTCAGCAACATGTGTGGCTAACAATGTGAAAAAAGGAACCCAAGAGTTTGGTTTAGCTTTTTAGCCAGTAAGCAGTAGCTATGTAACAGCAAACAAGAGAAACACTCTTCTAGTTTTTGGTGTCACGTGACTCAGCACACGTGCTTGTCACACACTGGTCAAGACACTGGCCAACCATATTCGAATTCCGTTTATTCGTACTTTCACCATTCGTGCACTCGGGCTGGTGGAACGACTGGATCTGCAGGGGACAGTCAGGAACAACCCTCAGACGGAAGCTGCCA
This sequence comes from Axinella damicornis, assembly GCA_963931865.1. Taxonomy (NCBI): domain Eukaryota; kingdom Metazoa; phylum Porifera; class Demospongiae; order Axinellida; family Axinellidae; genus Axinella; species Axinella damicornis. The sequence continues at coordinate 1,759,718 of OZ007508.1, read as the reverse complement.
GCAAGAAATGTTCCTTCATTTTTTAGCCAATCCTCAATAAAGTCCAAAAGTTCAGGTGCTGTTTGCGTATTGCTGGTGCCATTTATTGTGCTCCTGTATACAACGTGAGTAGTGGTGGTCTGGCAGCTGAACTCTCCCTTCTCAATGGAAGTAGACTGGAAGTCACAGCTGCACCGCTCCCTTACGGCTGCTGCCAGGGCCTCCCGGACTATGCTGTCAAACGTGGTGGCATGAGATTCCTGGAAATAATCACGAAGTGCACTAGCTTCACCACAGACAGTGTGCCTTCTGACTCTCACTCTTGCACACACACACACACACACACACCCACACACACACACACACCCACACACACACACACACACACACACACACACACACACACACACTCGCACAACCTACAAAATGTCATACACATGCACACACACCACCTCCCACAACAGCTCTATGAACGTAGCTAGATATAAGGTTAAGGAGTTGGAATGAGTTTAAGTAGCGGGCATGCTGTTATAAACAGGTGAGGAGCTGCATGTGTAACGTACTGCAGGATCCCAGTGCACACAGTGCTCCACTGGTCCAAACTTCAGCTGAAAGAGTGCCTGACCTAAGAAATAGTAGAAATCCGTGGTAAAATTAGGCATGTTAGATGTTTACATCCTTATTGGTGCATTAGTTGCAGAGTAACTGTGCACCTGCATGCCTTGTAATTTGCTGTCTGCTTCTGCTGAGTACCACTCCAGTCCGAGTACCACTCCAGTCCGAATACCCATGTTTATACTAGCACCTACAAATCACTACACACCCCCATCCTATACTGGTCACATAGTTCCTTGTATCACCTGTTATTGGTTGTGTACATAAGCAGCTGGTTACATTTGCATTGGTGTCGTTGTTGTGCAGAGTAAAGTTTCGTCTAGTACCTCAAAATCCAGAGCTTTAATTCAGTTTATAATCACGTACTGATCACAACCAGTCGTTTGTATGCAGATCTTTGTGGAGGCGTCTCAAATTTTGGGACACTGATGGCTGCCTCACAGGAGTACCGCCCTCCCTCTGGTGACTGCAGGTAGTGCAGTGTCAGTGACCGGCTGGTCACAAGGCCAAGAGTCTGTGCAGGTCCCACAGTGATATTCTCTGCACCAGTGAGATTTCCATCTGGACCAGTCCAAAGGACACTTGGAACCACCGTCAACCCTCTCACTGCTGTCACTGTGCAATTCATCACAAACTCCTTTCCCACTACAGCACTGTCATCAGGTGGAGTACTGACCTGGACTGTGGCCCAGGACTGGGGGACTGCATATGGAATACAACAACAGATGAATGCTGCATTCAATAGGCTAGAAATTTTGTTTGCGCAAACAGAGACTTACTTTGTACAGTGATGTTGACTGTCTCTTCCTGTGTGCCATATGGGCTGGTCACTCTGCAGGTGTACTGAGTGTTGTGGTGGTCAGCAGACACTGGGTCCAGTAGTAAAGTCAGTGACTGGCTGCTGGAGGTGGCCACAGTAGTGTTGTCTGTGATCCACTCGATGGTTGTGACACCCAAGCCAGTGGAACATACAATGGACACATTGTCACCAACAGTTAGTGGCATTCGGATGGAGCGTATCTGAACACCTGCAGGAAGGAATTCACGGGAGGGAGTGATAGCTAAAGACCCAGGGGAACGATATCATATAATCAGTTATCAGCTAAAACATTTGTAATGCAATTGGTAACAAAGAGCTGGATATGCGACAAGTCCTGGAATGAGGATCTGCACACTTATCTTATACATTGACAATAAAAATAATAATAGATAGCTATTTTGCTTTCTAATTACATGCAGGCATGAAATCTGTGACATTAATTATAACTCCCTTCCTCTATGCATGATGTAAATTTCAGTTCAGATATGACCTATTACCTTGAACTATGAGACTACTGGTGTAACTCCCGAATGCATTATTGACTTTGCAGGTATAGGTGCCAGTGACATTTTCAATGACATCATCCACTACAAGTGTGTTCTGGTAAGTGGAGCTCCTTCTGGATGTCACTGTTTGATAAAATTGGTTCTTTACTCCATCAATCGACAGTGTAGTACCATTTCTCATCCAAGTCACAGTGGTAGCAGGTGAGTTTGTGGAGGTGCAGGTGAGGGTGAAGTGTGAGGTTGACCTTGCACGTTGGAAACTGGTAACAGTGGGTGCAGCTGGAGAATAGTGAATCCACATCAACTCAATCGGTGTAGATTCCAGATAGCACCAAAAACAATTAGCTATATGCTTCATGTGTGACACACACTTTCTAACCTGCATGCTGGTCTAGAATACTTACTTGTGTAGTCACTTCGATATATTCCAACATGAATGTTCATGTATCTTCCTCTCACGTCGGGAATATAACAGGTGTAGATCCCTTGCTCATAAGTTCTCAAATAACTACTGTATCCAGAGTTATACACATAAATACATCCAAGGTTACTACGTGAGACAAAAATACGACCAAAGTTTGAGGTATAAGAATGACCATTAACTCCTACGATATATCCAATGCCACTTGATGTGGAGTTAGAACAACAATAAAAAGCCATCCGTGTGCTAGAGGTATAACCAGAGCGAGCACGGACTATGCTGTTGTTGCGGAATGATGTTGAAGGACTCCTGCTGCCACTTCGGGTCACATATATTCCAGCACCTATATATAGAAGAAACAAGTAAGGGTAGTCCACTGTGGTATAATGTATGTGTGGTCTTAATGTACATATCTCACCTACAACATTCATCACAGTAGAGGCACTGCCCCAAATCGCCTGGCTGCTGTCATAGGCCAAGCAGTAGTGGGTTCCAGCATCGTAAGAGCGCAAAAAACTACGACTTCTGGTAACTGCACCATAGGTATACTCATAACTACCTCTATACGGTACAAAGCAACTAGATCTACATGTTGAAGTCCAGCGGTATCCTATTCGACCAGTCCCACCCACAGCTCTGCATGTCAGGGTAACAGGTGATGCTGCCCTGTAGTATGGTGGCTGATAGCGTGGCTCTAGAGGAGTGTAACTGACATCAATGACAACCTTGAGAGCTGGAGGAGCAAAATGTGCAGCAACAATGTGGTATGTCTTGTATGATTTCAATACGTGATAATTTACACGCAATAGTATACTTCAGCCTGTAAAAGATAATTAGCTATCACAGAGTCGGTAGACTCTGTATGTAGAGATACGACGTACATATGCTAATACAAAAGAATCTCTCCAAATCTCAGAAACGGTACACTTATAAGCCTTTATAACCACATACCGTTCATCTTCGAGTGTTTTCATGACCAACAAGACTCCTGGCGTCGCGAAAAACCATCGCGAAAGTACCACACCAGGTACTCGCCAAACGGGCAAATTGTTTTTCTTTCTTCTTCTCAGTTCTTTCTTTCTTTCTTCAGACTGGCTAGCTCAGCGTCGCCTCAATCACTCATCATGGTTTTCGCACGAAACAGCAGCATTTCACACCGAGCAGTGCACCAGCCCATCGCTTTTTCGCAACCTTCACCAGGCGGCTGCAGCTGCCCACTCTTTCATGTTTGTACACATGCGTACTTAAACGATCACTTAGCAACGATACGTAATTATTATTCAAGATCGCTGAATTTGAAGTGCCTTGCGCTGTTGTGTGGTCTGGAACCGTAAGTAAATTCTCTCTGTTACTGTTCTGTGAGAGGGGTGAATGGCTATCTAGAGACTCAACAATGTGTCACTACTACTATCTGGTATAGCTATTTTAGCTACACTATACTTAGCTATGGTCTTCAGCTCAGGGAGCACTGGCTTAGTATCCATCCAGAAAAGGGTTGGCTTTTGAGATGCTTGGGTCTGATTCTTCAGCCATTGCTCGCAGTGTAAATGCCAGAGTTCAGTATGCATGCACCTGCTGCTAAAAAAATGACATAAACAAGTAAAATGTAACAGGATGTAGGGATACCAAAACGGCAAAAAGTAAGGAAACAAGGTAGGGATGATCGCACAAAACAGTGAAGTAAACAATCCCCCTACATATCTTTTTTCATTATACACGTATTATGGAAAAAGATCTCTGTAGGGGGTTGTACACTTCACTGTTTTGTGTGATCATCCCTACCTTGTTTCCTTACTTTTTGCCGTTCTGGTATCCCTACATCCTGTTACATTTTAAATGTTTTTTATTACTTTATATCCCTACATCTATAAAACCTACAATATAATAGTTCTATACTACATAGTACGCATTAATCTGATATACTACTCGGTTTAACCAATCAGATTGGTATTACACTTTTTTCTTGAGGTACTGCTGTAATAGAAAGCTGATTGGTGAATACTTCGCTTAGTAACGCCGTTGCAGAACCTGGTTGCTAGGCAGGCTACAGCTTACCTTCAGTTGTAGGGTTGAAAAAGGGAGCACGGCTGAAGCAGAGAAAGCGACTGCCTCTTTTGCCCTTCCAAAGTAAGTTTCACAAGCGGATACACCGTAGACGAGCTGTTCACATGCGCTGTTGTGTAGACTCTACATACGCTCTGGTTCCAAACCTGTACCGAACCAGGACCGACAACCACAGCCACGCCTATTGCATGCATGCAGCGACGCTCGTGCCGCGACCGTGCCGTATACCTACCTCGCTAGCGCTTAGGCGCTAGGCTTGCTACCAACCGTGCCTGCTGCGTGTCGAGTGACGCTCCAAGTTTCACCAACGCATCCAACTAAGAAAACCACTGTGATGTAGGATGTAGGATTAATCTGTGATAGGATGGTCCACTGTGGTATTTTGGATTAATAGCACTCGCAATGCAGTCAGGAAGTAAATAGCACTTGGCTTCGCCTCGTGCTGTTTTACACTTCCTGACTACATTGCTCGTGCTATTAATCCCAAATACCACAGTGGACCATCCTATTACATAATACTTACCCCCTTGATATTCAGTATACCCCCCATAGAGAATAACATGTATCCACCGAGTCATATTCATATGGACAGTACAAAACCGGATGTTTTTTATTAGTTGTTACCAAGGGTGCATTGTAGTCTTGGCGCCAAAGTACTGAGACATAGGGTACATGCACGTAGACGTACGACTGTCAATAACTTGCCACATGTGCAAACAAATTTTACTAACTAATCTTTAACGTGCATAATTATAAAGGTGCATGTTCATGTACATGTGACTGTTAGCCACACCATTCGAGAAATTCGACTAGCAAAAGCTCTGAACTGCGAGAGCCATGACTACAAGCTGCCCGAGAAATCACCAATTTGTGTTTGACACTCCGGAAAATGTCCTGGGTGTTCGTGCTTTCGGCAACATCATGCTTTACACTGTATTGTCACTCCATTCTACTTCCAAACCATCTTTCCCAGTGGTTTTCTTTTTTGCTTCTTAGATCATAACTAACATGCCATTTTGCAATTTTCAAAAAACCACTTGCTTGCTGTGTGAACAAACCTTGTGAGGGCTAAGTGGAAAGTCCCTTGCCGAGTAATGACCAGAGGTGAGTCTTGGGAGCTAGAGCAGCAGTTCTATAAAACAGCTACACTCTTCAGGGCCGTAGGAGCCGGTACGACCAAGCCTTAGCTACCACTTTTTTCGTGCTGCTAATTTCTTTTACTGCAGAAGTTTTATACGTACTCAAGAAGCGTATATGATCCCATGCCCAATACACGTCCACACCTGCTACTTTACATTAACCATTTGCACCCGGGGATGCCACATGACTTTAAGGTAGGAAACATGGGTACAGCGATCTCTGAAACCAAGTTGATGGATAAATGGGCAGCATCAAAGCGTACACAAGTTTCAGCAATACTTTGCATCAAACTGCTCCCTCTGCTTGAAAATGCCCTAAAACTCAATTTTAAGGCCCTCTACGAAACTGAAAATTTGGACCCTCTCCAAGGCCCCACCCACACTCTGACCCCATCGTCAATACACACACAAAACTGGCCAAAAAACTACGGATGGATTTACCACCTGCTCTCCTCACTTGCAGGCTACAGCCCAAAACTCACTGCCGCCCTCAAAAACAGAGGTTTGGCTACCCTAGGCTTTCCCAAAAAATTCCACACACACCAACTAAAACTGACTCAAGCCAAGGGCACTCTTCAAAAGGTCAACCTACCCCTTGCAAAACTAGGGATGCTTTTCCACGTTCACCTCTCGGTTACAGAGTTTTGGCCATACATCTACTCCCTCTCACCAGCCCAGTCCAGCTACCAAACCAGCCAAATTCGCCCTGACACGAAAATGGGTGGGGCCTGTAATGCCGAAAGGTCAACTCTCTAGAGTACCTTGGCCAGGGAGCTGTCGGATGCTGTTCACTTTCCAGGCTGTTCTTCGGCCACTTCAGCAGACCCACAAACATTCCTGCTCACTCCACCTAGCTATTCACACTCAGATAGCCCATCGCTACATTCAATAAGCTAGAATAGCTCCTTACTTTAAAAAAAGTGTTGTAACAAATCTTCAAAGTACCGCACGGCCACATCAGAGTACCGATTTGAAACTTGAAAGGGCCGCTAGCCGCATCAAAGAGAGAAGCCCCCCTTGTTTATTCCGGTTGCCGCCATGGGAAAACGTAAACAATATAACCATATGCGAGTGACGTCATCTCATTAATTATTCATGAGCAAAATTGCACGATTTCGCCGATGTCATGCTTCCTACCTTAAATTTTGAATGCATCCAGTAAGGGATAAAATTGCTTACATAATATGAACATATGGGAAAACCTGTCAAGTTGTTAGTCTCGTGTTGCCAGACTTTCCCAGAAGACAAACTGAGCGATTAAGCTTGTGCATGCACACACAGGGTAGTGATGATGTGTTTGTTATAACTAGCTACGTACAGGACCAAACCACACATTGCAACATGTACAACATAGCTCACATCTAGCTTATCTCAGCAGACTGGAACATCCTGTCATGTACGTATGCAAGCTAGGATACCATGTAAAATGACCCTTACCCACAGAGACGTATGTTGAAGCTTGTACTGAACCACTTGTCAGAATGTATGACGATGATGAAGTGGACCTGGTGCTGGCTGTACAGTAGTAGGAACCAGAGTCGGATGATCGCATTCCAGAACTGAAGAGAATGGTGGACCTGTACACCTGCCCGACTCGTACTACACTGTAGACCCTGGGACGACTGCCATAACGCGAGATACTCCCAGAAGGTCCTCGCCACGAGTGGGTCACTGTCATTGGGGTGTCTACCTCTGGGTTCAGCATAGTGATGCAGGTGAAGTTGAGGAGAGTGGTGGTGTAGACAGTAGTGGAGGGGGTGCGTACAATGCGTACTCTTGGAGCAGGAACTGTCACAGAAGGAGAGAAATGAACTGACCAATGTAATGTCGAGTTACCACAGGCAATAGAAACATTGAAGGCTGCATGAGAATTTAGGCTGGACAGATGATACCATTCGTGATAGCAACAAAAAGCTGGGCGTGGCCGTGGGAATGACATTAGCTGGGTATCTGCAAAGTACACTGATGACTGGTTTTATACAATTGTTTTTTCTTTATATGAACTGATCATGTGCACATAAGCAGAACAACATCAGACCGTCTGACGTGAGTTACCAGCTACCATTCAAATTCTGACTGATCATGAGGTTGCATGTGGTAGCTAACAAGGACTGAATGTAGCTGAAAGGTGGATGAATGAAAAAGCCCAGCTAGTTTTAATATTAGTTGTTTCTGCATGGCTGCACTACACATAATGATGTACTGCACTCACCCGTTACAACCACATTCTTTGTGGCTGTTCTCACTGACAGTGGTGAACTCACGATGGACTGGCAGGTGTACTGGCCTCCCTGGGATGTCCGCAGTGCACGAAACCTCAGCAACACGTAGGTTTTGTTACCATAATACACTGGCTCATCCATTGCTACATCATTGCTTGCTGGATTTGCGTCCACTGGGTTACCATCTAATCCCGTCCACTTCACTACCGGACGGAAGTCTGACACCACAGTGCAGTTAAGAGTATAGGAAGCCCCAGCGAACATAGTGGATTGCGCCGCTTGAATGGTGACTATGTTCTCCAGCACTGTAGAAGAAATAGATAGAGCATAATTTTACTTGTTCACTACTAAATGGATTTCTTAGCTAAAAACAATTTGGTTCACATGATTATGCTATCCCAAATGGGTACATTTGTTGGATGAGACTGTTGGACTACACTACTGCTCACCGAAACTATGATAAAAATTAATGTCGCATTCTTTATAGGACAGCGAAGTTATAAACATACTTATTGACTCAAGTTATTTCACTGAAGTTGCTCCCTAGCCTGTTGCAGCGCCTCTTCTCAGAAATCCAAGGCACTTATCAAGCTTAAACAATGAGCTACAACCATAGTCATACAATCATGGTAGAGGAGTATTCCTTCTGTTATCTATGCTTTATGGAGTTTGGTTGTACTCAAAACAACAGCTTTTCCAGTCCTTCAGCAGCTATAGCAAAGGATTCTCAGTTGAAAGCTTGGCAGAGGTGCTTTCCACAGGGCCTCCATGGGAACGATTCATGTACAGCTCATGGATGCTCAAAGCATGGATTTAGCCATTTCCACAAAATTAAGTTGAAGCTCATAAATATGCAAATCAATAAGAGCATGATGTTACTTGATCAGTAGCAATCTGATCTTCATAATTATGTAGTGGGTCTTACTAATAGCATCTGATACATCTCAGATGGCCATGTGGCTGTTCTGTCAGCAGTTGACACGATATTTTATGTGTCTGTGTTTCAAGTGGCTTGTCAACTGGGCGGATTATTACCCGCGCGTGCATGCACCAAGCGGAGTCAAGCAATCGGTTTTGTCCGTCTGTCTGTTGTCTGTCTGTCTTTCTGTCGAAAAATTGAAATCTCACCACATAGACCTTCATACACCATCGAAAGGGAGTCAAACAATAGCAAATAGCCACAAAAAAAACTGCTCTATGTGTACCTGACTGAAGTCAAGGCACTTTGTTTCGCTGTCGGTATCAAAATCAAAATTGACTAACGTAGGATTGGATTCATAGAAGTTCCAGGAAATGAATTTCCACAGTTAGATTGGATGTACCATTTTATTTGTGGTACCTTCAATTCGCTAAATTTTGTACTCGCAATTAATAGTAGCTTTAAGGTATTGTGTCTTCACAAAAAAATTTAGACCACATATATCCTTGATGGCCACTTGGTTTTGGCACTGAGATGGTATTGTATGACTGTGAATACGTTTAGGCGTAGCTTTTTGCTAATAAAGCCGCCGTTGCTAAGCAGGAAGTGACTCCATTCACAAATCTAGGTCCCATCACAAAGTTGACATTTGCCCTTATCCTTGCATGCCATAGTTCAAGTGGCTGGTGGGTGTAGTTTACACGACAATCCTCTGAACTTCCTGCATGATAATCCTCCCATGAATTGAAGAATCCTTATCTGTCTGGACAACAAACATGCTTCTTGCTCAGTCACAAATCTTGACCACTCCAACAAATTTCTCTGGAATGGTGGTTGAAGTACACTTACAAGCGCATGTGTCCATTCTCCATGAATCCCACAATGTCATCAATCGAATTGGTATCCATTTATCTACTCCCAATCCACCTGCTTTATGCTAAAAGGTTACATTTTATAGCCTTGTTCCCAGGCCATTCTCACCACCAGTATTTGATCGCTTGCAGCACAGGCTTGCGCAGTATGAAAATACGGCTGGCCTGTGGAAGGCCTTGGAGATTTGTGATGATGTCAGGTAGACATAGGGTAGTTAGACACATGGGGGGGGGGGGGGGGGGGGGTGCCCAGAAGTTTTAGGCCATTCGTAAGTGGTCAAATGTTAATTATTTACGCTGCATAATCTTCCCCTACCAGAAGCATTATAAGTACGTTCTTGAGATCAATGTCATAAACACTGCATGCCCAGTACTAGGATTGTCTTCGTCTGAACTAATCCTACTTCTAAAGCATGATGTAACAACACATAAAAGGTATCCCCAACTTTCTTTGGAGTAGTGACTCTTTAAATTCCCATGACAAAGTTGACATTGCCCTTGCCCTTCCCATGGGAGAGCTTGAACTGGCTGATGGGTATAGCTTACATGACAAAATGTACTTTCTGATAATCTACCCATGAATTGAATAACCCTTATCTATATTGTATCGGCATCATCAGCACTGCCTGGTCAACAAACAGGCACAAAATATTCTGTTCAGTCCCAAATGCTGACCACTACAACAAAACTTGGTGAAGTGTCCATTCTGCTTGAATCTCTCACTGCCTTCAATCGAATTGGTACTCTACTCCCATTTCACCTACCCATCAAAACAGTGACATTTTGAGATCAATGTCAAGTCACATGAACACTTCATTCCTTGTACTAGGCTTGTCTGTACCAACCCAACCCTAACCCTTGTAGCTATTATAGCCTAAAGTAACTAGGTGAAACAGGAGTAGGAAATTAGCAGTAGCTAGGTGAACAGGAAATAATCCCATCAATTATGTAGGAAAGTGGGAAGGAACCTGGCATGTTGCATGATAACAATGTTAACAACAACACAAATAAAACACTTTACACACCTTTCACTGTGATGGTAACGCTCTCTTCATACTTGTTCCCTTCCACGTCAGTCACTCTGCATGTGAACATGGCTCCATTCAGTCCGGCAGTCTTGGCATCAATGGTCAACGTCAGGTGATGGTTGTACGATTTCTCTAAAGAATCGTCGACTCCCACGAGAAACCACTCCATACTAGTGGAGTTCAGGTGAGTGGAGCAGTTGATATCCCCCATCAGACCAACAATGATTGGCTTCTCATGGCCACTTATCTCCACCGCTACAAGAAAACAGGATGTTATAAAAACGACACAAGTCACTTCAAATTTACTACTAGAATTTCTATGTACCTTTAATTTCAGTTTCCTGTACATTAGATGTCCCAATGGAATTCATGATGCTGCACGAATACTCTCCAAGGATGTCTGCAAAACTGGCCTCAATGGTGAGTGTGTTGTTGTATGTGGAGGTGACCCTGTCCACTAGAGTTTGTGTGAGTGAGTATGTTGTTCCATTGGTGATCAGAGTCTCCCCATCCTTCGTCCATGTGACAGTGGTGGGGGGTGAGCCGGTGGAGGTGCAGGTGAGGGTGGAGAGGGAGGAGGAGATGCTGCGTTCCATGGCCGTCACACGGGGAACAGCTGGAGGGAATCCAAACACATTCGTATAGCTATAATTCTGAAAATGATGCGACATCAATCCCTGCATAGTCTGGACCATGCAGAACGTCACCATTCCCCCCCCCCCCATGATAGCAGATGTAGCTAGCTATAGCTATGCATGCTGTTAAGTATCCTAAACCAGACTTACTGTTGAACGCAGATCTGTAAAGTCCAACATTTATATCCACGAGTTTGCCGGTCTCATCTGGGATCCTGCACGTGTACACTCCTTGGTAGCTCGTATGGAGGGTAGTGTAACTGCTGACTTGGATCAAACCTGGGTTTTGGACACCACCTATGCTGACATAGAAGGGATCCCCGAATTGGTAGGTGATGTCTCTCCCATGTCGTCCGATGAACTGCCCAACACCACCCTGTGTGGAGCCAGACATGCAGCTGAACTCTCCAAGACGTTGATTTGAGTCTGCTTTGATAATTGAATTATTCATGAGTGCTTTGTTTGCATATATCCCGGCACCTGAAGATCAAAGCAACATCCTTGCATTATACCATAAAGCACTGTACTGATACAGAGCAGAGCAGTTCACACAGTTACAAAATAGCTACCAATCTGCATAATAGCTTTGTCTTACCCATTATAATCATGTCAATGCTAGCATTTCCACTATGGCCCAGAGCATCAGTTACATTACACGAGTGAGTGCCAGAGTCCACTGAATACAGGCCATTCCTGGTCACATTCTGTGTTGTCCTGCCCTTCACAAAGCAGTTGTAGGTGCAGGTAGAAGACCAGAGGTATGTAAGCCCTTGTCCTGCTCCCGCAACCCTGCAGGTCAGGGTTACGGAGCTCCCAGCACGGTAGTTGGGAGGGTCCAGGGAGAAGTCAGACGGGTTGGAGTAGCTGACATCAATGGTGACAGCTAGGTTCTTATCTGGGGCTGATGCAGTTATTGTAAGTGGTATGTGTAACAACATAATATATTCCTCTCCTTACCACAGTTGTGGCATGATTATGTTAGCAGCTAACAGTGTTCCTATGGCAGCTGTTGTCCTGAGCAGCTTCAATTAACAATGCTAAGTAGCTGAGGAAATTGTAGCTGACCTATGTGATTAGGAACTCACCCAATAATGATTCACTGGTCCAATCTTTTGATTAGCAAATCAATGATACCATGCACATTTTAGTCCGGTAATCTAATTATTACTAGATCAAACCTAAGGCTTGCTGTACCGACAATGGTACTGCCATTGGCTCTTGTTGTGCATTAGCTAGCTATACTCTGGAGATATAAGTTAAAATTTTGCCTCCATTCCACCGATATCCTATGAGCCATGAATGAGTGATTACCCCTGCAAGTATATATGGGCGAAGCAGCACTGAAGCCCCATGCAAGACAACTGTAACTAAGCAATGACAATAATACTTATCCCACTACTGCCTCACCACAGCCCAGCTGTAGAGCAACAAGACACAGCACAGCCACACTTGCTCGCATGGTGTCAGACTAGTTAAAACCATGTGCAGTAGCTACTCTCAGCTAGGACACAAACTGTTGTACATGCGAGTGCAGACTGACTTATACCTAGAAATCAGGAAGTAATGAATATCACAAGGAAGTGGAAGTAAACATACTAGCTAATGATTAGGGTGCCAATTCTGGGATTGTGGAGCTTATAATTGCATGTATTCAGGGTTATTTGTACCTCTGTTTAGGTTCACACTCAATGGTTGTAGTAGCTGACATCAATCACAACTGCAAGTTCCTATTCTCCTCTGGAGCAGTAGCAAAACGAGTTACTTAAATTAGGTCTCCTCTCTCTGAAAGACAAGAGCACAGCACAGCTACTATACTGTTCCCAGTAGTTGTGTGTAAGATTGTAGCTAACAATGTAATATAAATAGCTACAAAGTCCAAAACAATTTACAGCTTGGTTTAATTTTTTATTTTTTCAGCCAGCAAGAAGTACATAATAGCAAGAATCAAATAGCACATTAATTGTCAAACTGGTATCACAAGACTCAACAACATGTATGGCTAACCATGCAACGCAAAGTCCAAAACAATTTACAGTTTTGCTTAACTTTTTCAGTACAATGTATGTAGCTAATAGTAATAACAAGAGAAAAACCTCAGCAACATGTGTGGCTAACAATGTGAAAAAAAGGAACCCAAGAGTTTGGTTTAACTTTTCAGCCAGTAAGCAGCAGCTATGTAACAGCAAACAAGAGAAACACTCTTCTAGTTTTTGGTGTCACGTGACTCAGCACACGTGCTTGCCACACACTGGTCAAGACACTGGCCAACCACATTCGAATTCCGTTTATTTGTACTTTCACCATTCGTGCACTCGGGCTGGTGGAACGACTGTATCTGCAGGGAACAGTCAGGAACAACCCTCAAACGGAAGCTGCCAACAAGAAATGTTCCTTCATTTTTCAGCCAATCCTCAATAAAGTCCAAAAGTTCAGGTGCTGTTTGCGTATCGCTGGTGCCATTTATTGTGCTCCTGTATATAACGTGAGTAGTGGTGGTCTGGCAGCTGAACTCTCCATTCTCAATGGAAGTAGACTGGAAGTCACAGCTGCACCGCTCCCTCACAGCTGCTGCCAGGGCCTCCCGGACTATGGTATCAAACGTGGTGGCATGAGATTCCTGGAAATAATCACACACGTGCATAAATATGCAAGATGCACTAACAGATGTTATACTTTTCCACACACACACACACACACACACACACACACACACACACATACACATTATATCACACAAAAGAGAGCTCCAGCTCTCAACAAAGCTTAAACATACAAGATAAGGCAAAGAATTGCTGCGTATGAGGAGCTGTGTGACGTACTGCAGGATCCCAATGCACACAGTGCTCCACTGGTCCAAACTTCAGCTGAAAGAGTGCCTGACCTAAGAAATAGAAATCCCCCTGCTTCATATAGCATAGTTAAGTTGATAGTTTTAACATACTTATCACAACTAGTTGCTTGTGTGCAGATCTTTGTGGAAGCGTCTCAAATCCTGGTAGACTGATGGCTGCCTCACAGGAGTACTGCCCTCCCTCTGGTGACTGCAGGTAGTGCAGTGTCAGTGACCAGCTGGTCATGAGCCCAATGGTCTGTGCAGGTCCCACAGTGATATTCTCTGCATCCGTGAGATTTCCATCTGGACCAGTCCAAGTTACAATTGGAACCACCGTCAACCCTCTCACTGCTGTCACTGTGCATGTCATCACAAACTCCCTTCCCACTACAGCACGGTCATCAGGTGGAGTGCTGATCTGGACTGTGGCCCAGGACTGGGGGACTGAATAGTTGTAATGGTGCATTAGCTTTGTATGCATCCAAATTAATAACATTTCTGCAAGTATATATTCTGCTAGCAGAATGCAGCTATATATAGGGCATTGTGGGGTGAACCTGGGTGAGTGCATATGCATGTATGGAGCTATTGAAGGCACATGTCCTAGCTTCGTTCCCAGGCCTGTGTCATTTTCAATAAGCTGCAGTAGCTATATGAGTAGCTACCAATTTGCCGTGAGCTTTGCCCAATAAAAGGTACAATGTGCAAACATGCAATGACTTACTTTGCACATGATGTCAATTGTTTTTTCCTTTGCGCCATAGCCATACAGGTTGGTCACTCTGCAGGTGTACTGAGTGTTGTGATGGTCAGCAGACACTGGGTCCAGTAGTAAAGTCAGTGATTGGCTGTTGGAGGTGGCCACAGTAACGCCATCTCTGATCCACTCAATGGTTGTGACATCCAAGTCAGTGGAACAATTGATAGACACAGTATCACCAACAGTTAGTGGCATTTGGATAGAACGTATCTACATGTAATGCAATAGGAGATACTATGAACAGTTCTGGACTTACAGTATGTCAATTACAAAATGGCTTCAACTCTGTAGCTATAGCTGTACACTCCATCTTACAGACATCTTCGAACTGAATCTATGTAGTGCCATATGAAATTGTACCTTATGCACATGACACTTATTAAGCACATTAGAGTGCTAGTATAAAAGAGAGATTGAGTCAGTGTAGTTGTGTCAGAACTATTCCCTCAAAGACCCAAGGAGCACTAAAATGATTGCAAACCCTGAAACAACTGCTTGTCAGTCATTAGTGTTTCCCCACTTCTCGGCTACTATATGAACCACAAGAATATCTCCTATAGTCATGAAGTTCGTGCATGATAGCCACAGATTGTACTGATTTTGAATAGAACTGATTGTGCACCACAATGCAGGGTACACGAAAGGGAGATCCCAGTGCTCACCATCTCTGTCAGATCTGTCACACAATCCATAGTCATCATGTGTCACAATGCAAAAAGTGTGGTTTTAATGCACAATCTTTAGTCCATGGTTGAAGCAATTACCACCTTGAGCCATTAAATGGCTACCACCCACCAAGATGCTAAGCATATAATTTCAGTTCCCCTTACCTTGTACTGTGAGACGGTTAGTGTAACTCCCAAAGGCATTAGTAACTTTGCAGGTGTAGTTGCCAGTGATATTTTCTGCAGTATCATCCACTACAAGTGTGTTCTGGTAAGTAGAGCTCCTTCTGTATCTCACTGTTTGATAAAATTGGTTCTTCACTCCATCAATCGACCATTTCTCATCCAGGTCACTTCAGTAGCAGGTGAGTTTGTGGAGGTGCAGGTGAGGGTGAACTTTGTAGTCGACTTTACATGTTGGAAACTGCTAACAGTCGGTGCAACTGTATGTGTAAGAATTAGAGGAGCACTAATTTTGCTGTCATGGTGTATGGTGATTACATCACAAAATAACAAAAATACTCTAGCTACTAGTGCCAGTAGGCAGTCATGATCACACTCAGGCATTTTATCTGCACTAGAGAATATCTTTTGACTTACCGCTATAGCCCTCACGGTATATCCCAACATTGACGTCAATGTTCCTTCCGGTTGTATCAGGCATGCGACAGGTGTAGATTCCTTGCTCAGAAGTCTCCATCACATTTTAAGGCCTAGTATGTGAACGTTCGTAGTAATAGAGCCGCATACATCCAGCATAGCTACTACTGGAGCTATACTGCTCAGTGGTGATTCTTCCAGAGTATGTGTTGCCATTCATTCCAATGAAAGTTCCATATGAAGTGGAGTTGGAGCAGTAGTAGAACCTCATCCGAGTAGGATTGCTATGGCTATGGTAACTATAGTTAGTAGTATCAGTGAGGATGATGCTGTTGTTGGGAAGTGATTGGCTGCTGTATGACAGTTCACTGTCAGTCACATGTATACCAGCACCTGCACGTATGAATGATACCGACCTATCATTACACAATGAGTGGACCTACTGTGTGCAAATACATGTAACACAAGACCAGAACTGCGAGAAAATCAGTCCACTGAAAAAGTCTGCTACTAGTCTAAGAACTGATCAGAGATTGACAGACAGTATTGGAAGCATGGCAATAATACTAGAAGCATTAATACTACACAACAAATGATGCCACTCCACACTACCACAGCCAAACACATGGAAATAAACACTACACGAAATTGTCTGTACACATTGCTTGAAACTAGAAGTGTGGAATTCTGTTTACAATTTCAACTGCACTATACTCAGCATTCCTATCGTATAGTCTATGCATGCTCACCAACAATATTCATCACAGTAGAGGCACTACCACTGACTCCACTGACAGAGGCTGAGCATGTGTGGGTTCCAGCATCACGAGAGGTCAGAAAGGACTGACTTCGGGAGTGCCCACTGTAGCTGTAGTAGGAACCACCAGGTACGAAGCAGCTGCTACAAGTTGAACTCCAGTAGTATCTTATTCGACCGGATGCACCCACAACTCTGCACGTCAGAGTGACAGCTGATGCTGCCCTGTAGTATGGTGGCTGATAGCCCGGCTCAGGAGGAGTGTAAGTGATGTCAATCACAACCTTGAGGATTAGATCAGGAGCATGCAGTTATCATTAATACCTGCCAAATTTTTTCCCCACTATACGGTACATAAATGGGTAGATAGGGTAGCTACCCCCCCCCCCCCCCCCCCCCCCCCCCCCCCCCCCCCCCCCCCCCCAATTGCTACAAATGGCTTTAGTTACACTAGCACGGCATACTTATTACTTACCCACAGATATGCGTGTTGAAGCTTGCACTGAACCACTTGTCACAATGTATGACGATGATGAAGTGGAGCTGGTGCTGGCTGTACAGTAGTAGGTACCAGAGTCGGATGATCGCATACCAGAACTGAAGAGAATGGTGGACCTGTACACCTGTCTGGCTCTTGTTACGCTGTAAACCCTGGGATGACTGCCATAACGTGAGATATTCCCAGAAGGCCCTCGCCACGAGTGGGTCACTGTCATTGGGGTGTCTACCTCTGGGTTCAGCATAGTGATGCAGGTGAGGTTGAGGAGAGTGGTGGTGTAGACACTAGTGGACGGGGTGTGTACGATGTGTACCCTCGGAGCAGTAACTGTGTCAGGTAAAGAAGAAAGTAATCGACCACACCTTGTTGAGTTACCACAGGCAATGGAAACATTGAAGCTGGTCATTATGATTATATATGTCCTTCAAACAAACAGTAGCCAGGACGGATGATACCATTACTGCCAAGTGTCTAAATGCCAGCTGGTTGCATGCAAAGTGCATGGACTGCTGACTGGTTC
Organism: Axinella damicornis; assembly: GCA_963931865.1. Lineage (NCBI taxonomy): Eukaryota > Metazoa > Porifera > Demospongiae > Axinellida > Axinellidae > Axinella > Axinella damicornis. The sequence goes on along the minus strand of OZ007508.1, from coordinate 1,741,864 downwards.
TACAATCGAGTTGTTATGCTTGTTTCTGTACGTGCACGGACACATCCCAAGAGCCGCTGAGAACAACATCAGATGTGAGAGTGATCATGAGGTTGCACGTGGAAGCTGACAAGGACAATCTAGAGCAGCTGAATAAGTGAGTCTCTGCAGGAGACAGTCATAAGAAGGAGAGCAAATGTTCCAAAGCCCAGCTATTTTTTTGGACATGTAATATGCTACAGGCTGTGCTACATAGATTCTTGACTGCATAAAATTTTACATGTAAAATTTTTATGCAGTCAAGAATTTATAGCTGAATGGTGCTTTAAATTACATAGATGTAAAATTTTATGCAGTCAAGAATTTAATGATCAGTGGTGTATGTGCTTCATAGCAAGCCATATCAGATGTATTGGAACACCCTCCAAAACTATAACGTTTTGACCATTGATTTTATGCAGTGTAATAGCTGCACCCCCCCCCCCCCCCCCCCCCCCCCCCCCCCCCCCCCCCACCTTACCACCACCACTACTCCTTGTCATATCCCAACTGTAAGACAACAACAGCACAGCTACAACTGCATGCTCCCAGTACTTGTGCATAGGATTTTAACATCACATATCAACATGTGTAGCAATAACTACAAAGTCCAAAACAATTTACAGTTCAGTGGTTTAACTGCTTCAGTTTTCAGCCAGCAAGCATTACATAATATAGCTAGCAAAAAAGCAAATAGCATCAAAAGTTTCCCAAAAAATTAAGCACGCCCATTTAGTTTTTGGTGTCACGTGACTCAGCACATGTGCTTGTCACACACTGGTTGAGACACTGGCCAATCACATTCGAATCTCGTTTATTTGTACTTTCACCATTTGTGCACTCGGGCTGGTGGAACGACTGGATCTGCAGGGGACAGTCAGAAACAGCCCTCAGACGAAAGCTGCCAATAAGAAACGTTCCTTCATTCTTCAGCCAATCCTCAATAAAGTCCAAAAGTTCAGGTGCTGTTTGCGTATCGCTGGTGCCATTTATTGTGCTCCTGTATATAACGTGCGTAGTGGTGGTCTGGCAGCTGAACTCTCCCTTCTCAATGGAAGTAGACTGGAAGTCACAGCTGCACCGCTCCCTCACGGCTGCTGCCAGGGCCTCCTGGACTATGGTGTCAAACGTGGTGGCATGAGATTCCTGGAAATAATCACATACATACATAAATACGCAAAGTGGCACCACTAGCTTCAACACAGACATTAGATATACTTTTGTCACTCTCACTCACACACACACACACACACACACACACACACACACACACACACACACACACACAAACACAAACAAACACACACATACACACAGAGTCAGAGACACACAAAAAACACATGTAGCTACATACACACTGCACACCCTCCACCTTATAATTAAATTAAGGACTAAGGCTTGGAGCATTGGGCATACTGGTGTAACGTACTGCAGGATCCCAGTGCACACAGTGCTCCACTGGTCCAAACTTCAGCTGAAAGAGTGCCTGACCTAAGAAATAGAAATCATAATTATGTGCTTATTATAGTTAAAATTAACCAATGCTTTACATACTTATCACCACCAGTTGTTTGTATGCCGATCTTTGCGGAGGTGTCTCAAGTCCTGAGACTCTGATGGCTGCCTCACAGGAGTACCGCCCTCCCTCTGGTGACTGCAGGTAGTGCAGTGTTAGTGACCGGTTGGTCACAAGGCCAAAGGTCTGCACAGGTCCCACAGTGATATTCTCTGCATCAGTGAGATTTCCATCCGGACCAGTCCAAGTTACACTCGGAACGACCGTCAACCCTCTCACTGCTGTCACGGTACATGTCATCACAAACTCCCTTCCCACTACAGCACGGTCATCAGGTGGAGAGGTGATCTGGACTGTGGTCCATGACTGGGGGACTGAAGGTATGGTGTAATTTATACACTTCTATGCAGCCTAATAATCTATAGTGGATACAAGCATATTACTTGCAGAATGCAGGGGTGAGCCTGGGCAAGTGCATAATTATGTAGAACACACAATATGGAGTTATTGCAAGCGCATGACCTGCACTCAAAGTGACTGACCATAATTATAACACGATCTCAGGCCATACACAATTGTGGGTCAGGCTGAAGCAAACATGTCACAGATGGGGTATAGCTAACATGCAGCATTGCTGCATACTGGTACAGAACATTACTCAAAGTGCTCTGCATGCAGGATAATTATGTATTAACGGTCATGACATGGACAGATGAAAGCACTTTCACTGTCTTTGTTCAATGCGGTAGCCCTGGCTCCATCGCTACAACCATTTGACCGATATATATGTCTAGGAGTTCTCCATCTGTGCTGTTCCCACTGAAGAGATTGTTCACGATTCATGTCTCCAACCTGTTGAATGACTTCTGTTACTGAACACTGTTCAACTGATTTCACCCATGATGCAAGTAAGTTTCCACAAAAGAGTGTATTCACTGTAACAACTACATGACTGTACATATACAAACCTTGCAAATCACGCTGACTTTCCCCAATACAAGGTATACATTATGCATACATGTTAGCTATGACTCACTTTGCACAGTGATATTGATTGTCTCTTCCTGTGTGCCATATGGACTGGTCACTCTGCAGGTGTACTGAGTGTTGTGGTGGTCAGCAGACACTGGGTCCAGTAGTACAGTCAGTGACTGGCTGCTGGAGTTGACTACAGTGAGTCCATCTCTGATCCACTCAACTACCACGACATCCAAGTCAGTGAAGCACACAATGGACACAGTATCACTGATGGTTAGTGGTGTCTTGACAGAGCTTAGTTGAAGACCTACAGATTGAGGTTAAGTGGAGAGAGTGGTGTGAAGTAATGTCCTACAGGTAGCACTGCAGGTATTCAAAGTTAGGTCTTGACAGATTATGACTTGAGAATAAAATTGACTTTAAAAAGGGAACATAAATCATTGAACATAAAACATATGTGGGTAAGTTTTGCAACAGGAATTCATACCGTCACTGTAAGTAATTGATGTGAGACTATAATGCCCATTATTCTCACAATTCTGGATATTTAATCGCATGCTTTTTAGTGCTCAAAATTATGCTGACGAAACCTGTCAAGGCGTATACTCAGATGGTGTCTGTGTGAATACACTTGCACAATAGCATGCTCAAAGTAATCTGCAGCAGAAAACTCACTACACAATAGATCCCAATCTTCCCTACTAAGGAGTTTCAATTTCAAGGCTTAATTTTATGCACATGTATACAGCTATTGCTGTGTGCTGCATACTTACCTCTGATGGTGAGAATACTGTCAGCATTCCCAAATTTATTAGTGACACTGCAGGTGTAGTTTCCAATGACGTTCTGAATGTCATCATCCACTACAAGTGTGTTCTGGTAAGTGGAGCTCCTTCTGGATGTCACTACTTGATAAAATTGGTTCTTCACTCCATCAATCGACAGTGTAATGCCATTCCTCATCCAAGTTACTTCAGTAGCAGGTGAGTTTGTGGAGGTGCAGGTGAGGGTGAAGTTTGTGGTTGACCTTACACGTTGGAAACTGGTAACAGTAGGTGCAGCTGTATACATAAGAATTAGCAAGGCTACAATGACTAATTAGTAAAAATACTCTGTAAAGTCAGACATTTTTATCTGCACTATTATAAGGAAATAATTTCTTGTTTGACTTACTACTGTAGCCTTGACGATATATCCCAATACCGACATCAATGTTCCTTCCAGTTGTATCAGGCATGCGACAGATGTAGATTCCTTGCTCAGAAGTCTCCAAGTAGTTTTGAGAAGAATCACGATAATCCTTAACAAAATAGAGATGCATACATCCAGCATATCTGTTACTGGAGCTATACTGCTGAATCCTGATTCTTCCAGAGTAAGTATTGCCATTCAGTCCAATGAAAGTTCCATGTGAAGTGGAGTTTGAACAGCAGTAGAAGCTCATCCGAGTACGACTTGACCAGGAATAATATGCATTAGTATCAGCAAGGATGATGCTGTTGTTGGGTAGTAATGAGCTGCTGTATGACAACCGACTGTAAACCACTTGTATTCCAGCACCTGCAAGCATGAAAGATGCTGACATATCAATAATACAGAACTCATTTCAGTGGATACACTCCATGCAAAAACAACACAGCTACAGAGCAGTCCAAGACATGATTGCCTTGAACTAAAACTGCAACTGCTAAGAAACTCCGCGGAGAGAATTATCACACTTAGAAACATGTATGGCGATTACCTCGTGTTAAAATTCCCATTTAGGGTTTATTAGGCCTGTGAAGGTTTCATGTATACACTTGAAACCTTCACAGCTTTATATATATATAGGCCTAAACAGTATTACGTGAAAATATCTATATAGGGTGAGTTGTATACTGAACTGTTTTATGCTATCATCCCTACCTTGTTTCCCTACTTTTTGCTGTTCTGCTATCCCTATAGACATCTCCATACATTTGCACCTTACACTTGATGTAATAAACGTGCAGACAACATAATGTAAGTATATCCACAAGATAATTTTGTGGGCTGCTGGTAACTTTAATTTGTAGTGTGGAGTGGTATCATTAAGTTGTGTACCCACCTTAATTATGTATAAACTCAATGCATGCAATGCTAAAGATTAGAAGTGGTCATGTGCTTCAGTTTTCAACACTTAGACACTTAATAACCCATTGCACCCCGTAGCAGCCAAATGAGCCCGGAGGATACCCATAAGGCCATAAGAATTTATATAGGGGGTTTAATATTAGGCGTTAATACTTTGTACATGTTATTCTGCTTCTTTAAGCTTCTTGCAGTAGTAGGTAGCAGCCAAATGAGCCCGGAGGATACCCATAAGGCCATAAGAATTTATATAGGGGGTTTAATATTAGGCGTTAATACTTTGTACATGTTATTCTGCTTCTTTAAGCTTCTTGCAGTAGTAGGTAATGAGTTAATGTATTTAGATACTCAGCATTTATATTGTCTTCTGTTCATGCTCACCAACAATATTCATCACAGTAGAGGCACTACCACTGACTCCACTGACAGAGGCTGAGCATGTGTGGGTACCAGCATCACGAGAGGTCAAAGGAGACCGGCTTATGGAATGCCCACTGGAGCTAGAGTGGCTTCCAGAAGGTATAAAACAACTGCTGCATGTAGAACTCCAGCGGTAGGTGATAGTGCCGGTAACACCCACAGCTCTGCACGTCAGGGAGACAGCTGATGCTGCCCTGTAGTATGGTGGCTGATAGCCCGGCTCAGGAGCAGAGTAGGTGATGTCAATCACAACCTTGAGAGCTGAAGAATGTGACACATGAGTATATTATTTTACAATAGAATTCTGTGCTAGTTGTCATATCTTCAGATATGTTTGTTAATACAGGGTAGGTATGCAAAACAAGCCAAGTTTTCTCACAAGGGCCAGATTATCCATGATGGCTCTCAGCAATGACTGGGTGGTAATGTCATGCACTTTGAAGGGGCTTGCGGCTCTTTAAAAGTGAAGAGCCGTACAAGATGCGATGTGTCTTGTTTCAATACTCTTTTTTTACTCCCATAGAGGCTTCTAAGTGTGGTAATTGTGTCTGAACAGCTAGCTAGATATAGTAGTCCGTGTTATCATAGCAGGAAGCCTAGCAGATGAAGTAGTGACAGCTAGTTTGCTCCTAGTCTGAACAGTGAGGTTTTGGTCCATAGGCTCAGCCCATCTGCCTCATTAGCTAGCATCTGTGGGGCTGGTCACAGGTCCATGGCCAGCCACAGGGAGCAATTGAATGTTTCACAGTCAAGACTTGAGTGTATAGCTAGTTGATTGCCTGGGATATAATTTGGCATAGTCAAGCAGAAAGCGGTGTCTGTAAATTTTGTTCAAAATAAAAGTGGTGGTAACTGAGAGTTTCAGCTTGTAGAATGGTTTTGGAAGACATCCATCCCTCAACAGTGATGGGACCACGTTGTTGTTGGGGCTTAAAGTTTTTCTTCTGGATATTGAGTAGGAGATGTTAAAGGCTTGCTTATTGTATAGATTTGGATTAAATGTTGGTTTACAGATTCATGTACGAAACTCATGTTACCCCGTGTACGCAGGTGTGAAGTGGGGTTAAGCAATTGTTTTTGTCCATTTGTTGTCTGTCCAGTGAAAAAAAAATTGAAATCTCGCCACATAGACACTCAAAAACCTTCAAAATGGACTCAAATAGCAAAAACTGCTCGTTGTTTCGGCTATTTCCTTTTTCATAATTCATTGTCTCCACCCCTTTGATATCCAGATTCCTTACAAGAACAGGAAAAGTATACTGTATTTGTAAACTTCATGCTTCGAGGTGACCGTTATGTATATAGAAAGTAGTCTTATCCAACCATTTATATACTTCAGAGACTCATGACTATTGTTTTGGCTGTTTTTTCCAGCTATTTCCTATTATTCGTAACATATTTGGCTCCACCTCTTCAGCTTCACGATCCGATCTATATACAGCAGTCGGTCACTCCCACACCATGGATACGGCCATACATGAACACAGTATACAGTATATGCGATAGCATGTGTTCGATGCACAGCTGTAGAGATGCCCTGGCAATTGTAGCTGCACTCTATCCTGTAGACATTCCAAGCGGGGTAGCTATATGTGTTCTATGAACACCTCTAGTTAGCTAAGTGTATGATGTGCTGATATTCCTACAGGAAGTAGAAGAGAACATCAATTCTCGACACGACATATCGCACTGTTGAACTGCTAAAATATGCTGGTCTGCAAAATAGGTTCGATTTATCTCATGAACATCATGTGAATCTGACACCCAAACGAACACAGTAAGACATGGTGGCAACTGGGATCAACATTGCAGATGTGTCCCTTTCATGTAGCCTTGTTCCCAGGCTGTTCCCACCACAAGTATGTTATCGCTTCCAGTATGAAATACAGCAGGGGAGGCCTGGGAGATCTGGTCACGTGCAATGACGTCAGGTAGACAGATGGTAGACACACGGGGGGCGGTGCCTAACCATTTATAATACCTGTTTCACGTCGATCCGTCCCCGGCATTGTGAACAACGAACGGTATCAATCGTCTGCCTTGCGAACGCTCTGACATCCAGCCGTGGATGGACAGTACAAGACAGATTCTTCATTGGGCACTGCGCTCCGTGTGTCTACCCGATGGCACCACACATGACCAGATCTCCCAGGCCTTCCCCAGTCGTTTTTCATACTGGAAGTGATGAAATACTGGTGGTGGAAATGGCCTGGAATGAGGCTACCTTTCATGTGGGATAGCGGCATATTGAATTGCAACGTTCTGATGTGGCTGAGCAGTATTTTGATGTTGGGTGATCTTTTAAATCTTTGTATTGGTGCATGCGCATGAATGGACCAAATTTGCAATTGTCTAAAAGGTAGAGTATTAATTAATGTTTGTGAGTGTACTTGAAAGCCAGATGGCTAGTTGTGTATGCTATAGCAATTGATAGCTTCTTGATGCCTGGATCTGATAGCTTCTTGATGCCTGGCACCATAACTGTTTAACAGCAAGTGAGTATGTCAGTACAACGGTTCATACTAGTTCAGCTGTGACACTTATTACTTACCCACAGAGATGCCTTTTGAAGCTTCCACCGAACCACTTGTCTCAATATATTGTGATGATGAAGTTGAATTGCTGTCAGCTGTACAGTAGTAGGTACCAGAGTCGGATGATCGCACGCCAGAACTGAAGAGAATGGTGGACCTGTACACCTGCCCAACTTGTACTACACTGTAAACAGTGGGATGACTGCTGTAACGTGAGATACTCCCGCTAGGTCCTCGCCACGAGTGGGTCACTGCCATTGGGGTGTCTACCTCTGGGTTCAGCACAGTGATGCAGGTGAGGTTGAGGAGAGTGGTGGTGTAGACAGTAGTGGGGGTGTGTACGATGTGTACCCTCGGAGCAGGAACTGTGCCATGTAGAGAGACAAATCACACCAAGTTGATACCACAGGCATTCACTGATGCTGGGGATTGCCAGGATGGATGATATACCATTACTGTGAAGTGCACCAGCTCGGTGCATGCAAAGTGCACTGCCAACTGCCAATGATCGTTTACATTTTTTTCTGCATGTGTATGGATACATCACAAGACAGCTACTAGAAGGAGAGTAAACGTTCCAAAGCCCAGCTATTTTAGACACGTAATATTCTTATAGTTGAGCTCTTACGTACTGCACTTACCAGTTACAACCACATTCTTTTTGGCTGTTGTCACTGATGGTGGATAATTCACAACGGACTGGCAGGTGTACTGTCCTGCCTGGGATGTCCGCAGTGCACGGAGCCTCAGCAACACAATGGTTTTGTTACCATAATACACTGGCTCATCCATTGTTACATCATTGCTTGCTGGATTTGCATCCACTGGGTTACCATCTAATCCCATCCACTTCACTACTGGACGGAAGTCGGACACCACAGTGCAGTTGAGAGTGTAGGAAGCCCCAGCGAACATAGTGGATTGTGTTGCATGAATGCTTACTATGTTCTCCAGCACTGTAGAAGAAACAGAGCAGAATAATTACTTGTTCACTATGAATCGATCTGCACTACTTGGATCATATAAGGCATCCCAGATGGCCATCTGGCCAGTTTCTCAGTAGTTAGCTACTCCTTCCTACCACAAAGTTGACATTGCCCCTCAGAACTTTCTGATAATCTACCCATGAAATGAAGAATCCTTATCTTACTACGTTGTGTGGTCATCACCGCTCAGCATTGTCTGGACATACAACACACATGCAAAATGTTCTCGTTCAGTCATAAACCTTGACCGGTAACACTCCAAGTACAAGCGTGGTCCATTCTAATTGGCATCATCAATCGAATAGTACTATTGTACTACTACTTAAATGTTGATTTTTGCTTACACTCATAAACTGAAATCAATGTCAAGTGACATTGCAAAATACTCAGTGCCCTGGACTAGGATCGCATGTCTTAGTTGTTAGCTACCAACCCAACCGTAATCCTAACTCTAATGAGTGCACCTTACGCACCTTTCACCCTGATGGTAACACTCTCTTCATACGTGTTCCCTTCCACATCAGTCACTCTGCATGTGAACATGGCTCCATTCAGTCCAGTACTCTTGGCATCAATGGTCAACGTCAGGTGCTGGTTGTATGATTTCTCCAAAGAATCGTCGACTCCCACAAGAAACCACTCCATACTAGTGGAGTTCAGGTGAGTGGAGCAGTTGATATCCCCCGTCAGACCAACGATGATCGGCTTTTCATGGCCACATATTTCCAAGGCTACAAAAGAGAGGAAAGCAAAAAGCGTAATAGTCACAAAATACAATATGCACAAAGAGTTTCTACCTTTGATCTCAGTTTCCTGCACATTAGATGTCCCAATGGAGTTGGCAACTTTGCATGAATACTCTCCAATGATGTCTGCAAAACTGGCCTCAATGGTGAGTGTGTTGTTGTATGTGGAGGAGACCCTGTCCACTAGAGTTTGTGTGAGTGAGTATGTCGTTCCATTGGTGATCAGGGTCTCCCCATCCTTCGTCCACGTGACAGTGGTGGGGGGTGAGCCGGTGGAGGTGCAGGTGAGGGTGGAGAGGAAGGAGGAAATGCTGCGCTCCATGGCCATCAAATGGGGAACAGCTGGAGGGTACCCAAATGCAACCAAATGTAATTGCATGCATCTAATTGCTCAGTTGCTTTTGCTACCAGACTCACAGTTGAACGCATATCTGTAAAGTCCAACGTTTATATCTACGAGTTTGCCGGTCTCATCTGGAATCCTGCACGTGTACACTCCTTGGTAGCTCGTATGGAGGGTAGTGTAACTGCTGACTTGGATCAAACCTGGGTTTTGGACACCGCCTATGCTGACATAGAAGGGATCCCCGAATTGGTAGGTGATGTCTCTCCCATCTCGTCCGATGAACTGCCCCACACCACCCTGTGTTGAGCCAGACACGCAGCTGAACTCTCCAAGACGTTGATTTGAGTCCGCTTTGATAAGCGAATTATTCATAAGTGCTTTGTTTGCACTGTTTGCATATATCCCGGCACCTGATGATCAAAGCATCATCCTTGCATTAGGTGTTACACCATGTGAACAGAGAGCAGAGCAGTTCATGCAGTTACTATAGCTACTGATCCTTATGCGTTGGCAAGTTACCACAATCATAAATTTTCCCTTACCCATCACGTTCATGTCAATGCTGGCGTTCCCACTGCAGCCCAGAGCATCAGTTACATTACACGTGTGTGTACCGGAGTCCACTGAATACAAGCCATTCCTGGTCACATTCTGCGTTGTCTTGCCCTTCACGAAGCAGTTGTGAGTGCAGGTAGAAGACCAGGAGTAGGTAAGACTATCCTCCACTCCATCGACCCTGCAGGTCAGGGTTACAGAGCTCCCAGCACGGTAGTTGGGAGGATCCAGGGAGAAGTCAGAGGGTTTGGAGTAGCTGACATCAATGGTGACAGCTATCTCCTCCTGCTGCGAAGCTGATGTAGAGGTTACATAATTATTACACCAAATATATACCAACCTCTCTCTACTTCAGCTGCTGCAACTGTTATAACAGATAGTATTTTGCTATGGCAGCTGTTGTGCTGATATGACTATACAGCAGGCTAGCTGTCAGTTGCCCAAGTGTAAACCAGCCAATTAAGTAGCTCAGAGAAGTGATCTCTGAGGTGCTTATGGAAATCACTTCATTGCTCTAATCCATTGAGGAATAAATCAATGGTCACACTCTTCACACTGTAGTATACACTAGTAATAACAATACTAACTCTATCCCACTACTGTCTGCTGGAGCTCACCACAGCTCAGCTGCAGGGCAACAAGACACAGCACAGCCACACTTGCCCACATGGTACCAGAAGCAAACGCAGCAGCTATAGCTCTCAAGACAGAAATTCAGCACATGCTGATGTAGAAGCCTTACAGCCAACAATCACCTATAGCCGGAAGTCATGAATATCAACACACAAACTCTTGATGAACATCCCAGGAATCATAATCATTGGGTTTTTTAACCACCTGAGCAATATACAGTTCAGTTCAACATGTGTATTCTTTGTCACCAGCCTTTATCTCCTTTCCAATTAAATTGCGGAGAGGTGCTAGCCAATGAGTCTGATCTGGATTACCGGCTGTCTTGGTATCAGGGGTTACTGATTGTGAACCCTGATATCATTGCTCATGTTCCTGGTAGAGCAAATGGTTGGACAAAACCCACTATTCAGAACGATGCCTCGTGCCTCACTATACTCTCACATCATGGATACTTCAACTAACAAGCACATATGTGACGTCATGTATGGCAATTGTTTATTCCAAGGACTCACCATAGAATATCCAGTACTGTTCTGCTCATCTGGTTAATTTTTCCTCCAGTTCCAGATTCCTGTCGACTCTGTCAGATTCTCCCCAATCTCTTCTGCACCCAGTGCTGCAGCCTGTTCATTGTGGAGATGTGTGTGTGTGTGTGTGTGTGTGTGTGTGTGTGTGTGTGTGTGTGTGTGTGTGTGTGTGTGTGTGTGTGTGTGTGTGTGTGTGTGTGTGTGTGTGTGTGGTGTGTGTGTGTGTGTGTGTGTGTGGGGGGGGGGGGGGGGGGGGGGGGGGACAGGCCAGTTTTGGACTTGCGAAAATGCATGGATCAACTGTTTTAATACGGACCATGTTACCATGCATGTGGAAAGGCTCAGAACCTGATACCCACCAAACAATGATCTTACGTCCACACAAATTATGTTTGGTAAGCCATATAATGACTCTCCCACCTGGGACAAGACCACCATGGGGAATGCTACAGGCAGTTCATTGAGGCAATGGGCAACACAGGTTTTTTTCTCCCCCCTAAAGACTAGGAGACTACTGTGGCTGTTTATCACCTTAGGCACTACCATGCACAATTGACTGTTGAGATCAAAGTGGCATGTGTGCTTGCAGGCCGTTTGTATAGTTTTGGTGATGCAAGGGAGTTGGACTGCACGTAGTGACAGTGAGATCACATAATTTTGTCACTAGCTCAACCGATGAATTCCCCAAAAATTCATGTCAGGGGAATTACTATACATGAAATTTGCCAATTAACCATGTGCAATCCATATTAGCTGTTAATAGTATCACACCGTACTGTACAATGGATTTCAGTGGCAACCATGTTTATAAACAGAACAAATTTCACTACAAAGCAAGAAATTTTACACTTGCAAGTATATTAAGGACAAGAGGCAGCTAAGGGGTGAAGTTTTTCAAAGTTTGGGGTGCTAACAAATCTCAGGTATAGCTACACAGCAAGAAATTTTACAATTGCAAATAATAAGGTCAAGTAGCTAGCAGCAATAGGGGAACAGTTTTCAAAGTTTGGGGTGTTAACTACACAAAAAAAAACAATGCCACGAATAAGCAGGAGCGTTTGTTGCACACTAGTTAAGATTGTTTTACGAGTTTGTTTTACGAGTACTTTCACCATTCGTGCACTCGGGCTGGTGGAATGACTGTATCTGCAGCGGACAAGCAGGAACAACCCTCAGACGAAAACTGAGTATACGAAATGTCCCCTCATTTTTCAGCCAATCGTCAATGAAGTTAAGAAGCTCAGGTGCAGTGTGCAATTCAGTGGTGCCATTAATCAAGCTCCTGTACACAACGTTTGCGCTGGTTGTCTGGCAGCTGAATTCCCCACTGTCGATGGAGGTGGACTGGAAGTCACAGCTGCAGCGCTCCCTAATGGCTGCCGTCAGAGCCGTCCTAACTGCACGATCAGCGAGGTAACCACCATCCTGAGAATAGGAGCAAACTTACATGTGAAGCATGATGACTGGCATACTGAATGTGTGATGAATTGCTGGGGTGAGTCTGAGTGAGCCCCACACTAATGAGAAGGGTGGTCACGTATGTATACGTACATACATCCGTGTATTGATGGGGATGTTTCGCTGCATAATGTCTATGTACAACTTAATGTGTGTTGTACTCTATTTTACTTGGGATGCATAGACAGCACAGAACGTCAGTGGAGAGATATAGGACAGGATGAAAAACCGGCAAGACTGGCAGAGATCTCAGCAGCTTCATGTCCTAGGACATAAGGCCTGAGCAAGGAACAGCAGAGATCCCCTGTCTATGCTAAATACTTCATGCCTTGGGGTGGAACATTGTATGATCCTCCTGATCATTGCTACAACACTGCCCTTGGTTTACATAGTCTGACCAGCCTGGGAAGTCAACTGAGTGGCTGCATCAACTGCAACTAACTTCAAAATCGAGAGCCAGCAATTGCAACTAGCTGGTCACAGTGCACGTGTTTGGGGTGAAATGTGGTCATGGAATGATCGATGCTGTTTCAACAACCATTGATGCAGAGATATGGTAGTCTCGGAATGTCAACTCCCATAATGCCATCTCCCATAATGTCAACTCCCAAATTATCAACTCCCAAAATGTCAACTTCCCAAAATGCCAACTCCCAAAATGTCAAATCTGACAAACAAAACATGAGTGGTATTGTTTGGTACACTCCAACTCAGCAGTATACGTAGTATGGTACATTTGCCTTAAACTCAGTAGCTGTCATGTGCATTTATTATAAAAGGGAACGTTGGCTTTCAGTACTTCTGTGTGTCTACTGTCTCCGTTCATAGTCACTGCATGATGAGTTACTCTATCTGCTACACGAGAGTAATGCTGCTCTTTCCACCTCTAGACCTCTTCCTTCCTTTGGAAAAAGGTGTGTGGACTGTCCAGCAAAAGTAGTTTGGAAAGATAATGTATCATTGCATGTAATAGTTCATAAGAAGTCAATTCAGCAATGAATGTGGACATGGAATACGAATATATCAAGACACAGAAAGGAGGACAAGCACTGGTTACTGGTATGATTGTCGCTGCGCAGCATGCATTCTCTCATGTTCATCCTGCTAGAGTCACACATTTTGGAAAACGAATTTTTCAAGTGTAGCATAGTACGTGCATAGTTATGAGCTATACAAGCTATAGTTGACATTTGGGAGTTATGGCATTTTGGAAAGTTGACATTTTGGGAGTTGAAATTTAGGTATTTCGGGAGTTGACATTCTGGTACCAAACCTTGACCAACAAGTAGATGCCCAAGGATGCAGCATACTGCAGCTCACTCAGGTTCGCCCCCATCAATTGTACGACTGTTGCTATAAGTTATGATAGCCCTATTGTACTGCTTCCAAATAAGCCTATGCACCCATCACATGATCGAAGCATATACCATCCATGCAAACAAGACATACCTCAAATATTGCACCGCTAAAGTGGTGCACCGATCCAAACTTCAGCTGAAATAGTGCCTGACCTATATAATATGCATGTAGATGCAGTGTATAAACACATAGACAGTTTAATTTGTAGGGCACAAATATAACTCACGTACTTATCACAACTAGTTTGTATGCTGATCTTCGTGGAGGCGTTTCAAGTAGTGGGACACTGATGGCTGCCTCACAGGAGTACCACCCTCCTTCTGGTGACTGCAGGTAACGTAGTGTCAGTGACCGGCTGGTCACAAGGCCAATGGTCTGTGCAGGTCCCACTGTGATATTCTCTGCATCAGTGAGATTTCCATCTGGACCAGTCCAAAGGACACTTGGAACCACCGTCAACCCTCTCACTGCTGTCACTGTGCAATTCATCACAAACTCCCTTCCCACTATAGCACTGTCATCTGGTGGAGTACTGATCTGGACTGTGGCCCAGGACTGGGGGACTGAAGGTAGTTGTTATTAAGCCATTGATTACACTGTTTGGTAAGCTGCCTAAAAGTGTACTTGATGCAAGCATAATATATGTAAAGGGCACAGTATGTGTGCAGCACAATGACTTACTTTGCACAGTGATGTTGATCGTCTCTTCCTGAGTGCCATATGGGCTGGTCACTCTGCAGGTGTAATGAGTGTTGTGGTGGTCAGCAGACACTGGGTCCAGTAGTAAAGTCGACTTGTTGCTAGAGTTTCCACCAGTAACACTGTCAACAATTATGCCATCTGTGATCCACTTGATTGTCATGACTTCCAAGTCGGAGGAACACATGATAGACACAGTATCACTGACAGTTAGTGGCATTTGAACTCGACTAACCTGAAGACCTGCATGAAGGGAAAACGATGGGAGGGAATTACTAATCTGAAGACCTGGAGGGAATAGTGTGAACGATCAGCTTACACATGCACTGTATCTAATGAAGAACAAGCAGTATGAGCAGCCATTGAGTAGAGCTGTGGGAATCCCCCCCCCCCCCCCCCCCCCCCCCCCCCCCCCCCCCCCCCCACACACACACACACACACACACACACACAATACAAATTTCAGTTTGGTGAGGACTCCCTACCTTGAATTGTGAGATTGTTGTCATAACTCCCAATTGCATTACTAACTTTGCAGGTGTAGTTTCCAATGATATTTTCAATGTTATCATCCACTACAAGTGTGTTCTGGTAGGAGGAGCTCCATCGATTTGTCATTGTTTGATAAAATCTGTTCGTCACTCCATCAATTGTCAGTACGCTACCATTTCTCATCCAGGTTACGTCAGTAGCAGGCGAGTTAGTGGAGGTGCAGGTGAGGGTGAAGAGTGTGGTTGACCGTACACGTTGGAAATTGGTAACGGTGGGGACAGCTGTATACACAAAATGTAACAAGGATATGATCACAAATTGCTATTAGAATGTGTGGTGCTACATCAAAAATTTAGTCATTAGCAAAAAAATGCTACTGATAGGTAATCATAATCCAAAACTTGAAAAATAGATGTCAGGAATTTTGTCTGTACCATTGTATAAGGAGAGAATATTGACTTACCACGATAGCCATGACGATATATCCCAACATTGACATCAATGTTCTTTCCGGTTGCATCAGGCAAGCGACAGGTGTAGATTCCTTGCTCATAGCTGTTCCGGCTCCAGTATCGTGACCAGTAATAAGTATTGTCGAAAGAGAGATACATACACCCAGCATTACTGCTCGAGGCACTTTCACGACTAATACTAATAATTCCAGAGTATGCAATGCTGTTCAATCCTATGAAAGTTCCATTAGTTCCAGCTGAAGTGGAGTTGGAACAGCAGTAGAAACTCATCCAATAATGACTAGCTCTATAATAACGAGAACGACGATTTTCAACGATGATGCTGTTGTTGGGAAGTGACGAGCTGCTGTATGACAACCGACTGCGAGTCACATATATACCAGCACCTGTATGTATGAAAGATACAGACCAATTTCAGTGGACTTACTGTGTGCAAATAAAACACGTAAAAGAGAACAGTTTTTAGAAGTAACAACTGCAACACTAATAACAGAAGATAATTACCAACCCAATTGTATAGTAGTATACTGAGTACTATACATGCATGTATATGACTTTTGAATCGTCACTTTTAATATGGTGAGTACACAAATGATGCCACTCCACATTACAACCGATATCAAATATCAATAGTCAATCAATATGTACTTACTTATACAATCTGGAAACAGTTGTCATCGTCTACATGAAATAGCTCATAAATTATTGCTTACTTGCAATTACATCAGAAGTGACCATGTGCTTCAGCTCTGCATTATAGTTTAACTCTATACTATGCATAAGTACTCGGCATTCTCATGTTACCGCTATGCATGCTCACCTACAATATTCATCACAGTAGAGACACTACCACTGATATAATGCCTGCTGTCATATGCTGAGCATGTGTGGGTACCAGCATCACGAGAGGTCAAAGGAGACCGGCTTATGGAATGTCCATCAGAGCTAGAGTAATTTCCAGAAGGTATAAAACAACGGCTGCATGTAGAACTCCAGCGGTAGCTGACACTACCAGTAACACCCAGAGCTCTGCACGTCAGGTTGACAGCTGAAGCTGCTCTGTAGTATGGTGGCTGATAGCCCGGCTCAGGAGGAGTGTAGGTGATGTCAATCAGAACCTTGAGGACTAGAGAAAAATGTGCAGTTATCACGACTGACAATGAGTATATCATCCAAGAATAACCAGGTTGTTATATCCTTCATTCTTGCAGGAACTGTGGGTTGTGAATTTTCCTATGAGTATTAACTAGGGTCTCATAATCCTTATACTGTGGAAACGATTGCTTGTTAGGGCCTACTCCGGAATCAATAACAACAGGGTCGTAGATATAATGGAATGGTGACGTAACTTTGGAGAGGGTTGCAGCTCTTCAAAAGTGCAGTATCAGGACTTGATGTGCATTGATGTTATCTTTACCAGGTAAGTAACAGCATTTGGTTGGAAGCACAGCAGGCAGCCTGCACAGCTAGATGAGTGGTGACAGCTTGCTCTGTAGACAAAATAGATGGCTTGGCAACCAAGATTTGCATATGAGTCTTTTGATGTAAGCGAAATGGCTCTTGATAGGCTGGGGGTGTAGTCAATCAGAACATGGGTGTCTGTATTTATTGTGGTTTGAATGGTAGTTGTGAGTTTTGACCTCCAGCTTCAAATCCATCCCTAATCTGTACGTACATGTACATGCATATGTGACAGTAATCAGTAATGCTGTGTGAGTGTGTGCATGTGTGTGTGAGGGGATGGGGGTGGGGCTCCAGCTGATTCACAAAATTACTGTTTCCCATGTAGGCAGCTGGAACCAACAGTGGGCACAAGTGTTCTCATGCGTTGATCATTGAACATTTTGCTGCTCACGACAGCACAGCTTGCTACTAAAAGTCGCCAACAACAGTGCAAGTCCTATAG
This sequence comes from Axinella damicornis, assembly GCA_963931865.1. Classification (NCBI taxonomy): domain Eukaryota; kingdom Metazoa; phylum Porifera; class Demospongiae; order Axinellida; family Axinellidae; genus Axinella; species Axinella damicornis. Next base: position 1,724,109 of record OZ007508.1, on the reverse strand, counting down.
CCTCATTCGTAGGCCCATGAGAAGAGAGAGAAGATTCCCTCTCTTTCTTGGGCCTGGGAACAAGGCTATATATACATGTACCAGTCCAAGTTGGCCCATCATTGCACACGCCTAACAGCAGGCCTCTAAATGGCTGCATTAGCAGTGGACTTATACTACCATAGTCATTTTTTGTTAAGCACCCACTCCCGGAACTGATTGTTTTGTTACCTGCACGCTTGTTCTGTGTAGTTAGATGGCTGCAACTAAACCTAAGCCCATTCACTGAGGTTTATAACGGCACAGCATAGTACGTATTACTTACCCACAGAGATTTTCGTTGAAGCTTGCACTGAACCACTTGTCATAATGTGTGGTGATGATGAAGTGGAGCTGGTGTTGGCTGTACAGTAGTAGGTACCAGAGTCGGATGATCGCAAGCCTGAACTGAAGAGAATTGTGGACTTGTACACCTGACCAACTCTTGTTATGTTGTCAACACTGGGACGACTACTGCTGTAACGTGAGATATTCCCAGATGGCCCTCGCCACGAGTGGGTCACTGTCATTGGAGTGTCCACCTCTGGGTTCAGCATAGTGATGCAGGTGAGGTTGAGGTGAGTCGAGGTATAGAGAGTAGTGGAGGGGGTGCGTACGATGTGGACCCTCGGAGCAGGAACTGTGCCATGTAAAGAGAGAATGATTTCATAGGACAGTATACTAGAACATATACAGCCAGCACATGGAGTGCAGTAACAATTGCAGTGGACTGACCGAGACCACTGATGAGTTCTTTAAAAGCCGCATTCATGAATTAGCTGTGGCCCTTGTAGCAACGTACATACCATGAAGTAGCATGCATCTCATGACAAATGCAACAGTCTTTTATTGCAGTGTAATAAATTTCGTCAAAGTTACTGCTCTGTGGGTGTACTTAATGAGTACTGCACAACATGTTCATATCACATGCATTCTAATCAGTATTCACTTACCAGTTACAACTACATTCCTTTCAGCTGTTCTCACTGACGGTGGTGAACTCACAACGGACTGGCAGGTGTACTGTCCTGCTTGGGATGTCCGCAGTGCATGGAACCTCAGCAACACAATGGTTTTGTTACCATAAGTTACTGGCTCATCCATTGTTACATCATTGCTTGCTGGATTTGCATCCACTGGGTTACCATCTAATCCCGTCCACTTCACTACCGGATGGATGTCTGACACCACAGTGCAGTTGAGAGTGTAGGAAGCCCCAGCAAATGCTGTCGATTGTGCTGCATGGATGCTGACTATGTTCTCCAGCACTGTACAAATATAATAAGAGCATGAACGTATTACATTCAGCTGAGAGGCCATAATGGCTACCCATGCAGCTAGGTCCCTCAGTGGCATCAGCTCAGTCAATCTTTCCCGCATTCGCACACCAACCTTTCATGCCTTTCCTCCAGATTTTGGAATGTTACGGTGCATGTGTGATGTTAGAAGGAGGCTGCAAATGATTAAAAATTCCTGTAACGTTGTTTGTTCATGATGTCATTGACTAGCAAGGCAAAGATGACTGAAAGAGAGAAGACTGTCCATAAGTGCCACAGGATATATTTCTCAATCAGCGATCAAAACCCCAGTAAACCTGAAGGAGAAGGGAACATTTTTTCCACTAGTGCAGACACCCGGCCATGAGGTCTCCTTGCTGGACTGTGAAACAATTGGATCTACCTAAAGCCTACATTTCATCCTCTGTTGTAAGTATTCCTGTTTGTAAGGTTTTGAGGAAATCGGTTTTTATAGCGTGATCATGAGGGTAGCACATCCCTTCTCAAGACTGTTGTGAAGTCCAAGTATTAAAGATTGTCATGAAAGCCAAGTCACCAAGCAAACTGTTGAGGTGCCTCTTCATAGCTAGGGACTTGAAACCCTGTGTTGATGAAGAAAGATCTCATGTGGCACTTATGAACACTGTCCTCTCTTTGTGGTGTGTTACTATCTGCTCCTGTCTTCGTAGTGGATGAATAAATGAAATTACTGTTTATAGGTTGGGGAAGCTCATTTGGCTATCCCAGATGGCCGTCTGGGTGCTTTTGATATAATGCTTACTTCAGACTGTGAAGCATGCTGTGATTATACACATAAGGAAGTGTATATAAGACATGATCTTCCCACCACAAAAGTTGGCATTGGCCTTACCCTTCCTGTGGGAGAGCTTCAATTTGAACTTCTGTACTTTCTGATAATCAGCCCATGAATGAAGTTAAACAATCCTTATCTAGTTGCATCAGGTCATCATCAGCACTACCTGGACAACAAACATGCACCTGTTCAGTCACTCGTGGCAACTCCAACAAAATTTTCACAGCAGTGGTGGGTGCATGAAGTGCAAGCACATGTGTCCATTCTGCATGAATCCCACACTGTCATCAATCAAATTGGCCCGTTTGTCTACTCCTATTTCCCTATACTTTAGCCTAACAGGCTGCATTTTGCCTACTCATTAAAGAAGTGGCAAAAACTTTACTGAGACCAATGTCAAGTGACATAAACACTTCAGTTCTAGGATTGTCTAATCCTAGCCCTAACCTGTGTGTTGCGATATAGACGTAGACTGAGTGTCCACTGCATGTGAAAGCATGCTGCAATTTTTTGTCTAGTAGTTACCATGACTTTTACTCCTTCCCACCACAGAGTTGACATTGCTATGGGAGAATTCAACTGGCTGATGGTGTAGTTTACATGACAAATGTGAACCCCTGAACTTGCTAATAATTCACCTATGAATTGCTTTACGTTGCATGGTTATCAGCAGTTCAGCGTTGCCTGGACAACAGGCAGAAGGACAAAAAAATGTTCTGTTCAGTCACAAATCTAGACCACTCCAACAAACATTCACTACTGTGGTGGTCAAGTGCAAGCGCATGCATGTATCCATTCTGCTTGAGTCGCAGTACTGTCGTCAATCAAATCTTTTCTACCTACACTCATTAAAAGGTGCCTCATGCCCTGTAGCTAGTAGGAATGTCTGTGTCTGTACCAACCCTAACCCTACCTTTGTAAATATTTTTGAAAGCCTAAGTATCTAGGTGAAATGGGAGTAGACAAAACAGCACCAGGTGAAAAAGAAACAGTCCCATCAATCACCACCGAAAGTGGGCATGCTGCATGCAAACATTGTTAAAAGAAAACACCTTACACACCTTTCACCCTGACGGTAACACTCTCTTCATACTTGTTCCCTTCCACATCAGTCACTCTGCATGTGAGCATGGCTCCATTCAGTCCGGTAGTCTTGGCATCAATGGTCAACGTCAGGTGCTGGTTGGACGATTTCTCTAGAGAGTCATCGAACCCCACGAGAAACCACTCCATACTAGTGGAGTTCAGGTGAGTGGAGCAGTTGATATCCCACATCAGACCAACAATGATTGGCTTCTCATGGCCACTTATCTCCACAGCTACAAGAGGGTTTTGATAGATTCATGAGGTTTACCAAGGTTACAAACCAATTTCAAATTTTTCTACCTTTGATCTCAGTTTCCTGCACATTAGATGTCCCAATGGAGTTGGCAACTTTGCATGAATACTCTCCAAGGATGTCTGCAAAGCTGGCCTCAATGGTGAGTGTGTTGTTGTATGTGGAGGAGACCCTGTCCACTAGAGTTTGTGTGAGTGAGTATGTTGTTCCATTGGTGATCAGGGTCTCCTCATCCTTCGTCCACGTGACAGTGGTGGGGGGTGAGCCGGTGGAGGTGCAGGTGAGGGTGGAGAGGGAGGAGGAGATGCTGTGTTCCATGGCCATCACATGGGGAACAGCTAGAGAATCCAGATGCAACAAAATGTAATTTCACGGTTAGATATAATTTTGCTAGTTCATGCATCTAATTGTTAAGCTGCTCTTGCTATACTTAGTGCTTGACTTACTGTTGAATGCATAATTTTCTGTAAAGTCCAACACTAATATCCACGAGTTTGCCGGTCTCATCTGGAATCCTGCACGTGTACACTCCTTGGTAGCTCGTATGGAGGGTAGTGTAACTGCTGACTTGGATCAAACCTGGGTTTTGGACACCGCCTATGCTGACATAGAAGGGATCACCGAATTGGTAGGTGACGTCTCTCCCATCTCGTCCGATGAACTGCCCAACACCACCCTGTGTTGAGCCAGACACACAGCTGAACTCTCCAAGACGTTGATTTGAGTCTGCTTTGATAAGTGAATTATTCATGAGTGCTTTGTTTGCGCTGTTTGCATATATCCCGGCACCTGGTGATCAAAGCATCATCCTTGCATTAGGTGTTACACCACGTGAACAGAGAGCACAGCAGCTCATGCAGTTACTATAGCTACTGATTCTTATGCATTGGCAAGTTACCACAATCATAAATGTTCCCTTACCCATCACGTTCATGTCAATGCTGGCGTTTCCACTGCAGCCCAGAGCATCAGTTACGTTACACGTGTGTGTACCGGAGTCCACTGAATACAGGCCATTCCTGGTCACATTCTGTGTTGTCTTGCCCTTCACGAAGCAGTTGTGGGTGGGCACAGGTAGAAGACCAGGAGTAGGTAAGACCATCCTCCACTCCGTCAACACTGCAGGTCAGGGTTATGGAGCTCCCAGCGCGGTAGTTGGGAGGGTCCAGGGAGAAGTCACAGGGTTTGGAGTAGCTGACATCAATGGTGACAGCTAGGTCCTCCTGCTGTGAGGCTGACATGGAGGGTATACATTATATTCAACAGATACAGTAAAGATACCTCTGCCTACCTCGATCAGCTGTGGCTAGAAACAACAGTAGCTAGCGTAGGCTCACCTATTATCGCCAACCCCGCCCCATACCTATTATCGCCGTCTCATCGTTATGCTAAACTGAAGGGTTATACTTACTCTTGCGCATGCTCAGTAGTAGAGCATGCACGTGCGGTCATTTTCTGGTGGTTTTCCCGTGACTTAGTAAAATTGCAGTAGTTACTTTAAGGGCTGAATTTGGAGGCTGGTTTTCTTCTCTTTCCTGGTGTAAGGCGACGTGAGTACAGGCCTACTACGACTGTCTTAGGTGAGTTTTCTGGCCAAGGGCAGTTGGGAGGAGATTTGTAGGGAGCGGGCAGACTAGCTAAACTCACTTTGGATTTGTCAGTAGCTTGCAATTTTTGTTTTTCTGGGTTGATGATTACCTCTGAATTTCTGTTGACTTTAACAGGGGATGTTCAACGTTTGGGGGGCTCTTGGACTTGGTGCTATTGTCCTGACGGTTTCTAACAGGGGATGTTCAGCGTTTGGGGGGCTCTTGGACTTGGTGCTATTGTCCTGGCAGTGGTGGTTGGCATGTCTCTTGCAACTGGTGGTAAGCTGCGTAAACAGTGGAATGATGATGACATGGTGGCAGCGATGCAGGCTGTAGAAAAGAAGGAACTGACCATCAGCGCTGCCGCAACCCGGTTCAATGTCCCGCGTAAGACATTGGATGACCGCATCAAAGGGAGGGTACAGCATGGTACAACGCCTGGTCCGAGCACCGTTCTGACAACTGAGGAGGAGGATGCCCTTGAGTCGTACCTCATCTACATGGCACAGCGTGGGTTCCCTCTCACACGTACAATGACAAAAGCATTTGCCTGGGCTATTGCTAAACGCTCTGGGAAGGCTGATCGATTCAATCCTGAGTACGGCCCTAGTGAACACTGGTGGACGAACTTTCGGAAGCGACACCCTAGGCTGACTCTTAGAACTACTGACAAGCTTGAGCGTAGCCGTGCAGAAGCTTTGAGTCCTGAGATAGTCAAGGAGTACTTTGAAACCTTGAAGCCGATACTGGAACGTAACAACCTCCTGAATTTGCCTCGACAGCTGTATAATTGTGATGAGACCTTTCTTCCCCTCGATTTTACACGAGAGAAGGCTGTTACCTTGAAGAACACGAAATACGTGTACGCGCAAGCTCACGGAACTACTGATCATATCACTGTCCTTTGTGCTGCATCTGCTGCAGGACTCCCACTCCCCCCTTTCATCATCTACCCCAAGTCTTTCCCGGGTGGTCAATACAGATTCGATGGCCCAGACGATGCTCTTTATGGAAAGAGCGAATCGGGGTGGATTGATTCGGAGCTGTTCATGGCCTGGCTGAAGAAGATCTTTTTGAAGCACGTTGTAGCACAACGTCCTGTGGTCCTGTTTATCGATGGGCACAAGACGCACATGACGTTGGATGTTATTGATTTGTGCCGTGAGAATGAGATAATTCTATTCTGCTTGCCCCCTCATACTACACATGCCCTCCAGCCTCTCGATGTAGCTGTATTTAAATCCCTTAAGGACCATTTTAGCAAGTCTGTGCGGGCTTTAGCTTTCTCAAAGCCAAATTTCGTTGTTTCGAAGCGGGACTTCGCCAAGGTTTTCAAAGGCCCATTCGAGCGTGCCTTCTCAATCACCAATGTCAAGGCGGGTTTTGAGAAATCTGGAATATTTCCTTTTAATCCCGATGCCATTGCCGTAGCCAAAACATTGCCCTCCGCCCTCTACAGTCCTCAGTCCAGTGGACCTTCTTGTCCACAGTCCAGTGCCTCAAATACCTCGAATACATCTACTGAAGATAGTGATAGTACCTTCTCTGCTGTGTCTCCCTCCCCTACAGTTTCTCCGTGGTGTTCTCAGTCGTCTCAGAAAGATGACAGTCATACCGGACCACCTGATCAAGTGTGCCCTACAGCCACCTCCACACCACAGTCTTCATCCTTAATTGTAAATCGTCCGCAGTCTTCATACTTTATTGCAAATCCTCTTGTTGCAGCTGGATTGGTTCCAGTTAACCTTGCTGATATCCTTGCACCCCCGTCTGAAGGCGCTGCAGCTTCAAAGAAGCGTGCTAAGCGTATCACTGGAGCAAGGGAGCTCACAGCGAATGAGTATACTGCACGGCTTAAAGAGGAGGAAAGGAAGAAGAAAGAAGTGGCTGAAGAAAAAGAAAGGAAAAAGGAAGAGCGAAAGCGTAAGAGGGAAGAGAAAGAGGAAGCTAATAGACGTAAGAAGGCAGAGAGGGAAGAAGCCAGGAAGAAGAAAGCAGTGGAGAAAGAGGAAGTCAAGAAGCGTAAGGAGGGGGAGAAAGAGAAAATCGCGAAGCTCAAGAAAGGTTCTGCAGCTAAGCCGAGTGCTCGCCCAAGACTTGAACTCCCGACTGACTCGAGCTCAGACTCTGCACCTTCCTCTGGAGAGCAGGACTCAAGCAGCGAACCAAGTTTCTCCCGTCCCAAACGACAACGCCAGTTGCCTGCTCGATTTCGAAATGATTCGGATAGTTCAAGTGAAGATGACAATGCCGTGCTGTGCGCTATCTGCCATGCTAAGGAGCCAACTTGCGCCGCAAAGACTGTCTTCTGGGTTGACTGTGAGATGTGTGGTGCTTGGGTGCACAGCTACTGTGCCTTCCAAAGCAACAGTGTTTCACGCCGATACACCTGTGATCTGTGTTCGGCTTCTCAGTGACTTTCATGCATATGTACTCGCCGAACACAGATCACAGGTGTATCGGCTCAGTAATTTTCATGTGTACGTATTTAGCTTCATGCATGCCACTTGTGGAACTTAGCATATATTTCAGCCTCTCATCATGCCATTTACTCACTTATACCTGCTAATTGCTGCCAGCAGGACATGTTGATTATCATCCCCCCACATTGGCACCTCTAATATGGTCCATTCATGGTGTGTAAATATGGTACCCTCATTCCAAACTTTCCCACCATCTCAGTGATTTTTCATGTGCATGTATTTCTGTTCATGCATGCCACTTGTGGAACATGCTCAGCCTCTCAGTGACTTTCATGCATATGTACTCGCCGAACTCAGATCTCAGGTGTATCAGGTGTATCGGCTCAGTGATTTATCATGTAACTTCCTTCTTGCAGCTGACTTTGTGTATCGGCTCAGTGATTTTTCATCTAACTTCCTTCTTGCAGCTGACTTTGTATCGGCTCAGTGATTTTGTCATGTAACTTCCTTCTTGCAGCTGACTTTGTGTATCGGCTCAGTGATTTTTCATGTAACTTCCTTCTTGCAGCTGACTTTGTGTATTGGCTCAGTGATTTTTCATGTAACTTCCTTCTTGCAGCTGACTTAGTGTACGTGTATCGGCTGAGTGATTTTTCATGTGATGACGATGCCATGCTGTGCGCTATCTGCCATGCTAGGGAGCCAACTTGGCAAAGACTGTCTTCTGGGTTGATTTAACTTCCTTCTTGCAGCTGACTTATAGATCTCAGATGTATCGGCTCAGTGATTTTTCATGTGTATGTAGCTAAATTTAACTTCTTGCAGCTGACTTGTGCAACTTCATGCAGCATACATTTCAGTCTCTCAGTGCATGTAGCCAAGTTTCCTTGTTTGGCTTCAGTGTACTTCATCTTTATGTATACATTTTTTGCGGTTTTGAGTAGTGGCGATAATGCGGTGATTTCCCTCTTTATCGCCATAGCTACTGGGGCCCAATCTGGCTCTGCCACTTCCTATTGGGGAGGAGCTAGGTTAAAGATTACGCTGTGGTACAGTTGCAGGGGATTTCCCTAATGATAGCTCGCGGTTTAGTTGACTATTTACAGCGTTACGGATGCGCAGTAAGACTGATGGACCAGAAGCGGCGATAATAGGTGAGCCTACGCGTAGGCTCACCTATTATCGCCAACCCCGCCCCATACCTATTATCGCCGTCTCATCGTTATGCTAAACTGAAGGGTTATACTTACTCTTGCGCATGCTCAGTAGTAGAGCATGCACGTGCGGTCATTTTCTGGTGGTTTTCCCGTGACTTAGTAAAATTGCAGTAGTTACTTTAAGGGCTGAATTTGGAGGCTGGTTTTCTTCTCTTTCCTGGTGTAAGGCGACGTGAGTACAGGCCTACTACGACTGTCTTAGGTGAGTTTTCTGGCCAAGGGCAGTTGGGAGGAGATTTGTAGGGAGCGGGCAGACTAGCTAAACTCACTTTGGATTTGTCAGTAGCTTGCAATTTTTGTTTTTCTGGGTTGATGATTACCTCTGAATTTCTGTTGACTTTAACAGGGGATGTTCAACGTTTGGGGGGCTCTTGGACTTGGTGCTATTGTCCTGACGGTTTCTAACAGGGGATGTTCAGCGTTTGGGGGGCTCTTGGACTTGGTGCTATTGTCCTGGCAGTGGTGGTTGGCATGTCTCTTGCAACTGGTGGTAAGCTGCGTAAACAGTGGAATGATGATGACATGGTGGCAGCGATGCAGGCTGTAGAAAAGAAGGAACTGACCATCAGCGCTGCCGCAACCCGGTTCAATGTCCCGCGTAAGACATTGGATGACCGCATCAAAGGGAGGGTACAGCATGGTACAACGCCTGGTCCGAGCACCGTTCTGACAACTGAGGAGGAGGATGCCCTTGAGTCGTACCTCATCTACATGGCACAGCGTGGGTTCCCTCTCACACGTACAATGACAAAAGCATTTGCCTGGGCTATTGCTAAACGCTCTGGGAAGGCTGATCGATTCAATCCTGAGTACGGCCCTAGTGAACACTGGTGGACGAACTTTCGGAAGCGACACCCTAGGCTGACTCTTAGAACTACTGACAAGCTTGAGCGTAGCCGTGCAGAAGCTTTGAGTCCTGAGATAGTCAAGGAGTACTTTGAAACCTTGAAGCCGATACTGGAACGTAACAACCTCCTGAATTTGCCTCGACAGCTGTATAATTGTGATGAGACCTTTCTTCCCCTCGATTTTACACGAGAGAAGGCTGTTACCTTGAAGAACACGAAATACGTGTACGCGCAAGCTCACGGAACTACTGATCATATCACTGTCCTTTGTGCTGCATCTGCTGCAGGACTCCCACTCCCCCCTTTCATCATCTACCCCAAGTCTTTCCCGGGTGGTCAATACAGATTCGATGGCCCAGACGATGCTCTTTATGGAAAGAGCGAATCGGGGTGGATTGATTCGGAGCTGTTCATGGCCTGGCTGAAGAAGATCTTTTTGAAGCACGTTGTAGCACAACGTCCTGTGGTCCTGTTTATCGATGGGCACAAGACGCACATGACGTTGGATGTTATTGATTTGTGCCGTGAGAATGAGATAATTCTATTCTGCTTGCCCCCTCATACTACACATGCCCTCCAGCCTCTCGATGTAGCTGTATTTAAATCCCTTAAGGACCATTTTAGCAAGTCTGTGCGGGCTTTAGCTTTCTCAAAGCCAAATTTCGTTGTTTCGAAGCGGGACTTCGCCAAGGTTTTCAAAGGCCCATTCGAGCGTGCCTTCTCAATCACCAATGTCAAGGCGGGTTTTGAGAAATCTGGAATATTTCCTTTTAATCCCGATGCCATTGCCGTAGCCAAAACATTGCCCTCCGCCCTCTACAGTCCTCAGTCCAGTGGACCTTCTTGTCCACAGTCCAGTGCCTCAAATACCTCGAATACATCTACTGAAGATAGTGATAGTACCTTCTCTGCTGTGTCTCCCTCCCCTACAGTTTCTCCGTGGTGTTCTCAGTCGTCTCAGAAAGATGACAGTCATACCGGACCACCTGATCAAGTGTGCCCTACAGCCACCTCCACACCACAGTCTTCATCCTTAATTGTAAATCGTCCGCAGTCTTCATACTTTATTGCAAATCCTCTTGTTGCAGCTGGATTGGTTCCAGTTAACCTTGCTGATATCCTTGCACCCCCGTCTGAAGGCGCTGCAGCTTCAAAGAAGCGTGCTAAGCGTATCACTGGAGCAAGGGAGCTCACAGCGAATGAGTATACTGCACGGCTTAAAGAGGAGGAAAGGAAGAAGAAAGAAGTGGCTGAAGAAAAAGAAAGGAAAAAGGAAGAGCGAAAGCGTAAGAGGGAAGAGAAAGAGGAAGCTAATAGACGTAAGAAGGCAGAGAGGGAAGAAGCCAGGAAGAAGAAAGCAGTGGAGAAAGAGGAAGTCAAGAAGCGTAAGGAGGGGGAGAAAGAGAAAATCGCGAAGCTCAAGAAAGGTTCTGCAGCTAAGCCGAGTGCTCGCCCAAGACTTGAACTCCCGACTGACTCGAGCTCAGACTCTGCACCTTCCTCTGGAGAGCAGGACTCAAGCAGCGAACCAAGTTTCTCCCGTCCCAAACGACAACGCCAGTTGCCTGCTCGATTTCGAAATGATTCGGATAGTTCAAGTGAAGATGACAATGCCGTGCTGTGCGCTATCTGCCATGCTAAGGAGCCAACTTGCGCCGCAAAGACTGTCTTCTGGGTTGACTGTGAGATGTGTGGTGCTTGGGTGCACAGCTACTGTGCCTTCCAAAGCAACAGTGTTTCACGCCGATACACCTGTGATCTGTGTTCGGCTTCTCAGTGACTTTCATGCATATGTACTCGCCGAACACAGATCACAGGTGTATCGGCTCAGTAATTTTCATGTGTACGTATTTAGCTTCATGCATGCCACTTGTGGAACTTAGCATATATTTCAGCCTCTCATCATGCCATTTACTCACTTATACCTGCTAATTGCTGCCAGCAGGACATGTTGATTATCATCCCCCCACATTGGCACCTCTAATATGGTCCATTCATGGTGTGTAAATATGGTACCCTCATTCCAAACTTTCCCACCATCTCAGTGATTTTTCATGTGCATGTATTTCTGTTCATGCATGCCACTTGTGGAACATGCTCAGCCTCTCAGTGACTTTCATGCATATGTACTCGCCGAACTCAGATCTCAGGTGTATCAGGTGTATCGGCTCAGTGATTTATCATGTAACTTCCTTCTTGCAGCTGACTTTGTGTATCGGCTCAGTGATTTTTCATCTAACTTCCTTCTTGCAGCTGACTTTGTATCGGCTCAGTGATTTTGTCATGTAACTTCCTTCTTGCAGCTGACTTTGTGTATCGGCTCAGTGATTTTTCATGTAACTTCCTTCTTGCAGCTGACTTTGTGTATTGGCTCAGTGATTTTTCATGTAACTTCCTTCTTGCAGCTGACTTAGTGTACGTGTATCGGCTGAGTGATTTTTCATGTGATGACGATGCCATGCTGTGCGCTATCTGCCATGCTAGGGAGCCAACTTGGCAAAGACTGTCTTCTGGGTTGATTTAACTTCCTTCTTGCAGCTGACTTATAGATCTCAGATGTATCGGCTCAGTGATTTTTCATGTGTATGTAGCTAAATTTAACTTCTTGCAGCTGACTTGTGCAACTTCATGCAGCATACATTTCAGTCTCTCAGTGCATGTAGCCAAGTTTCCTTGTTTGGCTTCAGTGTACTTCATCTTTATGTATACATTTTTTGCGGTTTTGAGTAGTGGCGATAATGCGGTGATTTCCCTCTTTATCGCCATAGCTACTGGGGCCCAATCTGGCTCTGCCACTTCCTATTGGGGAGGAGCTAGGTTAAAGATTACGCTGTGGTACAGTTGCAGGGGATTTCCCTAATGATAGCTCGCGGTTTAGTTGACTATTTACAGCGTTACGGATGCGCAGTAAGACTGATGGACCAGAAGCGGCGATAATAGGTGAGCCTACGCTATATTGATAGAAAGTTGTTGTGCTAATATGATACAGCAGCTGTCAGCAGTCCTAGTGTAAAACAAGCTGAAAATATTGATAGCTGAGGTGCTTATGGAAATCACCCAATGAGTCATCCCCAATGGTCACATTCTACACACAGTATTATACTGTATAGTAATAACAACACTAACTATATCCCACTGTCTGCTGGAGCTCACCACAGCTCAGCTGCAGGGCAACAAGACACAGCACAGCCACACCTGCCCACATGGTGCCAGAAGCAAATGCAGAAGAGAGATAGAAATTTAGTGCGTAGCTAAATCCCTTATAGCCAGCTATCAGCTATATCAGGAAGTCATGAATACCAACAAACTCTTGATAACATCCCAACATCCTACTCATGGAATCATAGTAGCCATATGTGTAGCTAGCTTGACCTGAGCATATAGCTACCGCTGCTACTGTAACATAAGCAATGTCACCATTCTTAAAAAATTCCAATTGAACCCAGGGATGGGGTGTCTGATCTGGATTACTGGTGCTCTCAATCAGCAGAGAAAAGATGGTGTTACTGACTTAGTTACAGCTTCTGTGTTTGTCGTTTCAGCTCCATACTGGCATTCTAGCTAGGTCGGTTTCATCTTCACCAGAACTAGTGTTCCACCAATACTGATACTTCCGATACTTCCGATTCCGAAATAGGCCGATGCTCGATACTGATGCCTCTGTGTGATAGGAGATTAGGAGTATACCAAACTGATAGTCCTTGTACTACATGTACCTCCCAGGACTTTAATATGAACATTGATTTGCCACTGTGAGTTGGGAGTGCCACCACACACTACCTCCCAGGAATTTATTTGAGTTGCCTCTTCTGCCAGTATTATTGCTACATTTAATGTACGCCACCCATAGGTGTGGTGTACTGCTTAGAGGAGTGCCCACCCATAGGTGTGGTGTACTGCTTAGAGGAGTGCCCACCCATAGGTGTGGTGTACTGCTTAGAGGAGTGCCCACCCATAGGTGTGGTGTACTGCTTAGAGGAGTGCCCACCCATAGGTGTGGTGTACACAGGAAATAATGTGCTGAGAAACATATATGCACTTTCTCTGGTTTCTATTTCAAAGTATAGTGTACTCTTTTTGCTGTATACATAACTGCTTACACATGCAGGCTTTAGATAGTACTCTAGTCTCGTGCCCAGATCCCACCCTCCCGAAAGCAGGTATGACGACGTTGCGCAGGAAACTTGGTCCAGGAAGTTATACTGCTTTGATTATGAATTTCAGACGAACCAATGAAATTGTCAACTTTTTTCTGCTGCAACGTTTGTTAGTGCAGCTGACAATTACATAATTATACCTGCTAAAACTATGAAGTCTGGGGATGTTGCCAGACTGTTCGGTGTGGGTTGAGCCAAGTCTGGGTCCTCTGGGAACAAGACCAGCTTCAAAGGGCCTAGGGCGAACTTGTATGGCCAAACTGGGACCAAAATTATAAACTTGGTCGATCAGTTTTCTGTGTGCAACCCCATCAAAAACCTGGGGGTTCCCCCTTTACAAAGTGGGGGGATCCAGAAGGGAGCACCAAGGGCCCCAGATGGGCTGGTCCTAAAGATATGCACACTGACGGTATATATGTGCCACCACCTGTCCGTCCACGGTGGTCATTAGTCAGAGGGGGTGGTCATTAGTCAGAGGGGGCACTCTACAGAAGTGTGCTCTCCTCAACAAGTCTGGCCCCTGAGGAGCAAACGCTGTTTGGACAAAGGTGTTGCGTGGCGAATGTGTACTGCTGGGGAACGAACTCCATGCTAAATCTTCATGCATTCCCACACAGGGTATCAAAACTCAAAAATTGTTCTTGTTATAACATTGGGAATGGTACAGGGTAAAATTACATCTCAGTGCAACACTACAATACAACCTTGCAAGCAGTTCATAATACTAGTTCTAGTTGATCTGATAAACGGGCCTAAATATTTCCACTCGAACTACATTTCAGTCCTAGAGATTCACACAGTCAGAAGTTGTATACAAAAAGCTCACTATTGGCAATCAAAGTTCAATAACAATGATATCGTTAGTCCTCCCTCCCCCCGGGTGTCATGGTAAAAGACCACCTTCATCGTCATCATCGACAGGTTCTATCCCAAGGTCTTTCCCCGCCTCCTGACGAGCATGGATGGCTTCATATGCAAGCAGCTTCTCACGCTGGATCTCGTTCTTCACATGCTGAGGAACATCAGGCACCAGATAGGCCAGGACGGCTGATATCACAAAGATGATATGCTGGGAGAGAGAGGGAAGGAGAGGAGAAAGAAAGAAAGAGAGAGAGAGAGAGAGAGAGAGAGAGAGAGAGAGAGAGAGAGAGAGAGAGGAAAAGAGGGAAGAGTGTTACTCGCAGTAGAATCTGTTTGGTACTGTGTCGATGGTGGTCAAGGGTCCTCAGTTCAGTGCAGCCTAACCATGTGAGGGGCAGTGACGTATTGCACTGAACACACAAGGAATACTATTGTAGAAACTGCTATCAGCATTGTGCCATTTGTCAATTACATCATACATAATTATGTGAGATTATGTACCAGGCCCTCCTTGCTTGCAGTCCAGGGAATAAAGCTACCTATGCATTTGGACAAGAGCTCATGATAACATCAAGCCATACATACACGCTGGCTTAACTGGCACTCCAACCTTCGTGGACCCAGCACTTAGTTAGCCCTCCCTCCATTTCTCCCCATACTCGCTGATCTCAACCTCTTGGGTACCTCTCCCTCTGTTTCTCCTCATACTCGCTGATCTCAATCTCTTGTGAGTGTCAGGTTTGGGTAGCAACATAAAACAAAAAGACGAGCTTCTTCGTACTGAGAACCATTCCACAGACTTCAATTTCAAGTTAGCCACTTACCAGAATTACTAGACAAAAAGCCTCTGTTGAGCTCACGAGTTCTGGTTTTTTGTACACACGGGGAGGGAGGGGAGATTTTGCCAGTTTCAAACTTTGACTGTTACACACTCTTCCTCCACCGTAAAGACAATGATGTCATCATGCGCTCTTAACTCAGATGATACACACACAAACCGCACTGTGTGTGCGCCTAACACCAGGAAAGACTTTACTTACTTCAAAGATAATGACGAAGGCAAGCCTCCCAACCCAGATAGTCCAATACTTGAGTCCAAATATGACTTCCAGGCTCCCGTCCGCAGCTCGACCTTGCTCTTGCAGCCCACGGTACCTGCATACAAACAAGGGATCATTAGTCCGTCAGCTGTGTGACGTATGAAGACAGTAGTCATGTAAGAGGCCACTAGCCTTAACTGCTTCAAGAGAGATGGCATTTGACCTTGAGTGAAAAACCCTCAAGGTTACGGGCTTGTAGCACAGTAGGCATTGGCCAGACAATTTGTTTAATTTTTCTCGCACAGAAATGAAGCTAGTGAAATCAAACTTGCTCGAGAGGTGGGTGGATCCCGTAACATTAAGGGCTGATGATTTAGCTCAAATTTGGCCTGTGGTGCAACACACATCTATCAAACCAGCCTGAGAGACGCGGAAAACCCACTAATAATGTGAAAACGATACGATTAGAATTTTAAAACCGCCACGATACAATTATTGTGGGCTCTTAAATATCACAGTATACGATAATATTGATATACTGCCCATCCCTACTGCTTACTACTGCTTCTCAGAGTTGTATGCATGTTGTGTAGACTAACCTGCACTGGAAGGACTCCATAAGGAAGCAGGGACCAGTGGTGTTCGCAGATGGAGATCGGTCCTGATAATCATCAGTCGGGATCATGTAGAGCAGCTGTTCGATATTTTCCAGGGTGGTGGTGTTGGTGTAGAAATTGATCCAACTATTTCGTGAAAACGCTCTCGTTATCGTCAGCGGCAGCCCTGTCTCAGGCCTGATGAGGGTGATATTGGGGACATCGAAGAACCTATCCCTAGTTTGCCCATCAGTAGTGTACGTATCGGAAACACCATTCATCGTGAGGCAGTCGATATCGACGTATGGGAGGAAGAGGAGATCTGATCCATCAGGGTCGGGAGCCTCCAAGGCAGTGCCATCAAGCTCAAAGAGCCCCAGTCGTTGAGCAGATACAGATGGGAAGGCTTCACCATCGAGCAAAGCATCAATGTAGAAAGGACTAAGGGACCAGTTAACGTAGCCGTTGAGGCCCATTTCACCAGCGGGACGGAATCCATAGCGGTAGGCTTCAATTGGGATAAACTGGGCAGTGATGGCAATTATGAAAGCGTTGGTTACAACCGCAGTTTTGGAGACGATTTCGAGAATGGTGTACCAGGCACCTGGGTAGGTGTGTAGGAGGGTGGGTAGGAGGAGGGTAGGAGAGGAGTTGAAGGTGAGTAGGAGGTGGGTAAGAGGGAGGGATGAGGAAGAGAAGAAAGGGGGAAGATAGCACCAATATAAACATGAGCCTTCTATTCAGGTATCCTTCCTATTCAAGCCCATCCCACCCCCCATGGTAGCCAATCAATCTCTTACCAATATCTTGTGCCCGCTCAGCAACAGGTCGACGGAAGACAGCCACAAACTTGTGAGCATCGAGCCGGATCTCCACCCAGTTGTTCAGCAGCGCAAAGAAGGGAGCAAGGGGGAAGGCTGCCACAAAGATGGTCGCAAACCCATACTGGATCACTGGAATGGGACAAACAGAAATACAGAGTTGGTGCCTATTATGTACACCTGTACTAATTAACAACATAATTAGGGGGAGCGTGAACGAGCCACACACTGATGAGATATTAAATTTGTGTATCATATGTACGTACATGTATGTACAAACCGATGGCGTTCTTCAAAATACTACTGTATACCGTAGGCGCTCTAATTATGCGTCCTTTCTAATTCTTGAAAGCGTGCACTGAACGGCAGGCAAACAGGAGTCACCATCAGCTGTGAGTGCTGATGTACAATGGCACGGTTGCGATATGGCTGGGGCATCAGTGAAGGTACGAGCAACTCCCTCTTTTTCTGTGCCCACGGCTCGTGTAGGAGAAAAGGCAATGAGAGTGACGACTAGGAACAAACATGACCGCTATGCAATAGCCTCAAGATACACGAGGCCAAAAGTACTCGCGCACAGCCACGTCGTGGGCAAGGCACGAACGTTCAAAGGTAGCATTTTCCTTTGGCGGTCGATATAATGAACGAACCTATCAGATGATTGAACATTGGTCCCAACCCTAATTAGTACACGCGGAACATTTCTGGTATGCACAATGAGATGAAGAGAAACATACCAAGCTCAAGGTACTCGTAGAAGAGGCCAGGGCAGGGGATGAGGTCAAAGTCCTTCTCCCAGCGTGTGTACACGTCCTCCTCTGTCTCCTCCTTGTGCTTCAGGCACTTCACCAAACGCTTCACGTAGCTGCGAGGATTAACAACAGGTGGAACAATTTATCCGTGGAGTATATTTCTCGTTCTTGGGTCTGGGAACAAGGCTAGTGGCTAGTAAATCACTCCACTCTAAATCCCATAACATAGCAGTAGTCATGGTTGTACGGATATAACACATTAGTCCATGATTCTCACAAGAAATGTAACAAACACACTGACAGTGGATATCAGGTCTCTCTCTCTTGAGTATGGGTTGGGCCTGGGAATGAGGCTAGGCTAACACTAGCTAGATGGGATTTGGGAATGTAATTGCAGGGAGAAGCAGAACAAAATTAGTGGCACTGGTAATGAGAACGGCGGAATTGGACACAAGGAATTAAATTGGAATTGGGATGGGACAAGTGAAATTATAAACTAGACGTGGAATTGGAATGGAATTATGAACAAGGCCAGCGGAATTGAAATGAGGCAAGAGGGTGGTTGTGACATACGGCAGTGCGATCTCTTGGCAGTTGTTCAGGATCTGTTTTCCAACAAAGATGATTGCCAGTTGGATGGTCAGCTCCAGCAGGCAGCCGTAGGTGGCACACTCGTCCAGACGCAATGGGCCAATGCGCTGGTAGCCTCCAGGAGCACCTGTCAAACTACGGATGGGTGGGGGGGGGGAGCAGGAGAAGAGAGCAGAGGAAAACTTGTTACTACCCCACCGTTTTTTCACATACGAAATCCTCCCAGACAAATAACTCACTTTCCCTTCAAGTAGGCGATGTAGAACAGGGAGGTGTAGAAGTTGACACACTGGAAGAGGTACATTTTGGTGATGAAGCTGTCATCGTACTCAGTCTGCGTGCGGTGAAGCTCTGAGGAAGGTACAAGCAAGGAGTAAATGCCACATTGTTTACTTCTATCTGTCTGTCTCTAATTTAACCCCTCACCCCAACCAGTCAGTTTGGTGGCAAAGAACTCATAGAGCCTGTTCAGGATCAAGATGGCGACCAGCTGTATAAGAGCTCCAGAGATGGACACAACGATATCTCCAACACTAGGTCCTCCGGGGATATTGGAGACGAGACGGTAGATGAGTCCTGCAACTCCCAGACGGTAGAGAAGCACCAAAAAGACTACAGCAAGTACAACCAAGATCTGGAGGGAAGGCGGTAGGGAGAGAGGGAGGGAGGGAGGGAGGAGAGAGGGAGGGAAGGAGGGAGGGAGGTACAGTGTAGGGAGGTAGGGAGTGAGGGGGAGGGAGGGAGGGAAGGAGGGAGAGAGGGAGGGAGGGGGGAGGGAGGGCGGGGGGAGAGAGGGAGGGAGTGAGTGAGAGAGTGAGTGAGTGAGGGAGGGGGGAGAGAGGGAGGGAGGGAGGGAGGGAGGGAGGGAGTGAGAGAGTGAGTGAGTGAGTGAGTGAGTGAGTGAGTGAGTGAGTGAGGGAGGGAGGGAGGGAGGGAGGGAGGTACAGCGTAGGGAGGTAGGGAGGGAGGGAGGGAGTGAGTGAGTGGGTGAGTAAGTGAGGGAAGGAGTGAATGAGTGGGAGGGAGGGAGGGAGGGAGGGAGGGAGGGAGAGAGGGAGGGAGGGAAGGGAGCAAGAATATAGGAGGGAGAGGACCAATGAATTTTTGTACACTCTTGCATACCCACCATGGAGATCAGAACGGAGAAAGTGGCGACAGCTTTCGGGTAGAACCAGTGTGCAGGCTGGATGTACTCTCTCTTCTCCAACACAGGGTTGTAAACGTAGAACTTCTCCTTGTCGGATTCCTTCTTGCAGCGGCGGATGTAGCGCTTGATTTTCTGCTCAAACTCTGGACGAGCACGTTCCTATTTGTGGTACATACATACCTACAATAAGTATGTTCCGTACATTACACATACATAGAAAAACAAGGAACTTAGAATGTTCAAGAATGTTGGGCAGGGGGCTGAATGGATGGAGCCTTCCAGAACAGCTGGGACTGCAAGCAGATGCAACGAGGGAGCAGCAGCTGAAGCTGACGCAAACGGGGAGCAGCAGCTGAAGCTGACGCAATCGGGGAGCTGCAGCTGAAGCGCACGCAATAGGGGACTGGGGAGCAGTAGCTGAAGCAGTAATGACCACCAGCTGCCAGGCACTTGAGCATTGCAAGGCTACTCGTGCTAATATAACGTGTATCATCACTGCATGGCCGCGGGTCTGGTCGTAAATAAATGAGAACTCCTCAACAAGCTTTGCAAGCTACTGGAGTCTTGTTGCTAAGAACTGTTCGCCACAATGAGCTAACTCAGTGTGGATCTTCGCGTTGGGAAAGGGATGCAGAACCTCGCTAACGCGTTCGTCGTCTTTGAGGGGACGCTTTCCATCTTCTCAGTCACTCGAACTGAACTTCACGTAACCCTAACCTTACTGCACTGGCCCACGAAACCACGCTTATTTATATGGAATGTGTATTGCAAGCATGTGCACGAGGCAAAACACTGCTAGTAGCAATCCTTCGTCCACACACATACCTCGGCGTCCTCATAGCCCAGCATGTCCCAGTCATACTGCAGGTAGTACTGACTCCGCTTCCAGAACTCCAGGAACAGCACAGCTAATTGCATGATGTAGGTGGGCATTAATTAAACTTGAACAAGCTAACACAAAAAGACAGAGGTAGGCATTAAATAGACCAAATAGGTAAAGCCAAGAGGGTGGTTACAGAATATTCATGATAAAACACTTACCCCAGAATGCCATGAAGATGGCAAAGAAGACCGTCGCTCCGCTGTCAAACATCAACGACAACTGTGCGAATTAAAAGCCATGCATCAAGAGAGACCAATACAGCAATCACCTTGTCTTTGTAAGCCAGGTGATTCTACGGTGGGAGCATAGAGAGATCACTGCACATTATGTGAGCATGCCTTGTACCCTGGCCTCCACACCCAGCTTTTGTCGCTTGCAGTACGAAAAGTGGGGGGAAGGCCTGGTACATTTCATCACGTGATACGGCAGAAAAAATTCTTAAAACAGTCAATAAACTGGGAGACACTTTTGCATTAGGAGATATCTTACTCCAAGAGACATCTATTTTACTCCAGGGGACATCTTCAATCTCCGTATATATTTGTTGTGAGCGTAAAGTTTAAACATGCAGACCCTTACTCGGGAGAAGGCGCATGAACCACGGAGGTACCAGAAGTCACAGCGGGTATCACAGCGAGGGCACATGTAGAAATCGTAGCGGAGATTGTCGTTACAGATGTCATCGCTGAAGGTCAGAGACACACATGGGAGGGAGGGGAGGAGGAAAGGGGGGAGGAGGAGAGAGGAGAATGTGGGAGGAGAGGGAAGAAAAATCATACAATGATTCTGACAACAATGTCATAGCAACACATGGTCTGATGATGTCATAACAACACATGATCTGGTGATGTCATAGCAACACATGGTCTGATGATGACACCACATGGCTGTAAAACACGACTAATGCAATGAGGTTGACAACAGTGGTGGGCCAATGACTAACACAGCGGTAGTGAGGTCATAGATCATAATGACATCATACATGTGGCACGACTCTGGCATTGGGTTGACAACGGTGGTGAGGTAACAGATCATAATGACATAACACGACTCGCGCAATGGGGTTGCCGATCATGACATAACACGACTCACACAATGGGGTTGACAACGGTAGTGAGGCCATACATCATAATAACATCATACATGTGTCATGACTCACGCAATGGGGTTGACAACGGTAGTGAGGCCATAGATCATGACGATCAGACCCACAATGGACGCAGGGAGCAGCCAGGTAGTGTAGAAGCCAAGCCACGTGAAGTAGATGCCAATCTTCTCACCAAAGTAGCGCCTGCGTGATGTGCGAGACGGTGTGCGTGTGTGGGTGTGTACGTGTGAGTGTGTGTGAGCGGGACAATGTGTGTGTGTGTGTGTGCGCACGAGCACAGTGCATGTGTGTGCGTGTGTGCGATGTCCATCTCTCCTCCCTACCTGATGTGGTCCACGGGCTGACTCTTGTACCAGTTGGTCCAGTAGGACCATCTCTTGTAGAGGAACTGGCGATCCGTCTGGATCTCCTCACCCTTCTCCACCTTGTAGGAACCCTAGAGAGAGGGACAGCAAGGGGGAGGAATTAATGTACAGGCACACAGGCACACACACACACACACACACACACACACACACACACACACACACAGACAGACAGACAGACACATTGACACACACACACATGCAGACTCAGTGACACAGACACACACATCATGGAGTGGGAAGGAATCGGAGAAGGTCTTGTTCTGGAGCAGACGCAGCAGTCCGATCTGGTCGTCCTGATCCCCATACTTGGCCTCTTGCATCAGGAACGACACCTGCACACAAGAATCAGAGAAGTGAACGGCCATTGTGCACCCATCCCAAACACCCATAGCTCAGCAGGCAAGACTGCTCTCCTGTGGGAGATTAACTTGTGCCAGATAAACTCGGGCTATTATTATAGACCATGCTGAAGTGCAGCTGTCACTAACTTGCTGAGTTCTATCTACCGGGGAAGGAGCTTCTACCAACTTCACACATGAGGCTGAATGCATCAAATGTATGCCATCGCTGTGCAGGCACACTTACAATGGCACTCCTCTGAGCAGTGGAGAAGAAGTTCTTCTCATCATCCCAGCCAATGTAGCTGCACACACCCAGGCAGGAGGGAGGGAGGGTGGGAGGGAGGGAGGGAGGCAGTGAGGGAGGGAGGGAGGCAGGGAGGGAGGGAGGGAGGCAGGGAGGCAGGGAGGGAGGGAGGGAGGGAGGGAGTGATGGAGGGAGGGAGGGAGGGAGGGAGAAGTCTGGTGAGTTCTAAAAGTAGTGATGAAATTAATTCCATTGCCATGGTGATACATGTATGTGGTTTGGGAATGAGGCCATCATCTTACTTCTCCTTCCTCTCGAACTTGAAGGGAGCAGTGAAGTAGTTGTCAATCTCAAGATGTTGTGGGACCACAGGCTCAAAAGGATCTCTCACTTTCAAGCAGTCGAACATGCGTTCACGGAAGGTGCTCCTTTCCAAGTTGTTCTCCTGTAGAAGAGTAGTCAATTTGTTAGTTGGTAAAATATTTATGTGCTTTTCCAATACCAATGTGTGTGGAAACCGGTTCAAAAACCGTCTTTCCACCGAATTTCGAAGCAACCACACAAATTTCTCAGCAAGTGTCCGATAATCTTTACTGCAAGAGCGTACTTGTCTGTAACGTTCCTCGTTTCTCTTTGCAAGAGAACCGAGCACTTTGCCAACAGCTGCTTCCCAAGATTCCTGAAAACGTGCCATCAGGAACCCATAACTCGCTATGGGCTCCTGGTGCCATGCATTATAGCATCAAACGCATCAAGCCCTTTCATGCCTCAACCGGCTCCATCTTTCTCTGGAGTGTCAGATAAACTGTCGTACAAGTATTTCTGGGGCATTCCAGTCCACAAAATTTCACAAGACAAAATTTCCAGATATATGAGCTTGAAAAGGTGACTCACTCTGATGGGCATACGCAGCAACATCTCGTCAGCACCTCGCAGAAGAGCCATGTGTGTGCCGTGCACTTTCAAGTAGTTCGTCTTGCGGTCGGGAGATTCCTGAGGGAGGGGAGGGGGAGAGGGAGGGAGTGAGGGAGAGAGGGAGAGAGGGAGAGAGGGAGAGAGGGAGAGAGGGAGAGAGGGAGAGAGGGAGAGAGGGAGAGAGGGAGGGAGGGAGGGAGGGAGGGAGGGAGGGAGGGAGGGAGGGAGGGAGGGAGGGAGGGAGGGAGGGAGGGAGGGAGGGAGGGAAAGCGGGAGGGAGAGAGAGGGGCTAGTAGCAATTTAATCTACAATACACACAAGTTATATCATCCTAATACATGCATGCACACGCACCGAACAATCCTGCAGCTCAAGCTCAAGACCCATCTCCCTGCAAGATGCAAGGAACTTGTCCCTCTTCTTCACCCGCTTTTTTCTTCGCTCTTCCGTGTCTTCCTTTCCCTTCTCCTTGTGCTCCACCTCATTCAGGTACGTCAGGATAAAGTCTGGGAGGTGGGGAGGAGGAGAGGAGGGATGAACGGGAGGAAGGAGAGTAGAAGGGGAGAGGAGGAGAAATGGGGGAGACAGTAAGAAGAGAAAGGATGGGGGGGATCACCATCATTTTCCATAGGCTGTGTCTATTCAGTGGACTGGAGTCCGACTCACAGGACTCACCCAAACTGCTTCTGAAGATTTGCCAAAAATGAACATACTGAACTCCCTTGCAAGATCCATGCGGGGCCAGCTGGTGGCTATATAACCAATATCATTCGCACACAAGAAATACTAGGAATGCAACACTGAGAGGCAAGCTGTGAAACTGAATCTGGTCATTACAATATCTGTTGGAGTTTGTCGAGCCACAGTTTCCTCGCTCGAGGAAACAAATGGATCATTGAACAACGAAAAAGCGTGGGTAGGATGACAACCGACCATGCCCTGTACGTACACTGTACCTCATGCCATCATGCAGCGTGGGTAGGATGACAACCGACCATGCCCTGTACGTACACTGTATACGAGCACTCATGCCATCATGCAGCGTGGGTAGGATGACAACCGACCATGCCCTGTACGTACACTGTATACGAGCACTCATGCCATCATGCAGCATGGGTAGGATGCATGCCCTGTACGTACACTGTATACGAGCACTCATGCCATCATGCAGCGTGGATAGGATGACAACCGACCATGCCCTGTACGTACACTGTATACGAGCACTCATGCCATCATGCAGCGTGGGTTAGGATGACAACCGACCATGCCCTGTACGTACACTGTACACGAGCACTCATGCCATCATGCTGTTTCGTAGCCACCAGCTGGACCCCTGCCCTCACAGTATGGACCTTACAAAAGGCTGTGATCTGGGAGGTTTAGCTGTTCCTATTGTCTTCCGGGGTAGTTTGGGTGAGCCCAGTAGTCCAGTCGTGTAGTCCAGTCCAGTCTACTGAATGCACACATCTTCACATATCTCTCACACAACAGCTGTCGCCTCTCTCACACAACTACCTCAATCAGTGCACAAGCTACTGCAGGTCACCATATCAGTTTGAAATCCACTTCCAAATACACCCACAAGGATAGTGCAACAAAGCTGCCCCAGGTTTTGGTTTCTCTCGCTACATGTACTGTAGTTCCAGCTTCTCCTGCGACAACTTCACCAGACTCGCACACTTACAAAGATTGGTCACAAAGATCAAGGAGGGAGATTCCTCAGTATGACAACACTTCCTGAAAGCTTCAGAACAAGGACTAGCGTCAATTTTCCATTCAGTTAGCCCTGGGAGTTGGCGACTGCCAAGGTGCGAACATGGCTTTCACATTCCACATTAAAATCATGCACTCAACTCCAGGTCACATGCACTCAACTCTAGGTCACATGCATTCAACTCTAGGTCACATGCATTCATCTCCAGGTCACATGCACTCAACTCTAGGTCACATGCATTCAACTCTAGGTCACATGCAGGCAACTAAACAGACCAGGCTGGGTAGTTCCATGCATCTACTAAGAAACTTGTTGCTACAAAGCACTTCATGCATGATTTTCATACAAGTGGAATTTGACCTAGAGTACACCTGAACTTGTTCTTTCCAAGTAAACCTGCACTGAAACCACAACTCCCTTCCTGGAATGGAGAAGCCACCACTGGAATGCCTAGTGGTGTAACCATGGTAACGTACAGCTAGTACATATTTGTCTGTATCAGTAATAGCCTACCAACAAAGGAAGTTGGTGGTTTGTGAATGGTCTGAAGATGAATAGTGGTTGGGTGACTACCTTTAGTGCAAGGTATTAGCATGCCACTGTGACAGTTTGTCAGCCAACACAGGGACTAATGGAGGCAGAAAGCCAAGTTAGCCAACTACAGAATATCAGCCAGACAGATTGAAAGGGAACCTAGGCTGGCCAGTGTTCGGTACCCGAACACGATTCAAATTCAAGAACCTGCGGGAGAAGCTGTTGTCTTGCTTGCCAAGTAACTCTCACTAGTCGTTGCAAGAGAGGTTTGGAACCCTCACAGCGAGAGAAAGGCGGAAGCACAGAGACTTGCTCAACCTTCATGCATGAAATCATCTCATCGTAAGTGGGCTTCAAATTTGCATCAGCCTTAGACATCACACATTAGCCTAGTTCCCAGGCCCGCCCAGCATTTTGCCGCTTGCAAGTGACCAGAAGCTGGCTGGCTGCTAATCACACATCAAATGACCAAAAGCAGGATTCACAATGTCGATATAGAACCTCCGAACATCACTGCACATGTTCCAACTTTCTAGGCTATTTTGCTACTCTCATATGGATGCTGCAGCGATTACAACTTGCTGGTGCTGTTGCTGATAGATATATACCAGTACCATGTTCATTCATCTTTCAACACAAACTAGTTTGCACATTTTCACCTACAATTACAAGGCTTCAGCACTTCTGTACGCCCAAGGACTCAAGCTTGTTGTCACCAGTCCCTTTCTCTTGTGGGTGGGGATGGGACAAAAGACTAACTGCCGATTGGGAAGCGAAACACGTAATCATATCGCATGCGAGTTGAAACAGAGCTAGCTTACACAAAACCAAGCGAAAGTCCTTTCACAATAATTGGCGAGCAGAAGTGAGCCAACCTAGTCGTTTGAACGGAAAAAGTATTCTGTTTATAAATTATGTAGAATTTTATATGTTTATAGATCATCGACGCTGCCACCTTTCGGTCCTGCGTGGGCCTGCACGCTATGCACAAATGTACGACTGGCTCTTTTACTTCCGGAGATTTCGACAGCAGCGGTCCGGGCCCACGTGGGACCCCGCGCTACAGGCAAACGTACTACCAGCCAGTTCCTTTACTTTCTGAGAGTTCGAAGGTCGAGTAATTGTCGCTGAAACTGCGGCTTTCTTCCGCTCGCCCATGTTTCAACATTTGACTCGTATATAAGTAGGTGAACTGCTATTGATGACTCAACTGAGAAGTGCTGTGCTGCTTCATGAATACACTTACCGCTGCTTCATGAATACACTTACCAGTTGGAAACCTCTCTACATGAATACACTTACCAGTCTATGAATACATAATACAAGTTGCAGTATGCCACTCCCTGGTGGCAGGTATCAGCTCAGCTGTGTAGTGCGTTCATGAATGCAGTGCACTAGCACAAGAACAATGCAGCGGAGGATACCATTGCTCATCCTCTTGTAGACGACTACACCAGGCTCCTAGACTAGAAGATGCTTGGAATATTGACCAATGAGTCAGCTTCATTAAACATCTCAAATTACTTGATTACTGTGTCTCCACCAATCTCAGTATACATAGCAGTGCATATTCATGATGGAGCATTCCTCATGTATACTGCCTCCCACAGCTCACTGCGCTGAGGTCAGTTCTGGTGGCGCCCTCAAGTAGGTCCTTATAGTGGTAGGGCTACTCTACTTGACAGATTTCAGAGAAGTAAGACTTCCTACTACTGCAGCTGTGGACCTCTCAGCAGTCAGCACAGCCAAGCACAACAGCAGCTGCACACCTCAAGGCCGGTCTGCACAGCTGCTATTTCTATAGCTCAGTTCTTTATCATACAAAGTGATGGCTAGGTAGGCCTAGCCTCATTCCCAGGCCTCCAGTCTAGGACACAGCTACTTAGCAGGAGCATATCTGAGGGCCTGCTACTGCAAGACTCGACCGGAAGCTGGATGAATACAATGTACGTTGTGATGAGTCATCACTGGAAAGGCTGCATATGCCTGAGGACTACATGAAGATTCCTTTCCTTCCACATGTGGATGTCAAAGGTTACTACCAGAAGGAAAGCTGGTTGGAGAGGTATTGTTTGAGTCTTGTCTGGTCCATCAACCACAGCGTACTTCATGAAACAGGTGCTATCAACAAGTGCCCCTGCCAGAATGGTGGTATACAACAGCACAATACTAGTGGGTGGAAGTAGCTAATTGCACCTCGCCTTTGCCAAAGGTGAAGTGCCATAATAGGGTTGCACCACAAGTTACAGCTAAGTGCATTCATCACTAGGTGAAATGCACAGGCAGGCTCCCAACAATAACTCAGAACTCCCACTGTGAAAACAGTCCAACGCTGGTCGTGCCGCTCCCCCACATGCTCTAAACTAATGCATTGTGGGACGAGCCTGGACAAGCTTGGTGCATGTACAGCGCACATGATCTCATCAACGTGCAGTGCAACGGGTAGTCGAAACGTCGTGTTTCTCACTGGTGAAACTCCGATAAAATAACAACGCTATTCGAACCATGCCCTTCTCTGAACAAATTATTGAGCCTCTATATGTGCAATAACTTACATGTAACAGTCAAAGGCATCAAACAAATCAGGCTACTCTATGAACACTCGAGAAACAACTTCTCTCTCTCCTCTTTCATGCACACATTACATACCACACATACATACACACGTTGCTTAGCAACATACTGTGAACAGGAGGTGCATTACTAGCACGTGAGGAGTTACTGCCTTAGCAACCCTGAAAACCAGTTTGGTCAGCACAGAACTAAAGGGGTACCATCCCATCCCCCTCACACACAGAGCCTAGTGCACCACCCTTTATATTCCCAAAATCATGCCTGGTACATTGCACAGTTCAAATGGACTCAGAGTCACAATCACAATCCCAATAATTTGCTGCGCCTGCTTCCCTGCATCCATGCATGTGTGCACATGTAACAGGTCCATGCATGCGTGTGTATGCATGCATGTCGAGGGTGTGTAACACTCACCAATCCGTCGCACACCATCATCGAAGAACATGGTCTGCTCCTTGGATTTCTGCAGAGACAAGCAAATCAGCACATGAAAACCCACTGAGGACCTTGCAATTCACGCACTAATGCAGCACACACAAGCCCAACAAGCTTATATACTCTTGAGTGATAATTCCTATCCATGGTGATAAAGATCGGCACCAGATACCCAATCTTCAAGACAATGATCGGCACCAGCTACTATGACCTCTAAACTTCCAAGACAATGAAGTTCAGCACCAGTTAAGCAAAATAGTGTACCCAAACATGAAGATCGCACCTGCTACCATGACCTCCAAACTTCCAAGACAATGAAGCTACAATGTGAAAATACATGAAGGCCTAGGTCTGCTGGGTACAGCTGTATACCAATTGTTTCAGCTCGTCAACGTATTACAGCAAAGCAGGGGAATTGATTGGATCGCAATTCCAGAGATTACCATTGTTGACCCACTCTGATTTGCCCTACCGAGACTCTCTCTCTCTTTCTCTATGTGTATAAAATTAGAGCGTCCACTGGCTATGGGGCCTTCACGGACCAGCAGCAAGAGCTAAAGTTTCAAGAAAGGAAAGTTGAAGTTTCAACCATCAGCTGCCTTCAACAACATAAGAATGCCTACAATAGCTTCCTGAATGCAACATTAACCACTGTAGTAGGTGCACAGTTAGTGTAAAGGAGTCCAAAACCATCTCATCAGTGAGACATGTCCATGTGTTCAACTACTGTGCAATCTCTGTTCAAACAGCTGCAATACAACCTAGTTGCTGAAGGTCACATGACCAGGTCACATGAACAGGGCTCTGTTGGAAAACGAAAATTTGTTGAGCATTCATCTAAGCAAGAATGAACACACCCTACTTTTTCTAAGGCTAGGCTGACCCTCCAGAGTTGTAATCTAAGAACGTATGGCCTCTATTGGCAACAGTGCATTCTGGTTGCCAAGTTACAGCTTTGAAGATGACTGCTATTTCAATCCTGATGGGTGTGATTGGAATGTGGACTTACAAGGTGGCAAAGGCACTCTGTTTTAGACTCAACTCACCTCAAGACCCCCCCCCCCCCCCCCTCCCCTAACACACACACACACACAATCACCACTGCCACAGCATATACATAGCCTCGTTCCCAGCCCCCCCCCCCCCCCCCCCCCCCTCCCAGGCCCCCGCCAAGCTTTTTGTCGCTTGCAGTAAATACAAGCGGGGAGAGCCTGGTATGTTTCCTCATGTGAGCATGACAAATGGCAAAAAAAACTTCAGAATGAAAAGGCAAAGTTTCGTGTATTGTTCAACGAACTACACATTCACGGCTTGGTGTGTACAAGTCGACCCTACTAGCTAGACACGTGTGGTAAGTTACCTCGTACCTTTGCTCTTCTTGCTGTTCTGAGCCCCAGTTCGCCCACACTCAATTATGTCCTTTCTACCCTTGACGTCACGCACGTGAGGAAAGATACCAGGCCCTCCATGTTCTTTCGTGCAACCTAAAGCAGCACGCAGGCCAGGGAGCGAACGAGGCTAACACATACATACATATACATGAAAAGCCGAAGCTCAGAGGTCAAGAAATTATTGTACTCTGACATGGGGCTAATGGATATAACACATACTACAATGGTAGTGTCAACCAGGTTTTAAATTACTCGTACAACATCTAAATTGTGTGTACAAGGCCACTACACGCGATATTGTGTTCGAGGGTCACAGATTACTACATCTACCTGGCTTCTACAGGGATCACAGAGAATGCACACAGAAAATTCTGGTACTCTCAAGTTACAGTTGATGAAACGTCAGGTTATACACAATTGCTGGTAGCATGTCTACTTAGAATCTTGTCCCATGTCACATAATCCCAGACAACCATCTCATCATGGTCAGATATGAGCTGAAGTCATCAGCTCGAGTAGCAGAGATGATACAACATCTTGAGAATGTCGTTAGTGACATATGAGTCTTTTCAATTGAGCAATTAACCTTGTGGTAGCAGCTGCACCTCTCCTTGTGCTACTGCTACCACTCTTAATCCGTTGCTGACTGGCCGTCCGATGGCGTATATACTAGCATGCAGCACGCTCCTATACCACTACCCTGTTACCTCAGACTCGGATTTGCTTCAGCATGGGCTCATTCTCAGCTGAGAACAAGTCACATTCGACAACTAGGTTAGCCACAAAGGAGTAGTGAACGTGCAAGTTTAGTAGTTTCACCAACAGAAATTGCTGTATCACTATAAATATCAGTTGGAGGGTTAATAATCATTACTGAGATATCGATAGGCTTCAAGTGTTATTTCAAAAGGCAGCCTAACTAATGAGTCGTGCAGCACTAATTCCCGTTCTTGCCATCAAGATTTGGAGACCTCCACATAATAGTCCTCTTAGTAGCTCTCCAGCCGACGCGACGGGGTACGGTGGGCGTAGAAATTGTGTGCATAATTGTTGAGGGCGCGCAAATTCGTGGAGACAAACGCGGAGTTAGTTTACTAAACACAAATTATGTAAAGAAAGTTCTTACCTTATCCTCTGGAGTGGAGCTCTTACGCTCCAGGAGCTTTATCTCCTCGGAGCGTCCCGATCCCTCTGTCGAGCGTGGCTCTTCCGCCATTCCTTTGTCGCTGGAAGTGAATTCGACTGTGTAGCTCTTCGGCTCTCCAGCGGGCTCGGCAATGACGTCGAATCCAAGTGGCCTCTGGCCGCCTTGATCTTCAACTGAGGGGTAGAGGGGTTCGGCCATGCCCACCTACCGGGATACAGTGAACATACAAAAAGTAACCAGTGGAGTGAATAAAATCAGCAAGCACTGAGCCCTAGCCGGCCTGCGCTGCGCGTGTTCAGGTTTGAGGTCTGACACACCCAAAATGAGACCTTATGCATGCGCAGGAATGCATGCGCAAAACCTGATATCCCGTTGCGGCGCCGCGCCGCCAGGACCAGGCTGCGTGTTGCCACATGATTGAGACCTCAGTCATGGTAAGTTCAGCAGTGATGTAGGCTGAAGAGGAATTGTTACTGCTCTAAAGACAGACCGTGCAACCTGATGCACGAGTGATTTTAAATCAGTGAGTCTTGAGCTCATTTGTTTCAGGGTTTGCAGTCACTGATCATGGGTCAGGAGGTTGCACTTATGTTTCAATGTGTTCATGCTGCAATAGGATACTGGTGCACAGTGAACTTTCTCCCAATTCGGGTTTCCTTGGACTTGTGAGGTAAAACAAGTTACATTATGGGTTATTTCTCCTAAATCAATCAATCATAATTTTATGTCACTTGCAACCAGCCAAGGGAGGCTTACGAGACAGAGTATTGATGACTAGCTGCTACATACAATCAAGGCTGAAGATATTATAGTTTTGAAATGTGGGCTAAATATATAAGTACATATGTGGTTTGACGTACTGTGGAATGTGCTGGGAAGTGTGGCTACAGAGACAGCCAACATGAAGGACAGACAGCCTTCCCTGGCACCCCTCTCGGAGTACCAGAGGACAGACTACATGTACGACAGACAAGCCTTCCCCTGGCACCCTTCTTGGAAAATAATATACCAGAGGACAGACTACATGTAGGACAGACAAAGCCCTCCTTACTCACCATCTGTACATAGACTCAGTCGTGAGGACTGTATGCCAGGCCATGCAGTGGTTGAACACTCCATGCATGACACCCATGCAACCCGACTCTGCGCATGTGTATGTGTGTGTGACTTGGGGTGGGAATGGATA
This sequence comes from Axinella damicornis, assembly GCA_963931865.1. Classification (NCBI taxonomy): domain Eukaryota; kingdom Metazoa; phylum Porifera; class Demospongiae; order Axinellida; family Axinellidae; genus Axinella; species Axinella damicornis. The sequence continues at coordinate 1,691,779 of OZ007508.1, read as the reverse complement.
TGCATGACAACCCTTGAGCTCTGGTGTCACACAGTGCAGCGATGGCCCTGTGGACATACATACTGGCATGGTTAGAGTGACAGCATCTCGATCAATACTCACCATCTGGACGTAGAAGTCGTAAGGCTGTGGAAACCTAGCCTCGTTCCCAGGCTCCCCCCTGTGTGCGTGGTGAAGACAAATACGGAGAACGAGGCTAGTGGAAACCACCACCTGCACCTTCTTAGCCACAGGGTATCCGTACATGCAGGAGCGCCCATAACGAGCACAGAAAAAGTTCAGTAAAACAGCAGCAACCTAACCATGCCCTTATTTGGAACATGCATACAGTGCACAAAGTGTGTCCAGTAGCTTGTGTATGCAATCTAAGATGATGGTTAGTAAGGTTAATGAATAGACAGATTAACTTCTAGCGTGCAACGTACAATTCATAGCAGGCTTTGCACATGTTCACTCTATGCTGGCATGCAGCCACCGAGCACCTTTTCCATTCATTGCAGCCACTGTGTCCCTTGTAATCCACTTGGCACTTTGATCAACCCATCCAACGCACCCACGTACCTAGCCTCGTTCCCAGGGCCTGGGAACACGAGGCTACCACATACCCAAACCCTCCAGACTGCATTACTCCACCTTTACATATACAGACGTGATCTGAGCAGGGCCATTACCTGGAGGCTCCACCCCCAGTAATAAAATGTACCTTCAAGCCTCCTCGTAATCTCGTTCCCAGACCCCACTCGGTGGTGTCTGGGAACAAGACTAGCCCCTTGGTAGGTCCAGCTTGCCCTCAAATGAGAGGTGTGTTGTGCAATGCATGGTGTGTGTCCAGTAGTGACCTTGGTATGCGATGTAAGGATTAAGTGCTACAGTACCTAAAGCAAACTTTAACACATTTCTGCTATCTGAATTGAAAATAAATGTAGATACAATAAATTGTGATAGTTTTTTTGTTATCTCAGTCGGAAATATGATACACTGTAGATATGGGGTAAACAAAAATGTTGTTTTAACAGAATTGTTTTGTTATTGTTGTGCTGTGCATGCATACTGTAACGAGAAAAAGTAACAGTTACAGTGTTAGTTTGTTTATAAAATTTGAATGAATTAATACACAACGTACCGTTTGATATTTAGCTAGTTCATGACTGTAGCTAGCTACATGTGCTATGAGTTGTATCGACATTTGCAACTCAGATAGCTTATGTAGTAACTGCTGTGAGTTTATCGATTGCTATTCTAATACAGGTCGACTGTTGCAGTTGCTGCTGAATTTAAACTGCACACCAGTACGCATGGCGCTAGTTTGTAGTACCGGCTCAAAGATCTTGCTACTTGCTACCCTCCTGAGATTCAGTGCCTGTGACTATTCAGCTCGTGATCAAGTGCTTTACGTACAACCTGTCAGTGGGACCTCCTGTCCAGGCTTACCCTGCCACCAGCTCTCCTACTATGTGGGCGATCCCGAATTGCAATCACGATATCTGAGATCAAACACGACTCTTCATTTCATCCCTGGAGTACATGTATTCAGTGATGAGATCTTGGTAGACATCAGAAGCGTTGAAAACTTTGCCCTAGTTGGCACTACGAATCAGTCAATAATCTGGTGTACTAAGCCAGCAGGATTTTTTTTTTCTAGAGTTGCAGTGCTGTCCATACATGGTCTTGTTTTTGTGGACTGTGGCATTGACCTTGCTTCACTGAACGAACTGCTAACATCTGACTACCTCCCACTGAGAGCCACATTGTGTTTTAGTCTTGTGACGCATCTCAACATCTCCCAAACAGCAGTGATCAACGGTACTGGACATGGCTTCCTTGCTCTCAACGTGCTGGGAAATGTTTCGATTTATCACTCGATCCTCTGGTCAAATAAAGGACGTCCCGAGTACAGCGGTGGTAATGCTCTATTTCGCTTTTCTCCAATTGAAGAGGAATGCTTGGAATTTAAAGATCGGCCATTTTTTTTCACAGTTGAATCAACTTGGATCGGTTCAGGCTCAACTACCTCTCGGGATATCTTTACATCTTCTCCAGGCCTTCATATTTACATCAACTCATGCTTGAAGGTGTTTGTCAGAATACGCAACTCGATTTTCTTCAGGAATGGTTATGAAGACAATGATCCTGTGTTTGGATTTGGATTTGGTGGCAACATGTTCCTGATGCTTTCTCATGATGGTGTGAATAGTTCCTCACATTCTGTTGTGATTGAAAATAGCACTTTTGCAGGTGGAAAGTCATTCACAGGTGGAGGGTTGTCGATCATGTCAAATTCAAAAACGTGCACACCTACCGCCACTGATATCAATCCAGATATTGTGCACATTCTCAACAGTACATTTTGCTACAACTTAGCATTGCAAGCTGGAGGAGGAATGTATATTGCTTTTGATCCCAATTCCTGCTGGACAACCCACGTGTTCATGAGTCAATTGGTTCTAAAAAGTAATTACGTCTCTGCAAAGCTTAAGACTAGTGGAGGTAACTTGCACATCAATGATAACCAGTGGTTATCTCGATCTCCGACTGCAGTTACTGCCAATTTGGTCAAAATTGATAGCAGCAATATCAGTAATGGTCATGCCATCCAAGGTATTGGAGGTGGTTTGTCCATCACTATGCAATATTATCTTATTACCACTCCAGGACAACCTGTATTGCAAAACGTTGGATTAACGGTACAGATTTCAAACACTATGTTTATGAGAAATAACGCTAACTATGGAGGAGCAATTTCAATGTCAAATACTGAATATGGTCAAGGAAGCTTGCAGGTTATCAACTGTACATTTGAAGACAACTACGGAGAATTTGGTATGGCTGTATACAGTTATGCGCAGTCATTAACTGGTGCTGATAGTAAACTTCATTTTGAAGACACCACTTTCATATACCACACTGTTACAGCACCATTCACACATTCAACAATTTATGTGTTTGCAACTAGACATGTGCAATTCTTCAATTGTGAGTTAAACCACAACATGGGTACTGCAATTCTTGCCGTATCCAGCCGCCTATACTTTGAAGGAAATCTCTCGTTCTGGAACAACACAGGAGAGAACGGAGGAGCCCTCTCCTTGTGCACAAATTCCGTCATCTTTCTTTTGCCGAACACGTACGCATATTTTTGTAACAACCATGCCAGAAACAGTGGTGGTGCTATCTATGTCCAACAGGAATGTGCCTATTTGGAGACTGTATGCTTCTTTCAGCCTGTTCTGCCTTTCAATGCCTTTCTTCCAGCCACAAACATCAGCCTCCACTTTGACAACAACACAGCCGGGAGGGCTGGCGATGCTCTCTATGGAGGTTCAGTTGATGAGTGTGCACTGACTAGATTGTTTGTGCCAAGTCATGCCCTCTTTGCTGGTGATTACGTACAGAGATTGGATCCAGTCAGTCCCCCAAGTGCCCGACTTACAATGTCTAGTGTATCAGCTTTTTTGCCAGCAGGAGAAGTGAAGTCATGGAATCTCCAACAGTATTCAACTTCCTTTTTGACATACATAATCAGGACGGATTGTCTCCAGTCTCTTCTGATCCACTTGGTGTTTGTTTCTGTTCAGATCAGCAGGTCAATTGTACTATTAAATGGCTTCACATTGCCCCTGCATTTCCGGGTGGAACATTCACTCTGAATGTAGTCATTGTAGGGCAAAGGACTGGAGTGGTTCCCGGAGTTGTGCTAGCATCTGTTGACAATGGAGCCAACTCAAACACCTCCAGACTTGGTGATCTGCAGAACTCCCAACCAGCTGGGAAAGAATGTACACAACTCAGTTACACCATCTTTTCAACAAGGTCATTTGAGAACGTCCGCTTTACGGTTGAAGAATCTCTCCTCTCCAAAGCATTTACTCCTCCTGTCGTTCACATCCCTCTCCAACCATGTCCACCTGGGTTTTCCCTTTCACATGCCTCAGGAAACTGTGACTGCTCTCCTCCGCTTGAACTCCTAAATATCACTTGTAATATCACCAATCAGACAATCTTTCGCAAAGCACCGAGATGGTTTGGATACCATAATAGTGAAATCTCTGCTCCAAATTCTAGCAACTCCACTACCAAGGCGACTGAAGGTATTCTAATTCATGATCATTGCCCATACGATTACTGCAAGCCAGAAGACCTAAACATTGTTCTAACCAGTCCAGATGAACAGTGTGCGCTCAATCACTCTGGCATCATGTGTGGAGCATGCAGACAAGGCCTCAGTCGTGTTCTCGGGACATCTAAGTGTAAGCAGTGTTCCAGCAAGTTCTTAGCTCTCTTGATCCCTTTCATTATTGCTGGTGTCGCACTTGTGTTCCTGCTAACTGCATTGAATCTCACTGTATCAGAGGGAACGCTGAATGGACTGATCTTCTACGCTAATGTGGTGCACAGCAACCGGGCAATATTCTTTCCACCTGGACACTCTAACGTTGCAACGGTGTTCATAGCATGGCTGAACTTGGATCTTGGGTTCGAGAGCTGCTTTTTCGATGGCATGGATGCATACTACAACACTTGGATGCAATTTGTTTTCCCACTCTACATATGGGCCATTGTCATTACAATGATCGTTTCTGCACACTATTCCACCCTCGCCGGAAGACTTTTCAGGAAGAACTCTGTGAAGGTTCTTGCCACTCTTTTATTCCTGTCGTATGCTAAGATCCAGCGCACCACCATTGCCATACTATCGTTCACATTCCTAACCTACCCAGATGGGTCTAATCAGGTCGTGTGGTTGCAGGATCCAAACATAGTGTACCTGAAAGGAAAGCACATCCCTTTATTTGTAGCTGGTTTGGGAGTCCTCCTCTTTCTCTCCATCCCATACACACTCCTTCTTCTGTTTGTAAAGTGCGTATTTGCAAATGGCCACCGTAGAATACTTCGTTGGGCTACAAGAATACGACCACTCTTTGATGCTTACACTGGTCCATACGTAGACAAGTATTGTTTCTGGACGGGGTTGCTTCTGCTTTTTCTCAACGTACTGTTTCTGATCTTTGTGGTGAACGTACTGGGCGACCCGGCACTGAACCTGGTTGCAATAGGATCGACCAGTTTGCTCCTCTTGATCATTGCATTGGGCCTAAAGGGGATTTACAAAAAGTGGCCTCTAGACATCCTCGAAGCTTTTTTCTTCCTCAACCTTGGAGTTACATCATATGCCACTTTGTATGCAAACCTCTCCCAGACCAACATGCTAGCTGCAGTTGCGTACGTGTCAACAGGATTCACGTTCTTGGCCTTTGTGGGGATTGTCGCGTATCACGCTTACCTCCAGATTTCCAGCTCTCGAATGTGGAAGAAATTCAAGAGAGAGGAAAGAAGGCAGCAAAATATTATTTTACAGGAAGTACCAGGTGAAGAGGAGGGTGGTGAAGGGAATGCAGGCCGTGAGGTACGGCAGCAGGTACTCCACTTCAATGAGTTCAGAGAGCCATTGCTTGAATATGCTGATAATTGAACTAGCAGGCATCAGACATTATATTATGAAGTGTGTTAAAGCCATTACGGTAACTACACGTTTGCAAATAATTACGATGTAGCATGCATGTACTCTTATTTTGTGTTGGTGCATGATCCTTTACATTCTTATTCAGCTGTACTGTGATTGCCTACACAATCAAGTTAAAATGAATCAGCATACAGTATATTATACCAGCGGATACAGTTTTTGACTGGAGGCCTTCTAATTTAGCAGACCTTAAATGTATGGTTGATTGCTGAGCGGAAGCTCTACTCCTTCATCTCTTCTAGCGAGACCCTTAAAACAAAATTCCACCTTGACTCGAGCTGCAGTGACTTGGGGAATGTAGCAGTTCACTGCAAGCTGTTGCAAATCCCCTCTCACCTGCAAATCTCCTCTCACCTGCAGCTTTTGCAAATCTCCTCTCACCTGCAGCTGGTCTGGAAACAGCATGACAGTTTGTTGAGATGCTGAAATTTGGGTGGAGCTGCTTATGACGTAATTACCGTATCTTGTGCGTTTTTCTTCAATTACCGGAAATGTTTGCTATGGGAATTTTTTTGCTGTGATCTGCGTAGACATGGAGGAGTCCGTCTCTCCTTTTCTCTGAGCGTCTAGGCGAACCAACCCAGAAATCGAGGGCGAAAGCATTGAGCACAGAGAGGCTGCCAAATCGGTATGTGTGCTTGGAGTAATCAGGGGAGGTTTCTATGGCGTACTGTACAGACCATCATAGACATCAAAGTATGCCCTGAAGCTGATGCAATCATGAAGTTGATCACTTCCCTCCTCCCCCCTCCCTTCCTCATCCCCCCTCCCTTCCTCATCCCCCCTCCCTTCCTCATCCCCCCTCCCTTCCTCATCCCCCCTCCCTTCCTCATCCCTCCTCCCTTCCTCATCCCCGCTCCCTTCCTCATCCCTCATCCCTCCTCCCTTCCTCATCCCTCATCCCTCCTCCCTTCCTCATCCCCGCTCCCTTCCTCATCCCTCCTCCCTTCCTCATCCCTCCTCCACCCTCCCTTCCTCATCCCCCCTCCCTTCCTCATCCCCCCCCCCCCTTCCTCATCCCCACTCCCTTCCTCCCTTCCTCATCCCTCCTCCCTTCCTCATCCCTCCTCCCTTCCTCATCCCTCCTCCCTTCCTCATCCCTCCTCCCTTCCTCATCCCTCCTCCCCCCTCCCTTCCTCATCCCTCCTCCCTTCCTCCCTTCCTCATCCCTTCTCCCTTCCTCATCCCTCCTCCCTTCCTCATCCCTCCTCCACCCTCCCTTCCTCATCCCTCCCCCTCCCTTCCTCATCCCTCCTCCCTTCCTCATCCCTCCTCCACCCTCCCTTCCTCATCCCTCCTCCACCCTCCCTTCCTCATCCCTCCTCCCTTCCTCATCCCTCCTCCCCCCTCCCTTCCTCATCCCTCCTCCCCCACCTTCTGGTTGTATATAGTAACCATAAGTGCAGAGAAGTGGGCGTCATGGCGGGGATGTGGACCACACTGTCAGCTGGTCTACAGATTGTGCAGAACAAGCTGGACCATGTCCTGGATGGGGATGAGACGGGGGAGGAAGGGGAGGAGGTTAGATGGCAACCTTGTCGGATAATTTGTCCCTACCACATCTGATTCTTTCACCTGATCTCTTTGTGACTACAATAGCGTGCCAAGCCTTCCTCTGAGTCTACTGATGGTCCTGTTGAAGGGGATGTGGGTGTGGCCCAGGGTCATGTGACCCCTGTCGACCAATCAGAATTGCAGGAGCCAAGGGACCAGGTGACCCCTGTCCAATTGGATGAGGTTTCCTCACTCCGCCAGGCGCTGGAGATGGCGGAGCAGCAGGCACAGCTGATCAACAGCGAGTACGGGAAACTGCTCAGAGAGAAGGAGGTGAAGCAGCGTGTACGAATTTGTAGACACGTAGTGAGCAAGTCAATATGGTTGGCCTGTGTAACTGTGAGGGTAGTCTTGAGTATATTCGGCTTGTACAAAGATACGCACCATACTTAAAGCTGCGACATGACAGTGGTCACAATCTGTCACCCAGCTGTCAAAATTAATATTCTGGGCAATGGTGCATGATGTTGTCATGGTGTAATTGTGCGTATCATCATGTAACTCTTCCTATGTATTCTTCCCCATAAATGGAATGGCATGCTCACTAAGTTTGTTAGCCGGACAATCAGCAAAGGAATGCTTACGCAGCTTTGCAGGTGCTTGTGATTATATTTCCATTGAACTGCTAGTGTTTAGACCAAGTGATATTTAAAGTGGATTGTGGACTGTGGATTGTGGATTGGATTGGCAGGCTGAGTAGAACTGAGTGTGCACACATCATAAGTAGCGTTCCACTGATACCGAATTTACCAATACTTCCAATTCTGATATTGGATTATGTGAAATGGGCCGATACTGATTCCACTGTGTGTGTGATAGGTATATATATATACTCGATATACCATTTTTTCACAAATTTTGCAACAAGCCTTGCTTTCACATTCACCCTAGAATGTTCCCAAAACCCTCTCTTAGCTTGCCTGTCAATCACTGATTGCTCAAGCAAGTGCTCAGTCAGATTCATGTCATAGGGCAATCAAATCATCAGTATCACATAACCGATACCCGATTCCTCACCACTGGCTGGTATCGGGACCAACACTGATAGGAACCCTAATTATCAGGAGCCCCACGAAAGCAGCACAACAGAGCATCCAAGTACACTTAACCAAGTATATGTACTAATTATAGCTGTTACCAGAACATGACAGTGTATGCTACATGTTAAGAAGCCTGCAAGGGCTCACACTTTGAGTGAGAATCCATGAAACCTGCAATTCAGTCGGCAAGGTATGTACTTACAATCCATGTAAGGAGTTTGTCTGACTGCCATTCTACCCCTTCTTCGGTTTGTGTTGATATTAAATGGAATCGGCTACTAGGCGGGTGTAGGGAGGCTAGCTGGACGTAGGGAGGCTAGCCGGATGTAGGGAGGCTAGCCGGACGTAGGGAGGCTAGCCGGACGTAGGGAGGCTAGCCGGACGTAGGGAGGCTAGCCGGATGTAGGGAGGCTAGCCGGACGTAGGGAGGCTAGCCGGATGTAGGGAGGCTAGCCGGATGTAGGGAGGCTAGCCGGATGTAGGGAGGCTAGCCGGACGTAGGAAGGCTAGCCGGACGTAGGAAGGCTAGCCGGATGTAGGGAGGCTAGCCGGACGTAGGGAGGCTAGCCGGATGTAGGGAGGCTAGCCGGATGTAGGGAGGCTAGCCGGATGTAGGGAGGCTAGCCGGATGTAGGGAGGCTAGCCGGATGTAGGGAGGCTAGCCGGACGTAGGGAGGCTAGGCGGATGTAGGGAGACTTGGCGGATGTAGGGAGGCTAGGCGGATGTACGTAGAGAGGCTAGCCGGGCTTGAACACTCGTCAAGCGGAGTAGTCACAAGCGTCTGGAGTCTGGACTAGTAGTGGAATACTCATGCACCTGAACTGACTGTCGGCACCATTCCCCTGATGTCCACCTCACGTCCACATGATGTCATTGACGTATTGAATGCTCCCCACTTTTGTTGATCTTCCACTTTGTGTATTATTGTCAATGCTAAATGAAGATTTCACATCGGATCAGGATCTCTGAGAGCATGGCACACTGTTGCTGGGAATGAAATATCGATGTATGGAGTTTGTGGATTGCCATTCACTACAACTCTATTGAGAGACCAACGTTTGGTTAAAAGGCAAAAACTAAACACATTGTGTGTGCTCTAATAATGGTATTTGTATTTCGCGATTGTGCCGTATGATTCTCCTGTGCTGTAGTGAGAATTCTTGTTCTTTGCTTGTTCTTCCTGGACGGTAGCGGGCAAATCTTTCTAGCCATGGCATTCGGCAATTCATGATCAGGCTGAAGGGTACCCTACACAAAGAGATTTTGTTTGCCTTCTCTATCCACTGCAGCTCGAGCTGGATAGTCTGAGGAGTGAGTTAGCTCAGCGTGCCCCACAGGAGCAAGGACAACGTGAGTGCAACTGACTTTGAGCGAGTCTGTTTGCATAAGTTTGTTTGCCACTCCCGTCGACTTTGCAGGCTTATTATGAAGGCATGAAACCTTTTGTAAATTTGGTGCTTGTTAGGCTTGGGCGGATTATTCCGGAATAATTTTGGGAATAATAGGTAGAGGTGAGATTCCGGAATAATGCAGGATAATAGGTGTGGAAATTGGTATAATTATATTCATTCAATCAATGTACACGTGCACAACGCGCCACAGTCGCCACTTCACGCATGCTACATGAATAATTTGCTAGTTCTAGTCCTGATGGCTGCCAGCAGTGGTACTAGTAGTTCAATAGACCCAGTGTGGAGTCTGATTCGGATGACATTGACTCCTCCGACGTCGAAGTGAGGTCACTGTTGAGCGTCCTTCGCTGCCCGAATTGAGAATAATTCGAGAATAATAGGTACTAGATTATGGGAATAATGGGTAGTTTTAGGGGAATCAAATGAAAGAATAATAGGTGGAAAAACAGGAATAATCCGCCCAAGTCTAGTGCTTGTAGTATTTTGGCATGGAATGTAACTATTACCGTGTAAGTGCAAAGCTATAAGAATCAAGGGTTTGTTGCTATGGAGTTGCTGATAGGGAGTAAACAATGAGCACCAAGTGAAATTTCCAGGTATGGCTTCACACTATGGCGCTATCATACCAACAGCCGATTCACTTAGCCCTACAAAGTGCATTCCTTGAAGCCGGGTGTCAGCCCATTTCGTCTAATCCCATTTTTGTAAGCACACATGTCCCATAATCCCATTGTGTGTAAGATTTAGAGTTAGGGCTAGGTCTAGTAGATGAAAATGGTGCAGGTGTACATTTTTGGGATTGGGTATAAACTGTCACTCAAGTAAGTGCTACACTGCACCTACATGTAGTGCCTAATCACCCAGGCTCCCTCTCCCCTCCTCCCTCCCTCATTTCCTTGTCCTTCTTCCCCTCCTCTTCCCTTCTTACTCCCTCCACTCTCTCCTCCTCCCTCTTCTCCTCCTCTTTCGCTTCCCTTTTCCTCCCCTCTCGGCTCCTCCCTCCCTTCTCGGCTCCTCCCTCCCCTCTCGGCTCCTCCCTCCCTTCTCGGCTCCTCCCTCCCCTCTCGGCTCCTCCCTCCCCTCTCTCCCTTGCCCTCTTTCTCCTCCCTCCCTTCTCGGCTCCTCCCTCCTCATTCCTCCTCCCTCCTCTTTCTTCCTCTGTTTGATCTCCTCAGCGCTGGAACTTGTCCAGAAGGATCTGGCTGTCCACAAAGAGATGGTGGCAGAACTGAGGGAACAGCTGCTCGGGAAGGAAACAGACATAAAGGTAATTTGCATCTCATCTGAACAGGAATTTTTTTGCTACTTACGACGGTCTCCTCTGTGATCAGGGTAATTGCTGTAGATACCAACTCGGTTGAGTGTTTTTCTTGCTGTAGTGGATAACTTATCACACACACACACACACACACACACACACACACACACACACACACACGTGTGCACACAGGATCTAAACACAAAGGCAGAGACCAAGTTCAACAAGCTGAAGGCACAAGCCAAATCCAAGATCGCAGCCCTCAACAAGGAGCTGGAGAAGGTGAAGGGGGAGACAGGGGAGCACCCGCCACTGAACGTGTCTGCACAGGTACGCAGATACGTAGGCTCAGCTGCTGACCTCGTCTCATGTTAGCAACTAGTCATTGTTAGCCTCGAACCCAGGTGCGGACCCTCCTCTGCGCCTGGGTTCGAGGCTAGTCTCATGTACGCTACGGGGTAGAACAGGAGGCAAGACAGTCTCGTACCCAGTCCCCCAAAGTTGTATGGTGACATCATGGCTAGCTGTTCATATCAGACTAACTGGGATCAATGCCTTTAAGATTGAGATTGCCAGTTGAATGCTTTAACCATTCGGCCACCATTCCGGCCACCATTCCACTGAGCCATTGTAGTTGCTCAGTGGGCTTCACACTGGAAGTGTGCTGTATAGGTACGGTCAACAAGGCCGCTACACTGGAAGTGTGCTGTATAGGTATCAGTGTGCTGTATAGGTACGGTCAACAAGGCCGCTACACTGGAAGTGTGCTGTATAGGTATCAGTGTGCTGTATAGGTACAGTCAACAAGGCTATACACTGGAAGTGTGCTGTATAGGTACTGTATGGTCTACAAGGCTACACTGGAAGTGTGCTGTATAGGTATGGTCAAGCAAATTGTGGTGAGGAAACCTGTGAGATGATTGTCCTGTGGACCAATTAGATTCTGCCCCAGGAGGCACATCATATTCACTAGACCTCCCATTCCGCTTTCGGGTGGTCTGGGTATGAGACTAGGGGTGCTATAGAGGCCTGTGTAACCAGAAGTGAGAATGAGGAGACTACTATGGAGGGTTGTTTTAGACGTAGTATGGTGGTTAGTTGGTATAGGGAAGAGAAAATTAGACCCCAGGTGCAAAGAAAATACTCCAAAGACCGGGCACTGCTACTCTCATTGATGACATCACCATGACATCATTACGGCATCCCATGTGGCCATGCAATGCCACGGAATGTACTTACACGACCGAAATGACTTAGCGTGCAGGAGGACACACAGAGCTACAAAAGCTTCCAGTGACCTCATGGTAATGGCCTTGGAATGTCTCAAGTGGCAAACATTTGCTACATGTACTCTAGCAGCCACTTGTTGTGGAGGGTGTCCTGCCATGCATAGCCTCGTTCCCAGGCCTTCTACACCTCCAGTTTCTTTTATCCTTTACACTATTCTATAAGTGATCAAAAACTGGTGGCCTGGGAACGAGGCTACACATGCAGACTAATATGCTACGTATCTTGGGCTAGGAATGAAATACAAGACTGGGATTTGCACCATCATGATCAGCATGAATGGAGCTTTCAAACGATGTCCATTTTGCTGTCGGTTGAATTTTGACCCAAAATTGTGAAAAACCATGGATTATAGCCTTTGGCTGACAGCAATTTTTGACAAAAATGTGACTGAGATTAAAGTCATTTTTAGAGGCATCATTTGAAAGCTCTTTTCATGCTGACCACAATGGCACAATTCCCAGCTTCATATCTCATTCACATACCCATACCTATTGCAATGTTCTCTTCCAAGTCTATTCCCAATCTCTTCCAAGTCTATTCCCAATACCAATTTTATCCCATTGGTCAGAAATGGCACATCAGTCACCCTACAGAACAGGAGTGCTAATTTTGGCAAAATTGGCATGTCAAAATGTGCCATAATTGGTAGAAAATGGTTTCCAAAATGTGCCGATTTTGGCACAACAATATAATTAAGGCAGATTCATTTCCTGTCTAGTGGCCAAATGCAGCCCTCTGATTGGTCCGTCTTTCACTCCTTGTTTCCCTCAGTCCCTGGATGACTCACTGAGCACATCTATGGTGGCTGGCGAGGTGGAGACCCTCCGGAGCCATCTGGAGGAGAGAGAGAGAACCATCACAGGTCTGGAGGAACAATGGTCGTCCTGGCAACAGGAGAGGGCTGAGCTCCAACAAGAGGCGTCCGCGATGAAGGACAAACTAAATGTGTCTGAGGTGTGTGATAACTTTTCTCTCTACTCTTTGCAGGACAAGTGGCATGGTTTCGTATGGGTATTCTATTTGGAGCACACTGATAGTACTGAAATGCAGTGTTGCTAACAAAATATACTGATGTAAAATCCGTCCATTTCTCACATTCCTCCCTCCTTTTCACCCCCCCCCCCCCCCCCCCCCCCCCCCCCCCCCTCCCTCCCTCCTTCCTACATTGTACCTCCGTCCCTTGATCCTCTTCCTCCCTCCCTCCCTCCCTCCCTCCCTCCCTCCCTCCCTCCTCTCACTCTATATCTCCTCTCCCTCCATTTCCTTTTCTTGCTCACTCTCTCTCTCTCTCTTCCGCCCACTCCCTCCCTCTCTTTCCCTCCCTCTCTCTCCCTCCCTCTCTCTCCCTCCCTCTCTCTCCCTCCCACTCCCTCCCTCCTCTCTCCCCCCCACCCCCCCCCCCCCCCCCCAACTCCCTCCCTCTCTCTCCTTCTCTCCTTCTCTCCTACCAGGTATGTCTTGAGAAGGAACGGGAGAGATGTGTGGGCCTAGAGTTGCGTCTGACAGAGCTAGAAGACCAGTTGGACTCCGGGACGATGGAGCTGGAAGCCACCAGAATGGAAAGGGATCAGCAGCAGCAGGAGTTGAAGTCAGAAAGAGAAAGTGTCCAGAAACTGCAGGCACACGTGAACGAGCTGACGGCACGGCTTGATCCTCAGGGTGGAGGAGGGAACGGTATCCAGAGGAACTTTAGCTTCACATCTTCCGATATGCAGGTGTGTGTATGTGTGGGCATGCACGTGTGTGTGTGTGTGTGTGTGTGTGTGTGTGTGTGTGTGTGTGTGTGTCTGTGTGTGTGTGTGTGTGTGTGTGTGTGTGTGTCTGTGTGTGTGTGTCTGTGTGTGTGTGTGTGTGTGTCTGTGTGTGTGTGTGTGTGTGTGTGTATGTGTGTGTGTATATGCACATTATTGTGCTCATTATCTGTCAAGAAATTCATTTTGTAGTGTATTCATGCCATGTTCAGTATCACTGCTCATGACTCTCATCAACTAATGTATCACATCACTCACATTACAGTCATGTAAGTCATGCAAGTCATATGAAAGTCATATGATAGTCACATGATAGTCACATGATGGTCATATGGTTGTTGCATGATGGCTTCCACATGTAGGTGATCAGTGAAGTAGACAGCGAGGAGGAATGGAAAGTGGTACAGTCGGGAAGTGGAAACAGTCCCACGGAGAAATCCAGTGACTCCAGCCCTCCTCCTCCTCCCCTAGCGGAGGCCAAACATCTCAGAGAGGGGCCAACGGTGCTGGCCGTGGGAGAGAGGGTGAGGGCACCACTTCTGTTTGTGTGTACTGTACATGCAAATTAAAATATGCACAGCCATATTGCAGTTGCTATTCGCATAGTCACTAGTGTTCTTGTAGGTTTTAATTCCTACATCAAAGTCTTGAAACTGATATTGTGGCAACCACACTGCTCACTGATAGGGTCATGCCTCCAGTCTTATTCACCTCGTGGATACCCCAGCAGACTCACTATTGCATCGCGATGGTCTCGTCTGAATCTTGATGGACCTTTCCTGAGAGCTTTACTGCCAGCCTCATGTATTCGAAGCGAACGTTGGAGCAACGGTGGCCATGGGAAGACGATTGCAAAAGCTCTTATATCTTAGACATCCTGGTAGGGGAAAGTTGTTGTACATAAATTACACTCCTGGTAGATGATCAAATTCACAACACCCAGGAAAGGCCTACCAAGATTCTGAGCGCTGTTGTGATCAACATCATGTACTGACTAAAATGTATAATAATTGCACTGAAATGCGCCTTGTTGATGGTTACTAGTTAGCGAAACAATTGCATTGAGTGAACTAAACACTGTGTTCTGCTCCTGCCCTTACAGGCCTCGTTGGTAGACCTGGAATCGGAGGTTGCTCGTCTAGAATCCAGTCTACGGGAACGTGAGGACCAGCTCTCAAGCTTCAAGTCCATTCTGGAAGAGAAAGAGATGGTTCTACGCGAGCAGAGTGGAAAGGAGGAGAAACTAACCCTGGAAGTCGACAAGCTCACCAAGACAACCGAAGCACTGGAATCAGAGAAAGGCTCTGAAATTGAAGCACTGAGGTCTCGGGTTACAGAGTCACAAGACGCTCAGGCAGCTGCCCAAGAACAGGTTGAAATGCTTGAGAAGACCAACTCAGACTTGGCCACTGAGAATGCGGCCATCACGAGCAGCAGGACCGAGTTGAAAGAGCAGTTACAGAGTCTTGAATCTCAACTACAGGAAAATAGAACGGCACGGGACAACTTCGAACAGGAACTCTGGAACAAGATGGCTGAAATTTCAAACCTCTCTGCACAAGTCGAATCCCAACAGGCAGTCATTGCTGAGGAGGGAGACAAGGCTATGAAGCAGCACTCTGAGCTGGAGCGATTGCAGCAGAAGATTCAGGAACTCGAGGCCGGTAATGAAGCCCTGAGGGCTAATATCGATGACGACCAACAGGCTGTAGCCGAGAAACAGGCGACCAGTCTTACCCAGATCCAGGAGCTAGAGAGGAGGGTGTGTGAGCTAGAGACGGCTCTTCGAGGGAAGCAGGATGAGGTTGCACAGCTGGAGAACTTGAAGCAGCAACTGGAGCAGAATTTGTTGGTAACGCAAGAAAACGTTCAACAGAGTGCGAGCGAAAGTCAGAGTAAGGAGAAAGAGTTGCAGGCGTGCTTGAAACAAGAGAGGGAGGAGTCCGAAAAGTGTCGCAGAACCCTTGAGGAGCAACTGGAAGCCAAGACAGGTGAGCTCCAAGCATTGCTGCAGCAACATGAGCAACAGCTGAGCCAAATGGAATCTGTAGTGGCTGAAAAACAGCGAGAGGTTGATCGACTCGTGGCAGAGAAAGGTTTGGCCTTCCAGCAAATCGCAGACCTCCAGTCCAAGTTGGCCAAGTCCTCAGGTGCTCTGGAGTTCGCTCAACAACAGTTGGGAGATCGGGACGCAACCATCACAAGTCTCTCACAGGCCGTGGATGAAAAGAAGGCCACCACTGCGAGTATGGAGAGTGAGATTGCAAGGATTAAGTTGGAGAGTGCAGAAAAACTGACGGAAGTGATGCAGAGAAGCGAGCTGACTTTGCAAGGAAAAACGGCAATCGAGAGTGACCTCAGAGAAGTGAATTTGCAGCTTGAGGGGAGGGAGAGGGAGCTAGCCGGCTTGCGAGAAAGCCTTCAGACCTTGGAGAATGAGAGGTCTTCTCTTGTTGGGCAACTGGAGACCGCAAGGGCACAATTGGAAGCGGCCGAGAGGGAGAAAGAGGCTAGACAAGTTGAGACAGAGACACTTCGAGGAGAGGTGGAGGTTTTCTCCGAGGCTAAGTCGAATCTCGTGCAGGAGCAAACGAGGCACCAGGAAGAGATCTTGCAACTGCGTGGTAAGGTTTCAGAATCCTCCGTACACGTAACAGATTTGCAGCAGAAGCTGAAAACAGCCAAACAGCAACTGAGCAAAGTGCTCAAGGAAGGGCAGGAGGAACGCTCCAGGTACGGGAACATGGAGGCAGATCTAGCGCGGTACGAGAGGGAGAATCGACAGATGAAGGAACAGTTTGATGCTGCTGTTAAACTCATGGAGAGCAAATCGGCAGAGCAGACTTCGTCTCTCAGTCGAGCAAAGCTGGAGATTGGTCAGAAGGATGCTGAGTGTGTATCCTTGAGAGAACAAGCTAGGAACGAGAGCCGTAAGAATTCAGAGCTGAGGGAGAAAGTCACAAAACTGACAGCGGATTACAAAATAGCCTCGGACCGGTATCGCCTGTTGGAGCAGGAGAAGGTGCAGCTGCAGCAGAAGGTTTCCGAGGTGATGGCTGAACGCAGCCAGTTGGAGCAGTCGTTCTCCGGTGCGTTACTGGAAAAGGAGTCGCTCAGTTTGGAACACGAAGCATCGCTGCGAGGGGTGCAAGAGCATGAGGCTAGGGTCTTGGATCTGACCAATCAGGTTTCCCAGCTGGCACGTGAGAAGGAAGGTTTGGAGATGCAGGTGGGTGTGTGGATACTGTTCCCCAAATAATGCACACTAGAACTGGAGATGAAGGGATTCAGATATGTTACTACCCCCCCCCCCCCCCACATGCACACACACACCACACACACACACCACACACACACACACACACACACACACACACACACACACACACACACACACACACACACACACACACACACACACACACACACACACACACACACACATCCACACACAGGTACGAGAGGTGAGTAGGCAGCTGTCTTCTAGTGAGCAGTCACGAAGGCAGCTGAGTTCCGAGCTAGTGGGACTGAAGGGGCAGGCCAGGGAGGCTGAAAGCTGGCAGAGAGAAAAGCAGGTGTGTGGAGGTACCGCTAATCATTCAACTCGTACTACGTACAGTGCATGCACAGAGCTTGCAGGTTGGCGAATGAGCAGTAGTAGGATATCACTCATGCATGATGGAACTGTAGTCAGTTGCGTACACATGAGTACTCTAGTTCCTACTGCTGATCAACCGACCTGCAAGCTCTGTAATTGAGAACCTGGGAAATATATAGTGGGGAGTCAGTAGCAGTGCTAGTAAACGCATGGAGAGTCAGTAACTAATGGGAGTTGTTAATAGAGTAGAGAGTCAGTATATTGGAGAGTTAGTAAACTAACAGGAGAGTTAGTAAACTAACAGGAGAGTCAGTAAACTAATGGTACAGTCAGTAAACTAGAATCAGTAAACTACAGACTCCCAAACTAATAATACGGAAGCAGTTCTCTACTGCACCTGTACTATATTGGTGAGCTAAGTCGGTGCTCTTTTTCAAATTCTTTGTTGCTAGACCCTCCATGACAGCCGAGCCTCGATGGAGCGGGAGAGGACCCAGCTGGTGGGCTCGCAGGCCTCCCTGCAGGCCCAGGTGCAGCAGCTGCAGTCCTCTCTGTCCCAGGCGCAGCAGGAGCTGCAGGAGAGCCACTCGGAGCTGGAGGCTTGCCGGAGAGGTGAGGTGTAGTCGGTGCCACATATATAACCTCAGTCCCAGGCTCTCTCCCTGAGGCCGAGTACCGTATTCCATGCATTCCATTCCTGTGTATCTCCATGTTTTGTTGAACTGAGCTTTCAAATCCAGCATTCAAAGGGGTTTACTGAGCTTTCAAATCCAGCATTCAAAGGGTTAATTTTGAAGCAGCTCAGTTGAACCCGGAGCTTATGAGCAGCGTAAAGGTCACAGTGGACTGAACTTGAGCTTACGTTAATTGTGGCTATTATGGATTCTCGCACCTCCCTGTTAGACTTGAAAATCATAATTAAACCTTACCATATAAGGAACTTTGGTAGGGTTGCCCATTCGACATCAGATGGAATGTACACTACAGTAGTTGGATGCTGCTCATAAGCTCCTGGTTCAACTAATGGACCAACACCCTTGACAACAGATGGCTAAGCTGGATGCTCCGTTCTGCCCTCATAAACCATGGAAGCTCCTGGTTCAATAAACTAAGGAGATAATCAACACCCTTGACACAACTATTTCTTTTATGGCAGATACAGCAAAGTCAGCTTTGGCCGAAGAGTTGCAGAGGAAGTAAGTTCCATTGTTAGATTCATTCACTGGCCACACGGGAGTCCTAATTCCCGTGTTGCCTAAAAACGAGGCTAGGTCTGCATAACTCGAATCAATGTCATGTGACAAGGATCTAAGTGAGACCCGTGCGTTGATGCTGTAGCCATGGTTACAGGGTTGGTGAGTTGGAGCACACGAGGTTGGTGGAAATGGAACAACTACAGCGGTCACTACGGGAAGAGGGGGAGAGGAGGGAGGCGGCAGAGAGGGCCCTGGAAACGTTGAAGGGAGAGGTTTCTATCGGAATGGAGGACCTCTCTCCTTCCCCCTCCCCTGAAGGAGAAAGCAATGAGGAAAGAAACATAGGTGTGTAGAAATGTGTCTGTGTGTGTGTTTGAGAGAGAGTGTGGTAGCTGCTGCTGTAATGCATATCTCTCTGTCCCGCAGTCCACTACCTCAACGTTGCCAGAACGTGGGTTCAACGGCTCATCAAAAATCCCAAGTAAGTTAGCTTTCACTAACCTCGTTCCCAGCCTCGTTCCAACTTGCCCAGCTTTTGGCCGCTTTCAGTATGGAAAAGCTTAACATACTGCATGTGACGGAAAGCTGGGCGGGGCCTGGCTAGATATTTACAGCCTGTATCTGAAGGTCTGGGGACAAGACCATGCATTACATTCTGCATTTCTAGCATAAGTGACAGTAGTAGGTAAGGCAAGAGGTGTGCCGACTCTAAGAATAATGACGTGGGTTCTTGCAAGTCGAAATACATTGTTCAGAAACTGGCCTTATTCCGAGACTGCTGGGGGCTGGCTCACATGGCCTGGGAAGGAGGTCTTGGGCTGAGACCAGCAACCCTTGATCCTCTTGACGTGCATGCACTGTGGCGCTCTCCCTGCAGCATTGTTCTCACGAGACTCCTGCGTGCCACCCCGCAGACCAAACTGTTCTTTCTGGCCTACTTTGTGCTGCTCCACCTTCTGATTGTCGTCACCATCTTCACATAAGCACTGTGCATGGCTCTGCAGTTTGTATCAATTTTTTTATCATCATCTGTGATGTTGTGACTCCTGTAGTGTATGATGGGACTCCAGTAATCTATGTTGTATAACTATACACCAGTGTGATCATGTCATGTTCCGTACTGCACTGTGAACAGATCAACTTTTCATGATTTGTAAGCTACCGATGTGATAGCTATTTAGATGCTGTCACTCTTTCCACAAATTTAAAATAATTGTCTGCTACCTGTGCAACAGCAGTCGTGTATAACATATAATGGTATCCTGGTGGTGCTCATGCAGACATGCGACATGCAGCCTTGCACCCTCCTAGTCTTGCAGGCCAGCCCACCACTATACATGCAGGAGTGGGCTGGCTGCCGTGCCGTGAGCACCCTCCCCCATTTCAATGTGTATAGCCGGAGGGAGGACACAATCACATGCATGATGCACTTTTAATTGCAAATCAGTGAGCTCGTAAGTATAGGCTGTACACTTGCACTGCAAAGTCGATTTAGTTGAGGCGCCCTCTGCAAATTTCGAAGGTTTTTGCAGTCGCAGTACACTGATACTAAGCATTTACAGATCGAGCGTCCTGGTGTAGTCCACTGCTGTGACCGAGTACATGTGTTCAAGAATGCTAGGAATGATAACTAACAACGTGATTTGTCAAAACATGACGTCATGTCCTCCCTCCTCTGCATCTGGTGTACAGCATGTAGATCACAGCATAATTCATTTGGGCATCTTCACAACCAGGACACTGCCTGGCTATAGTGTGGCTAGTAGAGCTGGTGGGCCTTCCCCATAGTGCTCTTCACATACAATGCACGGACATTCTGCCAGTTTTTCTTGAGCAGCGAGACCAGGAAGTTGATCGCTCTGTGGATGTTGCCAGCTAGCTCGTCTTCAGTCATCTCGACATGCCCAATGGCCACCGCAAGACAGAGAACCTGGGACACAAACGGTAAGTTCAAAGTTCAAGGACGCCATGGGTAACAACTACTCAATGGCCACCTCAAGACAGAGAACCTGGTACACAAACGGTAAGTTCAAAGTTCAAGGACGCCATGGGAAACATGACTACTCAGTGGCCACCTCAAGAGGAGAACCTGGGACACAAATGGTAAGTTAGGACACCTGGACACAAAAGGTAGGTTCAAAGTACAAGGACACCTGCACACAAAAGCTAGGTTCAAAGTTCAAGGGCACCTGTGGGAAACATGCACCACAACTATTGTTAGTCACAACATTGTTTGGTTAATGATTATGGGAATTGTATACATGACTGTGGGAATGTACCAGAGTTGCAGCAGAGCAACTTCTGAAGTCGTGAGTGTTGGAAGAGGACACCCAATGTATTGGCACCAATCAGATTGCAGTTGACAGTGGAGAACTCCAGCATAAAACAGCAAACCCTACTAATTGGTAGACCCAGGTAGAGGGGTGGAGCAATTTGTCCAGCTCGACTAAGTGCAGGTGCTAGCTGTTCGAGGTCAGTGCTAATGGTCTCAGCGTTTCATAGGCCATGCAGCTG
Organism: Axinella damicornis; assembly: GCA_963931865.1. NCBI lineage: Eukaryota > Metazoa > Porifera > Demospongiae > Axinellida > Axinellidae > Axinella > Axinella damicornis. The sequence continues at coordinate 1,670,644 of OZ007508.1, read as the reverse complement.
CTCTTCTCATGCCCTCCGACTCTATTCTTACCCATGTACTAAGTGCCCACCTTTCATAGCGTCCACGCTGCACTCAAGACACTACAGTCCAGGTAGGGCCCTTCAGTTTCTAATTGCGTAGCTCCACTTCAACTCGACATCCAACCTATCTACAGATCTGTCAAAACAATTTCCTTGAATTCTACACCCTCTCTCTCAATTATGAGGCACCTAGAGACAGGCAGAGTTGATAGCTCAAACAAATTCCTTCTCACCTTTTTCATTTGAAAGCGGATGGTCGCCTTGACTTCGTTCACTTTGTGCAACATGTTGTCCGTGTGGGGAAGCAGGGTGGGAAACTTGCCGGCCTTGCTTAGGCCCGGACCCAGCAGCCTCGGGATCTGCTTGATCAGGCTGTCCGATGCCAGGAAAGCATTGTACTTCTTGGCTAGGTAAAGGATAGCAAATGCATCCCATCAATCAGATAGCTACATCAGCTCAGTACTTCAATAGTAGCAGTTCACTGTTCATGGAATAAACACAAGACCACAAAACCCCAAACTTCCTCCCTTCAGACTCACCTAGCCGCTTCACTTGCTTCTTGTCCTTGTTTAGTTTCTTGAGGGCCTCCACGTCCATGCAGGGGAGGCCATTGGCCTTTGCCTCATCGCAGTGAGAGGCGTCGCCAAGGATACACACCTTCATCTTGGGTCGTGGAATGTGCTGTAACCTTGACGACGGGAGGGAGAGGGAGGGGGAGGGAGGGCAGAAGAGAGGGGAGGGGGAGGGGGAGACGGGGGAGGGGAAGGGGAGTGGAATACAACACAAGCCTAGCAAAAACTGGTTGGGAACATGGATAGGCTTTCTACAGTTCAATTTCAAGACTAATGTGCCAAAAGCCTTGAGATAAAACATACCTGCCGTACAGTGAACACACTCTCAACATTAACACACAAGAGTGCCGAAGGGCTACTACACCAAGAGGTGTTCTAGCAGCACTTCTCCCCAGTTATTTTAAGACCCTGGGTGCAGGTCCGGCCCTCGTGCCACATGGCACTCTGGACCTCCCAAACCGGCCAGGTTTGGTGTCAGGACTTACTTCGTTGTACCACTAAATCGCTTGTCCTTCTGGGGGTCATAGTTCTTCAGTGCAATCTGCAATTCAACGGTCTCCACAAACTTGCGCTTTTTGTCCTGTGCTCCCTGGAGCACCCCACGCACACAGTCAAACAGAATGTCCCTTGGGATTTTACTGCAATGGAGGTATTAGCAACAACGCAAAGTAAATAGTCACTGTCAGATCAACATTAGGGCCCCTTTGCATATCAGGACGGATATCTAGTGTAGGACTAACGGGTGATGGATCAAGTTGAGCTGACAGACCAAGCGAACTTGCATAAGGTAACGGAGGGGGTTTCCGGACAGTCTTTTAATTCCGGACACGACATTCATGCCCCTCACATTCGCTCCGTTAGCAATTCTTCCGAATTATGGTAAGTGCGCATGCATACCCTACCTTCTGACTTTCCAACGCTGTGCAGTTGTTGGCAAAAACTGCTCCTAGAGAGCGAAAGCTTGGGCCGTGTCCAGAAATCCCCTACTGTCCGGAAACCCCCTCCGTTACCTTACTTGAAGCCTGCACAGACCTAATAGACCCTAAAGTCTGTCAACTCAACTTGACGGGGTCAACACAGCCCTCTTCGCACTGAAGCTTCTGTGACGTACCAACAAGGGTCACCCAACAAGTGAACTACCCATCCTGAAAAGCCACACGAAGTGGGTTACCGTTCATATCACCGGGGCCTACATTGTAGCTGCTGGAGCAACATGCCTTATTCAATCAAACAACCTCCCCACCGAACTCTCCTCCAACACTTCAAGCATTTCTGAGACCATCTCACCGTACCACTCACACAATGGAAAATACTAGAACCGCTACATCTACCACCTAACAGAAACGTAGACACTTTTCCCTTAAAAATCCCTACAGGAAAACAAGATCGTGACGGATTTACTAACCTCATCTCTCTTCGCGTTCTCTTTACCGATTGCACCACGAGGTGAAAGAACGAGTTATGCGCATGCGCAACTCAAGGGGTCGTCCCTGCAATTTCGCGCGGATTGCGCCTGGGAACAGTCGAATCGCAACCGTCCAAATTTTACAAGATTTATTTGCAGCGGAAGTGGGCGTGTCTCTTAATCTTAATTTGGCTGCCACGTGGCGGGTTTGAGAGTCAGTGTTCCAGAGGTCTCCCACCTAAGTAGTAGACGCTCTTTTTCTAAAAGAACTGATACAGAGGGTACAGCAATATCGAGAGATGGTTTTGTCATCGCCTTTGGCGCGTCTTTTCACGTAAATATGGAGCTGTTGGACGAAAAGGCGGCTGACCACTTACCTGGGTGTGAGGCTCTGAGCGATGTCTCGACCTATCCTGGACAGCGGGTACTCGGGACAGTAAGTTTTAGGCCATTTTACTGTTGCTCTGTATATTGACTGTGAAATAAACCTATCATGAAGTAGGAAAATCCTTCTAAACAAATTTGTACCAAAGTTTTGTTTGTGACATTAATACCACGTGTAGAAGGCAGTAATATTGTACCCATGCATTCCCGATTCTATGTGTAGTAACAGGCCTTCCTACACAGCTAATGGTACTCTTCTACTGTGGTTAGTACATTTAGTTTCACTTATAAATATACCTTAGTCGCGCGTTATTAGGCGCAGCTCACTTATAGGTGCATATTCGCTGTTAGGTGCTGGTTCAATCAACTCTCATCCCAGGTACTCAATGTTAAGCGCTGCAGTCTTCTTTCAGGAACTCTGCCGTTTTCGATCATAAGGAGTGGAAAACAGCTGTAATTCCAATTGAAGTGCACTTCCTATTCGAGAAATGTCATTATAAAAATATTTGTTATTAGGCGCATCTCGCTTATAGGCGCATATCTCCTTCCTGTGGAGTTCTAGGCGCATGCACCTAATAACGCGCGGCTACGGTAGGTTTTATCCCTGCCTAGTGGGATATACATGTAAGACCTGCTATATCCTGCGGGAAAGGCCAGTGCTTGAGTGGAGCCGACTCCACTCAAGCAGTAGCCTTTCCCATGGGATGTAATGGGTCTTATATCCCGCTGGGCAGGGATACAACTAATTACCCCGTGCGCATGCGCAGCAGGGGGTAGAGTGATTGGTTTGTCTGTCCTGTCAGTCTGTCCATAGATGTAGAGCGGTTTGAGCAGTGAAGGCCTTGTTGAAGGCTTATTTCAGGATAGAAGTGTCAGAATTCAGAAAATACTAGCATCTACGTAACTCACAGATCAGAGATCTACTCGAGAGGCCGAGAGAAGCTGCGTGAAAGTCGTGCTTCTAATTTATACAACTTGACCACACCCTATTTCTAACATTACTGCCACAACTTACGGTATCTCATTCTGCTGATAATCGTGGCCTAGCTAGCTCATCGTGCATGCTGTATGAATAATCGGTGGTAGGCCTAAGCTTATAGCTGTCAAGTCAAAGTTGCGCACGGGGTACGTGCTCTGCTGAGCACCTCTAGTTTATATTATGCTTTAGGGTATTCTAAACTGAGTGTGTACATACATGTACTTAGTGCTGCTCGCTGACCCGAAACAGCCTTTGATCTTTGAAAACTGTGCATTATCTATTCATTCATGTGATCAATTCTGAGGTGCCTGATTTGTTGAGGGTCACGTGAGTAGCACTAGATGTGTTTATTATATGGCTAGCTGAACCTGAACGGATAATCTCTAATGCTTGAATCTGAAATATTTTGCCGCATCTTTTTGTGTGACCGGAATAGGCATTGCTGCTTGGGTGGAGTCCCAGTTACCAAAGACGGCAATGTATATATCCCACTATGGATATGGCTGAAGGTAGACCTGCAAGAGGAGTTTATCCTGCTGCCTGACAGTTCGACACTACCCCAACTAAACTACTGCCATGCCTATCATTCTAGAGCTGGACGACAAGTGAGTCATATAGTAGGTATATTATTGCACTTCTTACTCATTGTACATAAGGGCCTGGGTCAGGCAATTTCTGGTGTCATTAAATTTTCTCCAACGAGTTAGACTGTGTTAAAACTGTAGCCAGGCGCGCACCATTTTCGGTTGTACGGAGAACGCGGAGGGCCTGGTATATTTTCCTCGTGCATTATGTCAAGGGTAGAAAGGTGAACGTGGGTGCACTGGGGCTCAGAACAAACAAGGTACCAGGTAACTTACCACACGTATCTAGCAAGGGGGGGGGGGGGGACTGTTTTACACATCAAGCATGAGTGTGTAGTTGGTTGAGCAATACGCAAACATGTGGCCAGAGCGGCTCCACCAGCATGAGGGGTAGTTGCATAGAGGGTTAAGGGATCAGGATGGGGGGTAGTTGCCGTGGACGGCAGGATACCCGTAGGAGCATAGAGGGTTAAGGGAGCAGGGTCTCCCTCCCGGGCTCGTGGCTCACATGTGGCCAGAGCGGCTCCACCAGCATGAGGGGTAGTTGCCGTGGATGGCAGGATACCCATAGGAGGAGCATTGAGGTTTGTTATAGGGAGTTCTCCCTGCAGATTTCCCGGTTTCTGTACAGTTGTAGGGGCAGAATGATTTTGCTCTGAATTACCTTGGTCAAGCCATTTCAAGCTCGCCCTAGGTTGTACAAGCTGTAGTGTAGTACCATGGTAGCTACGTTGCTGATTGCCGCAGTAGACTGCTGCATAGCTTTGCAACTTGTCAAAATTGTCAGCTGAGGCAACGGTAAACACATCTTTGGGAAGCTCATTCCAAATGCTTGTCTGACGTGTAGCTTCTGCATGTTGTGTCACAAATCGATCATGAGTGTCAGGGGAGGATACACAACCTAGCCTGTTGAGAACTCGAAGTAGTTGCCGTGATCCTCCGCAAACCTCTACCACATCAGCGAGAAGATTGTGCAAGTGAGTAGGCTGCTTAGGGTTTGTACAGTAGAGCAACAAGCACAAGATGAAATATTGTCTCAACATTTTCACATGCTTGCTTATGTCACTAGATCTTTGCCGTTCACGTACTGTAGTCGTTGCTGTAATGATGAATTCCATCAAAAGGGGACTTACACCTTCTAGGTATTTTGGGATGTTCAAAGTAGAAGGATCTTCTGTTTCCTCAGCATTTATAGACCTTTTTATCTCGTCATGAATGAGGTCATTGAGAATGTGTCCTGCTTCATTGAGCACTCTCTGTTTGTGTGTCTCATCCTTTTGGCCACCTTCAATCCAAACGTCCTCATCGGGCTGAGGACTGTGTGCCGGAGTAGATCCCAACGCCCATGATAGGCTAGTCAAAATGTCTACCCCCTTGCGATAGAGTATGGTGCCAAACTTCCTATGAACACACTGATATGACATGTAGGGATTGAGGTAGATAATAAGCTGGTTTAGAAGCCACCTCGAAGAGAATTTAACAGTGCTCTCCCCCACCTCCAGGTTCAGCTCAGGTGACATGATGCTACCAGTGTGATCGACCCCATATGCTTGAAGGAAAATATGGCTCACCCAAGGGAGTAGGACTGCCTTCTGCTGGAGAAACTGATTTGCTACAAATAGGGCAGCTTTCAGTACAGCTCTGGTGAGTGCATCGGTGTCCTCATCACTAACTTTTGCTATCCAGATCTCGGTTAGACTTTGTAGCATGCAGTCTGGCTCCTGTTGTTTTGATTCCAGTGACTTAAGTATACTCAAATGTACTTTATAGCAATTGCTACACAAGTAATCATTCGGATGCATGGACACATCACAACCTGTCATGTCTCTCAGGTGCTGAGACACTGTTTCTGCATCAGGGCTGTGACGGAAGAAGCTTGTACCAGCCTTAGGAGTAGCCCCACATGAGCAACAAATTCTTGGAGGGTGAAACAACTGGTATTGCTCATTGTAACACTTTTGGCACAAGCTGATTTCTGAGGAGGTTGACTTAACACCGATTGCAGCCTTGAGTTTGTCAATAGGTGCAAATGCAGGTGTAATCAGTTTATCACATTGTGATGTACACTTTGGATGTGCACATATGTTTAGTGGCTTTGGTGGTGTTTTACATTTCCACTTCCGGAATGAAGTTGGGGGAACTATGGTGTCGTTTGGCCTCAATTAGATGTTTCTTGCATAGAGGGCTTTCATCTGAGGGTGCTTCACCTAGATGCTTCACTATGAAGGCCTTTTCAACTCCATCCCCATTACCATATCGTGACATGTACCTGTCTGTCTTCTCGCACAGGATGCACTGTTTCTCAGCCATCTTCACAGAGGATGCCTATGGTGGTGCCAGTGGACTTACAGCCATTCCTGTCATCTGAAAGCATTTGTCGTAGTGTCATTTCTTGTGATAATGTATTTTAACACAGCGAATGCATGCAATGCATGAACAAAACTAACAGCAATAATCTGTTACTAGTTAGCTAGCATCATTCCACCCCACTAGTTCTTGGGACAGTGAATTTTTTTGCATCAATGTGATGTTCCAGCAATTCTCTATCTATTGATGGTGCTTTCAGATGCTTATAAGCTTATAAACAAATTTGTACCAAAGATAAATACAAGGTATATCAAACGTACCGTTTGCACATTGACAGCTGCTTCGTACAATTGGTTTGAAGCACCCCGCGCGGTTGGTACCGTAAGATAGTCCTTTGAAGTGGTATTTAGCGTATCTAGTTTACGTTAATTACACAGCCGATTGAGAAAGTATGCGGAAGCTGCGACCCCGCCCAAGTAAGTACCAGGAAGCAAATTCCAACACACCGGAAGTAAAGCGTGACGGTTGCGATTCGACTGGGAAGACCCACGCTAACCAACCTGCAGATTGACCGAGATGGATCAGGCTTAGCGTGAATTTAGCTCTGTTGTCAAGCTGATCGACCTGTCATCAAGACAAAACTTGCAGGATAAAAGCCGTTAGGAGAGTACCTCCAGCCTGTAGGCACAGCTACGGCCACAGCCAGCTCGTCAGCAAGCAGATAAGCGAACTGGTGAGCATAGCAGAGACTGATCGTGTCACTGAGGAGGACGCCTTGCCTCTGACATGGCTGGATCAAGCCCTCACAAGAGCTGTGGTTGTAGAGGAACTGCACATGTAAGAGCCATGCACTACCTAGTCACAACAAACATGACCTTTCTGCATTTATAATTAGCAAATAGCTTCTCTAGTTTGAGGAGCTGCGAGGGGGTAGATTATAGCACTAGTCTGTAGTGAAACTATTAGTGCTATAATTTTTCAGATCAATGGCAGACAGATTGTGCATCATGATCGGAAGTTGTGCAAATGGATGCCTGTTTTGTGCAACTGCACGCATGGTCTAGGCCAGAGTTGTATGGCTGACTTAGCTTCTCCAGCTAAACATCGATGTCTGTTGTGCTAAGTGATATCAGATGTATGTGGACATGCAGAGTACAGTAGTCAAAGGTTGATGCATGAGTTCTGTTAGACGTCCACTACATGCACAGAGCAGCACTCTATAATATTTGCGTGTATACGATACGCTTCATAGCCACTGCGTAAACACTACTCGTAGTAGCTGATTTAGTTTATAGCAACAAACCGTACTGTAATTGATTGGTTGGTCTCTCCTTGCTGGTAGCAACATCATATGGTTAAGATCAGCGTGCTGGATAGCGGTGCTAATGACACCGTGGAGATGGCTACTAGTGCCCTCAAGGTATCCTCGTTCACAGTCCATTCCCACATCCAGGATAGCTATCCTGTGAGCGATTGGAAAGTTGGCTATCTTGTAAACGATCAGAGCCTGGAGGAGTGGCCAGATGGAACAACTGGGAAGAAGATACCCACAGGCATCCTATTTTAATGTGGCTGGTATAGGGCATTTGTTCCATCCTCTCAGCCAATAGCTCTCGGGTTTCTGCTGTTGATCTAGGATCAAGCTGTAGTTGTATCATCTGGCTTTACCTGGTTTAGCAGTACCCACTATGCTAGCTGCCGCTGTGGAAGCCATATTGTAGGCACCCTAAGGTATACTTAGACAGTGGTGGAAACCATATTGTAGGCAGCTGTAGTGCGGTAAGGTATACTTAGACAGCTGTGGAAGCCATAATGTATGCATAATTGTAGACACACTCCTTGGTTCAAGTGTATGGCTGCTTTGGTTCTGCATATGCCACAGTGTAGTAATGCACAGCAATAGGGTTACTGTGTGATTAACCAATCAGTCGGCTACATTCGACCAATCAGTCGGCTACATTCGACCAATTGGTTGACTATATGTTTGACCAATCAGTCGGCTGCATTCGAGTGATTCGATCAATCGGTTGACTATTTTTTGACCAATCAGTCGGCTACATTTGACTAATCAGTCAGCTATAATCGGTTGGCTATATATTTGATCGGTCGGCTGCATTCAACCAATCAAAAAGCTACATTCAGCCCCTAGGCGGGAAGTTAAGGTACTGAACTTTATGTATGGTCCTACTATTGTGTGGTTTCCTGTTGGCTTTGAAACACTGGCCATTAATAATTGCTTTGTCTTCTTCATTTGCCCAGGCCTTCCTCCTGCTGCTGTGGTTACACGCTCTAGTGGGTAAGTTGGCCACTCATTGCTGCCTATCATTAAGGTGTCAATGGACTACATTTTGTTAATTGTTCTGCGTAGTACTCCTGTCCCTTCTGATAGGCTTTTTGTTTCGCATCCATTTATGGCTCCTTGTATACCCTCCTTGTAGTATAGTGCTATTCCCCGCACGCAATACTAAAAGTGATCTGGGCTGGGGGTTGTTGGGTCTGGGACCGAAACTGGGACTGAAACTAGTCTCGCAGCTGTGGAGGTTTTTTTTCCTCTGAAACACGCCAGATAAAATCTGGGACTGGATACCCAGTAGGATAGCCTTGTTCCCAAGCCATTCCCACCGCCAGTAATTGATCGGACAGGATACCCAGTAGGATAGCAGCCTTGTTCCCAGGCCATTCCCACCGCCAGTAATTGATCGGACAGGATACCCAGTAGGATAGCCTTGTTCCCAGGCCATTCCCACCGCCAGTATTTTGCTTCCAGTCAAATAATGGCGGTGGGAATGGCCTGGGAACGAGGTTACAGTAGTAGGCTATGCATATAAGGTAGGTACGTGTAATGTTTGCATCTTGTAGTTTGTGTGCATAGAGTGTTATGTGTAAACTGACTAAAGGTGCTACATACAGGGTACACATAATAACAAAACTTGGTACATGATTATAATTGTCAGTGTACAGTGTACATGTACAGGATATCCACTAGGAGTACTCTGTCCTCAAGCTGCATCCTCACCTGGTATAGCCACACTCTCAGGCAGTGGCGTAGCCACACCTGGGCATGTACAGGCATTGTGCCCAGGCAAGGGAAAATGACATGCATGGTTGTCACGCATAAGCTCTTGGGTCATGTGATTGCTACACAATCCAAATGAGGTCGGTGTTGAAGGGCGAGATCAGTACTCATTGCAGGCTGTTGCATTTTTCTTAGTAGCAGTCCCGGAAGCAACTTGAAAGGCTAAAAAATCCTAAAATCCTTGGGGGGAGGGGGACATGCCCCCACACCACCCTAGAAGCTTCCATGAGCCCAGGCGACTTCAGCACACTGTACTCTCATGCTGCTACCCCCGTTCCGTGATGGTGGTTGGTTGCTATTGGTTACTAACCCTATCATGTGTGGGCCTTTATCTGTCATCCTTACATGGTCTGGATTTGTGTTCCTATATACACACTCACAGGTTCTTTAGAATGTAGCGGAATGTAGTCAGTGTGTTATTGCACAAGTGGGAGGCCAGTACAGGAGAATAGTCAGTTCAAGGCTTGCAGTATTGGTCCGAAAGTAGGGAGGACCAATACTGAAGCTGAGATTTGAATATTTTCTCCTGTACTGCCCGACCTAAGGAGTGCAGTAATTATATGACTCACTGTCGTCCAGCTCTAGCTTCTTCAGTCGACAGGCCTAGAGTAGAGAAGGTGACCATTCCGAGGAGCCTGGCTGGGGATAATGAAACTCTGAAGCGCTCTCTTGCAGATCCTCATTCACTCGTATCCATTGGTTTCAGTTTGGCTTCTTGTGGGACTGGAATGGGTGTTGCTGATTGGTTGGCGTCATAGTTACCACTGGGCGTTGCTATCTGTGTCAAACATGGCTCGGTTCATTTGACACGGATTGTATCTAATCAGGTTGCACCAATCAGGGGTTAGCTACTCAGTATTCAGTTATTCATATAATGCCACATCCAGAATTATAGAGGAGTTCTACCGTAACCTCCTACCCATGCCCCCACCCCTCTTTCTCTACAGCTACAGGTACTGCTCCACAATAGATTTGGTGACTAAAGGGTCAATATTAACCCTTTAACGTTAACGTGGGTTTTACTAAAATATGAACGTAAACTGCCAAACATGATACTCTCACATTCCTACCCTCTAATATCAATACTGTCCGTTTTCTATTTCTGTAAAAAGTAGCCCAAAACAGAATGGGATGCCCCACAGTTTGATCTAAGCGATTAACTATAGGATATGGTGTAGTAAATATCTGATTGGATATCTAGTAGTCTCCAGTAATCTCTCAGTAATCTCTGGATGGTTTCTAGTTATTTTCCAGTAAAGGCAATCTCTAGTAATGTGCCCATGATATTGACGAGGCGGCACAGACAACTGCTAATAGTGTGAGACTAGTGTTTGTGTTGCTATAGGTTCACTGGTCTTGTTCATCCAATGATCCTAGTACTTCAAAAGGGACTTCTGTTGTTAAAACAGTTTCACAGGTATGCTTGTAAACTGTGCTTGTTGTCCGCGTTTTCTTCATCTTGAAACTTAAAGCAGCTGTAACTATACACTCAGTGAGACTGTCCATTTCTTCATTGTGATTTTGCGATTGGGTATTAACCCTCTCAAGTCAAACCTGTCACATAATCCATCTCCATCACATACACAAGGCTAAGATAGATTAACCCCTCCCTACAACATACTCACTACATGCAATATTATAAGTTTAAGCTTAATGTTACGTTTGAAAACTGCATTTCACTAGCCTCGTTCCCAGGCGCTCGGTACGGGGAGAAGACTAACTCTTCTCCCCGTGCCGAGCGCCTGGGAACGAGGCTACCTTTACTGTAGCGATTGGAGACAAGCTACTGTTAGTGTTTATTATGATTGGGCAACTCGGAATCCGATGACAAGCTAACATGTAGCTTTCTTTTGAAAGAATGTCAAACGTACTTCTAATACCGTAGCATGTTGAGATTCTTTCGACTTGAAATTCATGTGTTTACAATTTGACGACAGCTGTTGGGGAAATTGCACACTAGGGTATTTAGAAATATTGATTTACTGGTGCAATGGGTATCAAGTAGCTGCTATTAATATCCTATCAACATCTTGTAAAGTGTTCCATCTACAGTTATGCCAGTCACTGCCTATACATGTACATGTTATGTTCTCATGACGTTGCCATGGCAATGTAACTTGGTATGGCTGCCTACACAGCTAAGTGCCAAGTGGTGAGAGGGATAGCATATCCTTCTCGTAGCTTATTTGAATCACAATTTGTGTGTGTTTGTGAGTGTGTATTATATGTGTGTGTGTGTGTACGTGTGTGTGTGTGTGTGTGTGTGTGTGTGTGTGTGTGTGTGTGTGTACGTGTGTGTGTGTGTGTGTATGTGTGTGTGTGTGTGTGTGTGTGTGTGTGTGTGTGTGTGTGTACGTGTGTGTGTGTGTGTGTGTGTGTGTGTGCATGAGTGTGTGCATGAGCGTGTGCATGTATTTGCATGTGTGTGCTGACTTGCTACCAGGCAATGGTTTAGATATTAAAGCTGAACTATTAGAGATTACTATAGATTACTACACTTCACATGTATACTTGGCAACTCAACTGTGCCTCCTTGTAAATTTACGCTGGTTGATATTTACGGAATAAGCCGGTATGCTTGGTTAGTGATAGTTGCGAATCCACACAAAAGTAGCTGGGACCCAAACCCAGGACCTTCTGATTACTGATCGGATGCTTCTTCAGTCGGAATTCGACTGAGCCTCCACACAATTCTGCGGTATGCAGCTTGTGTGTGTGCTGCTCCTCTGCTGTGGGCCCAGTGGCTTAGTGGTAAGCGCATCTGACTAGTATTCAGAAGGTCTTGGATTGAATCCGTTGAATTTTCTGTGTCGGCGTCATTAACTTTCATTTAATCCCTTGTACACCATGAAGGATGTTTTTCATACTGTACCTATTACACTGGTGTTGCTATGGTAACTGACATGCAAGTCAGACAGTGTTGTTGGATGAACGCTCTGGGGGAGGACTGACAATTAATGGGCCGTGAAGAGATAAGTGAGTTTGCAGCTGGAAAGTTAGCTCACTGAAAACAAACATGTCGCCAAGTATGCACATGTACTCCATGCAGCTGTTTAGCACTGCACCACCAACCTGATTCTCATTCCAGGTCTCACAGGCCTCGGAACGAGGCTACCATTTCTTGTCCCCACGTTAACATGTGCTAGCCATTACGAGGTTAGATGACATTGAGCATGATGTCATTAGTGGGATAATCTTCAGGGCTCTTGTCTTGCTCTGCCACCGAAACAGCTATATAGCTCCAACCTTCTCTTACCACAAGGTCACAGCCACTAGTAGAATTAACAAAGGCAGAAGACAGTTGGAGTAGAAACAGGTTGGTCTCAGTAGGAAATAGCCTCGTTCCCAGGCGCCCTTGGTAATTGGGGAGAAGAGCTCTTCTCCCCAATTACCAAGAGCGACTGGGAACGAGGCTAAGTAGGAACTCCTGGAGGAGAAAGTTCTCTCTCTAACTGGCCAACAGTTTCATCCAGGAATTATTATTTATTTATTTATTTATTTATTTATTTGGGTTTTTTTTTTTTGGGGGGGGGGGGGGGGGGGGGGGGGGGGGGGGGTGTCAGCGGTCAGACTGAGTGTGCTTGTCAACAGTGTGTTGTATGTGCTTGTTCTCCATCCATGACTTTTCATGAATTTTTTTGGTTTGCATCTGTTTGCAGGCTTATTGTTTGTGGCAGAAGCTTACAATAATTGCCCATCCCGTGTGGGAGTCAAGATGGTAGATTGTGGCTCATTGTACTTGTTAAGTACCTGCGTACGTATTCACAGATTTCATGAGCTTTAGAGTTGTGTGGTAATAGTATCCGGGTAGTACCCAGAAGGTCTTGTTTCAAATCCCAGCAGGTAATGCTACCTCCATCCTAATGTGTGTATCTACGTTTTACACTTTGGAGAGAGAGTGGATCAAGATTCCGTTTGTCTGACATGAAACAGTTTGTCAGACACATTGGATCCATCTGTCATGCTATCAGACCAAACAATGTCAGGAATTCACCGCCATGACCCACCGGTGCTCTAGGCACTCTTGATGGTATAGCTGTGCCAAGGAGTTGCGTGACCGGTGAAGTGTAGGCTCATCCCGTGTGGGGTCAAGACAGTAGAATGTGCTTGTTAAGTACCGAATGCATTCCACTGCTGAGTATCATTGTGTCAATCAAGCCTAGAGTGTTGTAGTAGCCCTGTACACATGTGTGTGTGCTGGTAGAGTGTTGTAGTAGCCTGTACACATGTGTGTGTGCTGGTAGAGTGTTGTAGCTAGTAGCCTGTACACATGTGTGTGATGGTAGAGTGTATGCTTGGGGGTGTTTACTCTAATGCATTAATTAAGTTTGAAGGCATTCCTGTGATCATAACCCTGATACACCTGCATTTTTAGTGTCCCCTCCCTCCCTCCTCCCTCCCTCCCTCCCACCCTCCCTCCCTCCCTCCCTCCCTCCCTCCCTCCCTCCCTCCCTCCCTCCCTCCCTCCCTCCCTCCCTCCCTCCAACCCTCCCTCCCTCCCTCCTCCCTCCCTCCCTCCCTCCTCCCTCCCTCCAACCCTCCCTCCATTCCTCCTTCTCCACATGTACCCACTCACATTCCAGCTTTTAGCAGTGCAAACAATCTCTCACCACAAGGCAGTGGATTTGGCAGTGGAGGTAAGTAACACATAGCTCCACATACATCCACTACCACCACATACATCACTTAGCAACCATTTTATACCTACTTCAGGTACTCAGATACCAATCCGAATCTCTGACTCTACCTTAGGAAGCCTTACCTTGCTTCTGCCCCTATTTGTAGCTTGGATAGTTCTCTGAACTACCTGATTATGACTAGGGCCGCACATCTATTGAAGATGGGTACCAGCATGTGCAGTTTGTAGCTGAATTACTGATATCGTACTCTCACGAAAGAGCGCCCATGGGCGGTGAACCTTACATGCTCATGGGCGGTGAACCTTACATGCTCGCAAGGGGGTAGGCGCTCTTTCGAGCGTTTCTGTGTTCAACCCCAAAAGAGTGCCTCTGTTTACATACACCAAGCACAAGCAGCAGCGAGCAGCGTGTGTCAGATCCCAAGCCCTCCCAGCACATCTACATGTTTGGAGTCATTAGCAGCATCATTGCTCACCACGTCGTCTTTACTGCCATCAAGTGCTCGCTGAGGTCCTGCATGGAGGTCCCGTGGCTATGTATCTTCGTCTTCCCAGACACATACCGGTTGATACCACAGATATGGATACAGAGACTTGAGACTTTCTGCAAGCAAACTTCTTACCTGAGATACATGCACGTGGAACACCTCAAAATGTTCACGAATGTGCTCCACAGTCTGTCACATGAGGCACGAGGCTAGCGCAAAGGGTGGGCACTCATTCGAGTAAACTTTGACCCTATACAGGAAATGGAGCTAAAAGTGGGGGGTGCGCATGGGCGCTCTTTCGAGGGTGGGTGACCAAGGGCTTTTCACAGCCAAACCTACGCTAAGTGAATCCACCAACCTCCTCCCCCCCCATCCTACCCTTTCTGCTCATGCAGAACCTATCTCTCAAGACATAACCAGAAGTGACATCATGAAACTGAACGTCTCATGATGCACACATATCTGCGTCGTTGGTTGTTAAGAAGGTTCCACTGTATACAAGCTTGTTACTTCCCTGGCCAGCTGTCCTAATGAGCTCAAACCCATACACTCCATACACACAGGTATTCTCCGCCCAATGGAGGTCACGGATCTCATGGCTGACTTTGATGAAGTTAACAATCGCATCAATGTAACATGGACTGACGATAGCAACTCTCAAGATGATAATCTTCAATACCAGATCACTTATTCCGTATCAGCAAGGGACGTTACGCTGCTCAATAGGAGTGACGTTGCCAGTGGTAACCAGTATTTGATTGAAGATAATGTACTACCGGGTGTAACATTTGATGTGACGGTACTGGCTTGTAACGACTTTGGTGTTGGGACTCCGACCAGCACCTCAGCAACAGTTCCTGGAGGTACGTACCTGTATAGGCTTTAGGTCACATAGTGACATCATTGTCATTGTGCAATGACAAATGATGTCATCATGCGCACTTGGTACATGGTGCACACGTCAGTCACTGACAGTGTAGATAGCAAAGAGTTTGTGTACGTATGTACATGTATAGCACAACTATGTGTATGATTTTGGCAACATGATAACAAAAGTAGTTTGGTGCGTTTGACTGTATGTACAGCTCAAAGGTATTCCTCATGACTCATTATTGTCAGTCAATTGTGTAGTTGCATAGTTACCCAAATCACCAACTATATTGCCAAAAGAAACAACGAAACATTTCTTTAAGACGCTGTGCACTGATTGGTTGGGTGTCAACATATATGCAAATGTGTCATGGGAAAAAAAACAGTAACAACATTGGTTGAGCATGTTGTGGCTAAAAGCAAGAGAGGAAAGTTGCCTGCATCATCTATATATAGCGGACTTTAACACCCTGGGAACCGAGGGCAGTGTTCCCAGGCCCTCATGTAAGGGCTCTATCCAATACGTAGCTGATGTTGTTACTGATTCTCTCTCCACAGTGTTTGCCCCAGCTCCGACAAACTTTTCAGTCGACGTTTCTTTGTCCTCGCTAACCTTCATCGCTCTTCAGTGGAACATTCCGTTTGAGTTAGTGCCTCCCAGTAGCTTCCTCCTCCAGTACAACCTCACTAAGCTGTCCGGACAAGCAGCAAGCCAGACCCAGTTCTCTCTCAGTTTGACCGCGGCGGTGACCATGTTTGGATCTTCTTACTCCTATAATGTTACAGATGTCCTGAGCTATACACAGTATGAATTTCAGTTGATTGCTGTTTATGAAGGTGATCAAAGTAGCGGCGTGTCTGCCTCCCACCAAACACCTGAAACTAGTGAGTTCATATCATTTAACGTAAGGTGGATTAGAGCTGCAATGATATCGTGTTTTGCTGTATCGATGTATTGGACCCGGTGTATTGTGTAATACATTGACTATAGTAAGCTAAAAGGCAGGTCTGGGTGAGGAATGTGTGAAAGAGGTTTGTTACTGTCATTACTGACAGTGACTGTCACAATATTGTATCAATATTGCAGTATCAATACGTTGGAATATCAATTTGCAACCTATCCAAAAAGTTAAGTACATGTAACTCAAGAGAGTAGTCTATCGAGCTAGACCAATTCTCTCGCTTCCGGAAGTTGGGGACGCTTTGCCCCCAACTTCCGGAAAGCGAGAGAATTGGTCTTACACGATAGACTACTCAAGAGAGTAGTTGTATTGCAATATATTGTTGCAGTTCTAAGGTCAATCTCTACTGCTGGTTTGGTGCATGATGCCCTACACATTCAACGGTACCGCTATGCCAATACATAATACATGGCACTAGCCTCGTTCCCAGGTGCTCGCCACCTAGGAACGAGGCTAACATGGCACTGACCACAAGCACTAGCCTCATTCCCAGGTGCTCGATCACCACCTGGGAACGAGGCTAACTTGGCACTAGCCTCATTCCCAGGTGCTCGCCACCTGGGAACGAGGCTAACATGGCACTGACCACAAGCACTAGCCTCATTCCCAGGTGCTCGATCGCCACCTGGGAACGAGGCTAACATGGCACTAGCCTCATTCCCAGGTGCTCGCCACCTGGGAACGAGGCTAACATGGCACTGACCACAAGCACTAGCCTCATTCCCAGGTGCTCGCCACCTGGGAACGAGGCTAACATGGCACTAGCCTCATTCCCAGGTGCTCGCCACCTGGGAACGAGGCTAACATGGCACTGACCACAAGCACTAGCCTCATTCCCAGGTGCTCGCCACCTGGGAACGAGGCTAACATGGCACTAGCCTCGTTCCCAGGTGCTCGCCACCTGGGAACGAGGCTAACATGGCACTGACCACAAGCACTAGCCTCATTCCCAGGTGCTTGATCGCCACCTGGGAACGAGGCTAACATGGCACTAGCCTCATTCCCAGGTGCTCACCACCTGCATGGGAACGAGGCTAACATGGCACTGACCACAATGCCAGTATGATATAGTGGTACTGTCGTCGTCATGCAACAAACTACAGTAGTTATTGCATGAGTGCGCGGGCGAGGGGGGGGGGGGGGGGGGAGAGAAAATGTTAAAGTTTGGGCATCTTTAATTAGCTCCTTAGCCCCAGAAGGCTTAGTTGTAGCTGAGAATGGTAGTGATGTGCGTGACATTCATTAAGGAGAAACAGCTGTCATATATCTGTAGAGCTTCACTCTAGCAAGGTATTGCTGCTAATTACCGAGCTAGTACAGCCATGGAGTAGACCGTACTCTAGCCTCATTCCCAGGCACTCGGTATCGAGAGCCTGGGAACGACGTACTCTGGTAAGATCATGGATTAATGTGATTAGGTTTAGAGACAAAATGTAGCATTCTGATTGCGATGTACGTATAAAACAAGAAATTCCATTATGATAGTCCATCATCCGGTATGTAGAATGTTATGGCTGGTTTAACAGACTAAACTCTATATTTAACAGACCGGTGATGTTATGTAGCCAAGGTCAATGAACGATGCATGAATGTACACAATCTTGAGTACCTATGTAGCTCTGTGTATTTGGTGTAAGAAAGACAGAAGAGAGAGGGAGGGAGGGAGGGAGGGAGAGTGGGTGGGGTGAGGAAGGGGGAGAGGGAGGGAGGGAGAGTGGGTGGGGTGAGGGAGGGAGAGAGAGAGGGAGGGAGAGTGGGTGGGGAGAGGAAGGGGGAGGGAGAGTGGGTGGGGTGAGGAAGGGAGAGAGGGAGGGAGGGAGTGAGCTAGGAAGGGAGGGAGGGAGCTAGGGAGGGAGGGAGGGAGGGAGGGAGGGAGGGAGGAAAAGATTTCAAGGAAGGAGGAGACTTGAAAGCATTATTTGTTTCTTGCTCTCCTCACAGCACCTGACTCAGTACAGAATATACAACTTACATTTTCGATCGAGTCTGCCACATATGACAATGTGTCCAGAACATATGACCTTAATGTCACTATCTCCTGGGAGGAACCCTTGGAGCCTGGTGGAGATATAGTGGCATACAGCTACCGTCTCATAGAGACTAACACTCCTGACAGTGTGACGATCATGGAAGCGAATGCTACCATGACATTGTCAGTAACACAGCCTGTCACAGTGTCTCCCTTCACAAACTACACTGCCACTGTAGTGGCCTACACAAGTGCTGGCAGAGGACCGGACGAAACGATCACCAGATTGTCTCCGGAAGCTGGTGAGCAGATAGGACCATATTCGCTTTTTACTAAGTGAGAGTGCTTAGTTACACTCCTGGTAGGCCGTACGTAATATGCCCCCCCCCCCCCCCCCCCCCCCCCCCCTTCAAATGAAATGCTGTCATAATTGGAGCAGGAGCCCATAACTCTCACATCATCGTGAAGCGGCGCTCATAAGCTCCTGATTGGAGCAAGCCATATTTATGAGTTGGGAATGCTGTAAGTACATGCATGCTGGTGGATGCACCAATTGGAGTCCACGCAGAAGTATCCATGATATGAGAGTAAAGCTAGCCATGAGACATTTGGGGGTTTGCCCTACCCGCAAGTGAGGTTACTACTTGTTAAATCTGCTAGTTGTTATGATCTCAGCCTTATTGTTTGTCTGTTATTTTGGTTTAAGTATATACACACACCAAATTAACACGCATAATGCTTTTCCCAGTTCCAAGCTCAGTTCAGAGCCTAAGGCTTGTGTTCATGGAAGACTCAGCTACCTACAACAGCACACTCAGAACTTTTGACATCTCTGTCAATATCTCATGGCAGCAGCCTCAGTTCCCCAATGGAGAGATCACTGCCTACAGCTACCGCCTGGTGGAGACTAGCAATCCTAGTGTTGAGATCATTACAGATACAAATACCACTGATCTAGGATTGTCAGTTGTGCAGAGTGTGACAGTGTCTCCGTTCACAAACTACACTGCTACTGTAGTGGCCTACACGAGTGCTGGGAGTGGAGAAACTTCAACTGAAGTAACTCTATCTCCTGAAGCAGGTAATTACTACTCTGCACACACACGCACACACACCACATACACACGCACACACACCAGATCCTTACGTACCTACACACACCATCTCTCCCTCTCCCTCCTAACCCATCTTACAGCACCAGCTGCACCAAGGGAAGTGACTGCCACCAACCTCAGCTCAACCGAGATATTCGTCACCTGGCAACAACCAGACCCTACCAATGGCATCATACAGCAATACATTGTGACCTACTACCCTAGTGGTTCCCCTAGTGATGATACAACTGTCTCCACTAGTAATACCTCTATAACTATTGGAGGACTTTCAGCATTCACTGAGTACAGTGTGTTTGTGGTTGCTGTTACCGTGGCACCGGGACCTGCTAGCACAACCGTGACTGTCACCACCTCTGAAGCAGGTGCGTACATGTGTGTGTGTGTGTGTGTATGTGGGAGGGTTGGTGGATGTGTGCCTATTGCAGAATTTGGTTGCCCTGCGAAACTTATTTACTGCTGGAGCCTCTGTTTGGTTGCTGTTGAACAACAGAACTTGTATACATGCTGAACATTGAAAGGAACGTCCCTTTATCCCAACATCAAGTCACTGAAAGCAGGTAAGGGCCTAACAGTGCCTGACATCCTCCTATCTTCTTCCCTACGTAGCTCCTACTGAAGTTAGAAACCTCGTGGCTGTTGCTCCTGACCCCACACACATCAATGTCACGTGGGACCAGCCCACAACTCTCAATGGCAATGTGAGCTACATCATCTCTATAGTTGGAATGGATTTATCAACAGAGTTGACTGTATTAAATGAGACAGCTGGTCCAGTCAGTGAAACACTGCACTCCTTTGAGACAGCTGTGGAGGAGTATGCTGTGTATGTAGTCATGGTGACTGCATTGACAGGGGGAGGCCAAGGGCCCACTGTTGAAACCAACTTCACTACACCAGAAGGAGGTACACGCATTACCAACACACATCTTTGCGCATATTGTTTCAGCTACTAGCTCTGTTGGAAATGATCTTTGTGTCCACTTTGTCTTGCCTTTCCCTCTCCACCTCCCTTCCCTTCCTGCCTCCTCCTCCTCCATCCTCCTTCCTCTCTTCCTTCTCTTCCTCCCTCCTGTCCTCCTCCTCCTGCTCTTCCTTCTCCGTACTCTCCTTCTCCCTCCCTCCTCCTCTGTCCTCCCCTTGTATCCCACACTCACACACACACAACACACCTTCATGTACACACACACCTTCACGTACACACACACACACACACACACACACACACACACACACACACACACACACACACACACACAAACACACACACACACACAGTACCTGAGGCTCCAGCAAACTTCATGCTTGTGAATGTCGCCAATGTTTCATCACTTGTCAGTTGGCTACAACCTGGAGACTCTAATGGTGTACTGACTAACTACACTCTTGTGCTCCTTGACCAAAATAATGAAACAGTCAACGTGGCCATCTTGAGCAGTGACTCACTCCAATTTGAGTTTGAAAACCTCATGCCTTTCACCAATTACAGTGTAGTTCTGTTCGCCAATACTTCTGTTGGAGCAGGAATGGACACCACTGTTAACTTCATGACTGATGTTGGGAGTGAGTTTAGGGTTGGGCAGGGAGAGGGAAGGGAGGGAAAGAAGGAAGAAAGGAAGGGGTAGGTAGGTTGGGAGGAAAGGAGGGAGCAAGGGAGGGAGGGACGGAGGGAGGGAGCGAGGGAGGGAGGGAGGGAGGGAGGGAGGGGGGGGGGGGAGAAAGACGGAGGGATGAAGGAAGGTGTAGAAGGGAGGGGAGAAGACGGAGGGAGGGAGGAAGGAAGGATGGGAGTAAGTGAGTGAGCACTTGAAATTTTCCCCCAATTGCAGTTCCATCACAGCCGCTCAATGTCACTGCATCATCAAATGCACTTCGTTCTCTGCTTATCGAGTGGCAGGTCCCTGAGATCACAAATGGTCCCATTACATCTTACACTGTGACTTACATGCTGATGAACTTAGGAACAAGGTTCGAAAATTCCACCAGTGGGACCTCGCTTGTGATCGCCACACTGCAGCCATTTGCTAGCTACACAGTTGCAGTGCAAGCTTGCACCAATGCTGGATGTGGGCCGTTCTCAGGCGAGATCATGGCAGTGACTCAGCAAGAAGGTTTGTGTATAGATTACATCTTGACTCGTGTAAATATCTCTCAAAATGGAGCAAGACATGTAGGCAACGATAACGGCAATCAAATTCAGTTCTAAGCAAACTAAGGCTATGCGGGACTAAATGAGCTAACTAGATACTAGAGCACTCTGACCTGCCCTTCAACCGCTATATGTGTAATATGTCAGTATATTGTAATACATTGTACATTGGGTGCAATGAATCTATACAGCATAGCACAATATCATTGCAATGTGTTTGCTTCTAGGAATGTTTCAGAGACACTAGTGCTGATTGGTAGCTTAGAGACAGCTACTTGTACTATGCCTACCTTCTAGTTTCTAACGTGATAGAAGTGTAGGAGTCACGGCAGTGAGCCTACGTAAGTCTCCTCCCCCTCGCTCTATTGATCCTCACCCACACACCATCCCTACCTACACACACCATCTCTCCCTCCATCCTCACCTCTCCGTCTCCCTCTTAACCCGTGCATCTTACTGCAGCCCCGACTGCACCAAGGGAAGTGAGTGCCACCAACCTCAGCTCAACCGAGATATCTGTCACATGGCAACCACCAGACCCTACCAATGGCATGATACGGCACTACATTGTCACCTACTACCCTAGTGGTTCCCCTAGTGATAATACAACTGTCCCCACTAGTAATACCTCTATAACTATTGGAAGACTTTCAGCATTCACTAATTACAGTGTGTTTGTGGTTGCTGTTACCGTGGCACCGGGACCTGCGAGCACAACCATGACTGTCAGGACCTCTGAAACAGGTTTGTATGTGTGTGTGTGTGTGTGTGTGTGTGTGTGTGTGTGTGTGTGTGTGTACATGTGTGTGTGTGTGTGTGTAGGTGGGTGGATGCATGTCTATACAAGCAGTAGCACATGGCCTTCAGGCCTTGCAGAACTAGAGCAGGTTCTGTGGAGTCGAACTGTGAACGTAGTCGACATCTATATATCTGAGCTCCAACTGCAAGCGATGAATGACTTGGTATGAAGCTAGGTACAAGCAGGAAGGTCTTCAAGGCTTGCAGATCTAGAGCCATGTACGCACATGGAATTGAACAGTGAGTCTTGTCGACATATTCATGTCTTAGCTCCAGACTATACACTCGCAAGCACATGGCCAGGCTACACGTACACACGTGGCGCAAGGCATGATGCACGTGGATTCCTATTCCTTGTTTAGAACAATTGGTCGACTGTTCTCACTGAACTGAGTCTGTCAACTACACTTCTTGTACGTATGTCAACTAGTCGAGATAGCCAGGCTTACTCCATAGCATGCAGAACTGACATATCCATCAGCACATCATGACAGCTGCCATAATGCCACACATGTAGGTAGTGACCGAATTTGTGTGGGAGGTATATCCATTTAGTGTAATTCTGTTTTCTCCAGCTCCTGGTCCAGTTCAAGGTCTGAGTGTCACCTTCTTACTGGAGTCTGCTACCTACAACACTGCACTCAGAACTTTTGACGTCTCTGTCAGCATCTCATGGCAACAGCCACAGTTCCCCAATGGCCAGATCATTGCCTACAGCTACCGCTTGGTGGAGACTAGCAATTCTAGCAAAGAGATTATTACAGATACAAATACCACAGATCTAGGATTGTCGGTTGTGCAGAATGTGACAGTGTCTCCCTTCACCAACTACACTGCTACTGTAGTGGCCTACACGAGTGCTGGGAGTGGAGAAACTTCAACTGAAGTGACTGTATCTCCAGAAGCAGGTAATAGGGCTGATCTCACATATGATTGTTACTAGGAGCATAATATACATAAGCAGGACGAATACAGACTAATGTTTTGTGTGCATACGTTCATGCATGTGTATGATATACTGCATACTGGTTTATTCCAGTTAATTAATCACGTCTCCCTTAGTTTGTATATGTAATCGATGTTTCATTTCACAGCTCCTGGTGCTGTTCAAAACTTGAATGTTGCTTTCTTACCGGATGATCTGTCAACTACCTACAACAGCACATCCAGAACTTACGATGTTCCTGTCCGCATCTCATGGCAGCAGCCACAGTACTCCAATGGAGAGATCATTGCCTACAGCTACCGCCTGGTGGAGACTAGCAATCCTAGTGTTGAGATCATTGCAGATACAAACACCACAGATCTAGGATTGTCAGTTGTGCAGAATGTGACAGTGTCTCCGTTCACAAACTACACTGCTACTGTAGTGGCCTACACAAGTGCTGGAAGTGGAGAAACTTCAACTGAAGTAACTGTATCTCCAGAAGCAGGTAACTTATGTTTGATCTCACATACAAATATTAACGGGAGCTCATAAGTTGGATGCATACAGACTTGCAATGTTGCTACTGTTTTGTGTGCATAAGTATACAATATACTGCATGCTGCATAGTTGTTTGTGATTACACTGCATGCACAAAGCAGGGTTAAACAATTGGTTCTGTCTTTCTATCCATCGTCTATCGTTTGTCCATCGTCTGTGAAAAAAGTGATGAATGATTGTTAAAGTCGACAATAAGATTGGAATCCAAAAATCCGCATCTGTGTATCCAAAGCTCTTCTATTCTATGCGTGTCCAACTCTGTCTTATTAAACGTCAATGGGGACTGCCATTTCAATATGGTCAGCAACTCCAAATACGGGCGTACGATGGCTCTGGCACGTACGTGTTCATACATACTGAAGAACAATATCTTAGAAGAGATAGCTAGGTGCGTGGGGTAGGTACTCCATGAATACACTCTAGTTGATACACACACCTTTCATTCACAGCTCCCGGTCGAGTTCAAAACTTGAATGTTGCCTTCTTGCCGGATCATCTGTCAACTACCTACAACAGCACATCCAGAACTTACATTATCCCTGTCCGCATCTCATGGCAGCAGCCACAGTACCCCAATGGAGAGATCACTGCCTACAGCTACCGCCTGGTGGACACTGCTGGATCTGTAGTGATTGAAGATACGAACACAACAAGTTTAACGGTTGAGGAACGTGTGAGTGTGTCTCCCTTCACCAACTACACTGCTACTGTAGTGGCCTACACGAGTGCTGGAAGTGGAGAAACTTCAATTGAAGTGACTATATCTCCAGAAGCAGGTAATATGGTTGATCTCACATTTCTATCTCATAAATTGGACTTGCAATAATGCTACTGAATGCTGCAAATGGGACGTATATTCTAGTATTCATGTGTGTTTTGACGTCAATCAACCACATTTCATGCTTCATATGTAATTGATGCTTCATTTCACAGCTCCTGGTCCAGTTCAAAACTTGAATGTTGCTTTCTTACCGTATGATCTGTCAACTACCTACAACAGCACGTCCAGAACTTACGATATTCCTGTCCGTATCTCATGGCAGCTGCCACAGTACACCAATGGAGAGATCACTGCCTACAGCTACCGCCTGGTGGAGACTAGCAATCCTAGTGTTGAGATCATTGCAGATACAAACACCACAGATCTAGGATTGTCGGTTATGCAGAATGTGACAGTGTCTCCCTTCACCAACTACACTGCTACTGTAGTGGCCTACACGAGTGCTGGAAGTGGAGAAACTTCAACTGAAGTGGTTTTATCTCCTGAAGCAGGTAATAGGGTAGTCTCAGTCCCAGACCCAAACCAACCCCAGCACAGATCGCTTCTAGTATCACACACAGGGAGGGAGCATTAGGGTTAGACTAACCTCCCTTCCTGCGCGTGATACTGGAAGCGATCTGCGCTGGGGTTGGTTTGGGTCTGAGGCCAAGACTAGTTATAGGGCTGATGTGATTATCGTATACTGCATACATAATTTGTGTTCATGGTATGAGAACGTCACCCACATCTCCCTTGATTGTTTGTAATTGATTCATTTCACAGTTCCTGGTCCAGTTCGAGGTCTGAGTGTCACCTTCGTACTCGATTCTGCTACCTACAATACTACACTCAGAACTTTTGCCATCTCTGTCAACATCTCATGGCAGCAGCCACAGTACTCCAATGGAGAGATCATTGCCTACAGCTACCGCTTGGTGGAGACTAGCAATTTTAGCAATGTGATTATTACGGATACAAACACCACAGGTCTAGGATTGTCAGTTGTGCAGAGTGTGACAGTGTCTCCGTTCACAAACTACACTGCTACTGTAGTGGCCTACACGAGTGCTGGGAGTGGAGAAACTTCAACTGAAGTGACTGTATCTCCAGAAGCAGGTAATATATGTACCGGGAGTTAATATTACGACATCCAACCGCGAGCACCACCAAAACCCATTGGATAGAGGGGTTTGGTGGGTCATGGCCTGGGTACAGTATCGCTGTAGGAAGCCGGCAACACCACACCCTTCCATAAACCCCACATTTTTGATCACCCGCATTTGCTTGGGGGCTGCTAGTTGGAAGGGGGGGTATCTACTTCCAACTATACCCAGACCACTCACGGTGGAGGCTGCCGAAATGCCTCCACCGGATACTAACTACAACAAGGGAGAGGAGGGAGGGTAAGAAATGCACCCCGTCTTGGTGTCACCTGTAAAACTGCTCAACTGATTGCCACGAGGTGCGCCCACGCAACTCACTGCGCATGCTCACTGATTGCCACGTGGTGCGCCCATGCAACTCACTGCGCATGCTCCGACCACGCCTCAAGGTTCAGCCTGAACCTTGACATTGACCTCCTGTCTCATATTAACCTCGTTTAATTCTTCAATTAACCTGCATTTAATATTACGACATCCAACCGCGAGCACCACCAAAACCCATTGGATAGAGGGGTTTGGTGGGTCATGGCCTGGGTACAGTATCGCTGTAGGAAGCCGGCAACACCACACCCTTCCATAAACCCCACATTTTTGATCACCCGCATTTGCTTGGGGGCTGCTAGTTGGAAGGGGGGGTATCTACTTCCAACTATACCCAGGGGGGAGATCCCACCTTGAGAGTGTGCAAGGGGGGAGCGACCCTCCCCCAAGCTCCTAGTAATGACCCAAGATAAGGCAACAAGTATTAGCTACAGATGGCAATTACAATCAGGGTAGAACACATACCACCACGACAGTAAATTATACAACAGGTCAACACAACAACAACAATGGAGTTAGAGTACTAGGAACTACTCTGGTCTCTGCCCAGGATCTTTGCAACGCTCCGTAACACATCCGGTGGAGTGCGTATGTACCGGGTGTAGGCGCTGCTCTCCCACCTACCCAAAGTTTTGATTAGGGAGTCCTGGATGCCACACTGAGATGCCGTGGTGGCTGCGCCAATACGGAAACTGTGGCCCGCGTAGTCCTGAGCCACATAGCCAGCTTCCTGGAGAGCTGAGCGGACGCCCGCCACAAAGCGATCCCTTGTCAAGTACCGGTTGTCCTCCCATGTGAATAGGGGGCCAGGGACACAACCTCTAGCCACCATGTAGCTCAGGACTGCAGCTACCGGACATAGAGGGCCACCTGCTACACCAATATGAAGTGTAACCCCTTGACGGAAAGGGTCCGTTTTTGATGCCTTAATGGACACCTGCATCCACGACGGGTTGGACCGATTGTCCACCGTGACGTCTGAGAAACAGAGATTAGAGAGGGGGTCAAAGGAACGTTCGGACGGGCATGTTATTTCCCCTGACCGGAGGAATCCAAAAAAGCATAGGCATGACGCTGCCCACAACATCTTTGCATTACGAACATTAGGGTCCCGTTTCCACCTCCCCTTCAGAGCCACCAGTATGGTGGGTGTTATAGGGAGGCGACGCCTTGAGCTTTCCGGGGTCGTTTTCTTAGCCCCCTTTAGCACATATTCAACCCGGGGCATGGAATGGATACCGGGGTTACCCATGCCACGCCCGATCTGCCAATAACGAATGGCAGCCAGATAGGACTTGATCGTGCCATGAGCAAGCTTTGCCTGGTGCAGGTGGGCAATGAATAGCAATAAAATTTCCTCTGTAGTCGGATAGGGTGTTAGCTGTGCCTCACGGCAAAATTTGAGGTAGCGGTCGCCTCCTGACTTGTAGGCTCTTCGAGTTGATGCAGCTAGACCTGCTGTAAACAGGTCCTGAACAACCGGGACCAGCTGGGTGATGTCCAGTCTGGACGCTGGTGGACTAGTAGGTCTGACACTGCGGCTGGTAGAGGGGTTGGGGAGGGACGTGCCTCTGGCACCTGTGAGTGAAAAAGAATCAGGTTATCCCGGGAGATGGCATCTGCGCCAGTGTTGCAGTGGCCTGGTATATGGACAGCTTCCAAAGCTATCTCCAGATAGGCAGTTATGAAAAATAGGCTACGCAGCAACTGCATTAGTTCCGCATCTTTGCTGTAGCCCGAGTTAACCACCTCCACCACTGCCTGGTTGTCACAATGTGCCAACACCTTTTTCCGCCTCCATGCTTTGCCCCATACAATGCAGGCTATAACAATAGGCAGCAGTTCTTTCACTGCTATCGAGCGGGTTGCAAATTCATTTGGCCACAGGTATTGAAACCATGATGAACCCGACCAGGCCCCACAACCTAGAGAGCCTGATGCATCGGAGTACAGGTGACAATCGGGGGACCGGTTCGTCGCATCGTCCAGCATGGAGATTCCATTCCACGACTCCAGGAACGTACACCACCATGACAGATCCGAGCGGAAAGCAGTGTTCAACCGAATGAAGCACTGTCTCCGCGAAGTTCCTTTGAGCAGATCGAACATGCGGCGTAGGAATGTCCTGCCCGGGCGCACTACCTTGCAGGCGTGTTGCAGCTTGCCTACCAACGATTGGAGGTCCTTTTTGAGGCAAAATTTCTTTGCCTGCCATTGAGTCAGCAGGGTCCTGAGCTCACTCAGCTTCTCCTGGGGGAGGCGTAGAATCGTAAGGTGTGTGTCCAGCTCGATTCCTAGAAAAATGATGATCATTGCAGGGCCCTCCAATTTTTCGACTGCGATCGGGATATGCAGTCTGCCAAAGACCTCCAGAAGTCTTTGGAGGTCTACCTTGCACTGCTCTGAAGCAGGATTCCCCACGATCAGGAAATCATCCAGATAGTGGAATACAGTTTCCACCCCTGCCTGCCGAACAATCCACTCCAGCGCGTCAGCCAGAGCCGTGAATATCTTGGGGGCTGAGCGGAGACCGAACGGCAATACCGAGTCTATGAACAGCCCCCCGTCCCATAACATACCCAGCAGTGGGCGGTCCTCTGGGTGTACCTCCACGATTCTGTAGGCACTCTTGATGTCCACCTTTGCGAGCAGGGCTCCCCTGCCAGCCTTTGCCACCGCTCTGGCTGCATCATCTATTGACACATATGACAAAGAGCACAGGGCAGGCTGGATCCCGTCATTTACACTCCGTCCTTCTGGGGATGACAGGTCTAGGATGAGACGCCACTTATTGTGGCCTTTCTTCGGAATAACCCCAAACCTGCTAACCTGGACATCAGCAAGTGATGACGGGACGAAGGGGCCAAGGATTCTGCCCTCCGCACACTCTTTTGCTATATAGTCCCGAATGACTTGAGGGTGTTCGCGTGCCGATTGCATATTGTTCCGCGCTTTCTCACATCGGTGTCCTTGGTAATCAAAGCCAATTCGGAAGCCATCCTTGATGCCATTAATGATATAATTGGCAAATCGCTGGTCGGGGTGGGAGGCCAGGGATAACGCCCAGTCTCGCCACTGGAGCGGTGAGGACCGTACCATCAGAGCTCGGGGGATTGTCATTGTAGGCTCCGCCCGACATCTGTCAATTGCCAGCAGATCCTCCGTATAGCTGTACCCATCTACACAAGTAGAGAGGTAAACGCCTGAATATACTTAGTAATCATTAACTCTCATAATTATTCAACGTGATAGTATGACAGGAATTGGAGCAACTCAAGCCTAAACTAATTACAGGGGAAACAGTAATCAAACACAACCCTGTCTACCAGTAACCAGTCTTGCTGGGGACATATCATTGTCCTAGTAGGGGTTGCCGGGGAAGGAGGTGCGTGGCCGACGGATCGGGCCGGGGGCTGTCGCATTCGCCCCATGATCACCGTGGTGGGGTGCTCCAAGGGGACATTCCACAGCTGGGTGATTCCCCCGACACGACGCACACAGGTGCACGTATTTGCACATCCTGTACGAACACTGCCTCTGGTTGAATTTCCGGCAGATGTCCATTGATCGCCCACGGGGGGCACTCGTAGCGCCACCCTGGGTGAGGGCCACCACAGCTGATTCAATGGCCTTCAGCCGCTTCCCAACGTCTGGGTCTTCCTCCGCTGGGAGGGAGCAGTCCTCGGATTTGTGTGCGGCACTCAAACAGCGCTCACACCGAGCCGTGCTTTTGGCTTTCCCAGTGAAGCACACCGAGTAAAGGGAGGGGTTGACCTGTGACCATTTCGCATGGCCCGTAGCAGCTGCTTGGCGTCTATAGGCAGCGTCGTAGACAGCCCATGCTGAGCCCTCGAATTCCTGGCTGGCCCTCACCGTGTTAATTAGGTAGGCCATCAGCTCCCGACTTTGGGGAACTAACACTCCCACATAGAGGGCAAAACTTTGCAGCCACACATTCAGGTCCAAGACCCTCTTCTTCGCTCTCGCCCGTGAGGCTGGCTTCTCTCCCTCCTTCAGTTCGGTCCAGAATTCAGGGAGGAGCTCATACATGTCGACGAATTCCCCTCGCCGAATTTTCGCCGCTAGCTTGGCCGGTATTGGTGGGAGGCCGTCCCCGATGTGGGTGCCCGTACCCTTCGCCGCCGTGGTTGCTGGGCCGCCCAGCAGCAGGTTGGGCATGAGTGCCGCCGATGTGGTGGGAGTTGTCCCGGAGCACTCCCCGTCGGGATGTGCCTCGTCGCTTCCCCCGTCGGGGTTTGCTGTATAGATGCCGGCCAGTTCGTCCCCTGATGGGATGCCTCCGTCGAGACCTAGGAGGGGGTATGCACATATAGTAATACAGGCTAGTGCATCCCCCCGCCGTGTAATTTGTACCCCCTTTTGGTCTGTGCTCAATGCCTCCGACGAGGCCTGGGAAGGGAGTGGAAAACTATGCTGTCAAATAAGGAAAGCTTGCCAACCTCCCCGGAGTGTATTAAATCGCGGCACCCGGTGCCAGCTTAAACAACAACGAAATGCACAGCAATACTGCAACTCGGCATACAAGTACGACGGAATTCAATAGTGAGTGCTCGGAAGCAAACTCCTCATCCCCTCAGGGGAGAACTATTACTTACTTACCCCCGCCGGTTTCCTGCCGAGACCGCGCTTGGGCGACGAGAGGTGCTAGCTGCTCCATGAGAGGGCCCAAGTGTTGATGAAGCGCCCCTTGGACTATGGAGTCAATCCTCGCGTCGAGGTCTTCGTTTTCCGTCATCGCTCAGTCCGTAAGAAATGCACCCCGTCTTGGTGTCACCTGTAAAACTGCTCAACTGATTGCCACGAGGTGCGCCCACGCAACTCACTGCGCATGCTCACTGATTGCCACGTGGTGCGCCCATGCAACTCACTGCGCATGCTCCGACCACGCCTCAAGGTTCAGCCTGAACCTTGACATTGACCTCCTGTCTCATATTAACCTCGTTTAATTCTTCAATTAACCTGCATCTCATAAGTTGGATGCGTGCAGACTTGTAAGGTTGCTACTGTTTTGTGTGCATACAACTGCATGCTGTGTAGTAGATGTGTGTGTTTGTGATTGATACAAGCACCTTTTATTCACAGCTCCCGGTCCAGTTCAAAACTTGAATGTTGCTTTCTTGCCGGATGATCTGTCAACTACCTACAACAGCACATCCAGAACTTACGATATTCCTGTCCGCATGTCATGGCAGCAGCCACAGTACCCCAATGGAGTGATCATTGCCTACAGCTACCGCCTGGTGGAGACTGCTGGAAGTGTAGTGATTGAGGATATGAACACAACAAGTTTAACGGTTGAGGAACGTGTGAGTGTGTCTCCCTTCACCAACTACACTGCTACTGTAGTGGCCTACACAAGTGCTGGAAGCGGAGAAACTTCAACTGAAGTGACTGTATCTCCAGAAGCAGGTAATAAGGTTGATCTCACATTGTAAATATTACCAGAGCTCCTAAGTTGGATGCATCCACACTTGCAATACGTAGGTTTTGTGTGCGTACATTGATATAATATAGCATGTATATTCTAGTATACATGTATGTGTTGAAGTCAAACAACCAGTTTGTACATAATTGATGCTTCATTTCACAGCTCCTGGTCCAGTTCAAAATTTGACTGTTGCTTTCTTGCCGGATGATCTGTCAACTACCTACAACAGCACGTCCAGAACTTACAATATTCCTGTCCGTATCTCATGGCAGCAGCCCCAGTACACCAATGGAGAGATCACTGCCTACAGCTACCGCCTGGTGGAGACTAGCAATCCTAGTGTTGAGGTCATTGCAGATACGAACACCACAGATCTAGGATTGTCAGTTGTGCAGAGTGTGACAGTGTCTCCATTCACAAACTACACTGCTACTGTAGTGGCCTACACGAGTGCTGGAAGTGGAGAAACTTCAACTGAAGTAGCTGTATCTCCAGAAGCAGGTGATACTCATGGATGAATATTACCCATAGCTCATAAGTTGGATGCAACCACACTTGCAATAGGTTTTGTGTGCATAGGTTAATTTATATTATATAATATAGCATGTATATTCTAGTACATGTATATATGTGTTGAAGTCAACCAACCATACGTATCTCCCTCACAGTTTGTATATAATCGATGCTTCATTTCACAGCTCCTGGTCCAGTTCAAAACTTGAATGTTGCTTTCTTGCCGGATGATCTGTCAACTACCTACAACAGCACATCCAGAACTTACGATATTCCTGTCTGCATCTCATGGCAGCAGCCACAGTTCCCCAATGGAGATATCATTGCCTACAGCTACCGCCTGGTGGAGACTAGCAATCCTAGTGTTGAGATCATTGCAGATACAAACACCACAGATCTAGGATTGTCAGTTGTGCAGAATGTGACAGTGTCTCCGTTCACAAACTACACTGCTACTGTAGTGGCCTACACGAGTGCTGGAAGTGGAGAAACTTTGACTGAAGTGACTGTATCTCCAGATGCAGGTAATAGGGCTGATCTCACATGTGAAATACTCCTAAATTAGATGCATCATACTTACATACTGCATACTGTCATGTGTATGTTGAAGGCGTGTATTTTGATTTCATTTCACAGCTCCTGGTCCAGTTCAAAACTTGAATGTTGCTTTCTTACCGGATGGTCTGTCAACTACCTACAACAGCACATCCAGAACTTACGATATTCCTGTCCGCATCTCATGGCAGCAGCCTGAGTACCCCAATGGAGTGATCGTTGCCTACAGCTACCGCCTGGTGGAGACTGCTGGAAACACAGTGATTGAAGATATAAATACGACAAGTTTAGAAGTTGTGAAGAGTGTGACAGTGTCTGCCTTCGTAAACTACACTGCTACTGTAGTGGCCTATACTAGTGCTGGTAGTGGAGATTCCGTTATGCAAGTCGCTGTGTCTCCAGAAGCAGGTACTGTCTGAATTATTGAGTGTTTGACGTACATACTGGGATTATACCACTGTTCATATCCTTCCCTCACAGTGCCTGGTCCGGTTCAGAATCTGAACGTTTTATTTTTGGCTGATTCAGCTACCTTTGACAATGTGTCCAGAACGTATGACCTCAATATCACCATCTCCTGGGAGGTACCGTTGGACCCTGGTGGGGAGATACTGACGTACAGCTACTCCGTAGAGGAGACCGGTTCTCCCGGCAGTGTCATCATCAATGAGACTAACACAACCATGTTGTCAGTTGAGAGGAATGTTCAAGTGGTTCCCTTTACAAGCTACACTGTGACTGTTGTGGTGTATACACGTGTTGGCAGGGGAGTGGAAACTATGCAAGCAGCTGAATCCCCTGAAG
Organism: Axinella damicornis; assembly: GCA_963931865.1. Classification (NCBI taxonomy): domain Eukaryota; kingdom Metazoa; phylum Porifera; class Demospongiae; order Axinellida; family Axinellidae; genus Axinella; species Axinella damicornis. Next base: position 1,637,278 of record OZ007508.1, on the reverse strand, counting down.
CAGGTTTGCATCGTATTTTGATATATAGGAGGGATTGGAGTTTATCAAAATGTTTACATTTTGTTTTATGCAGTTCCTGGTCCAGTGCAGGGTCTGGCTATCTCTTTCTTGTCAGAGGCAGCTACCTACAACAGCACATCCAGAACTTACGATATCCCTGTCCGTATCTCATGGCAGCAGCCACAGTACCCCAATGGAGAGATCACTGCCTACAGCTACCGCCTGATGGAGACTGCTGGAAGTGTAGTGATTGAAGATACGAACACAACAGATCTTTCTGTTGTGCAAAATATAACAGTATCTCCCTTCACAAGCTACACTGCTACTGTACTGGCCTATACCAGTGCTGGCCGTGGAGACAGTTTGGCTGAAGTAGTTCTATCTCCAGAAGCAGGTATGGTGACAGTATGCAGGGCAGGTATACCATTTATTAAACACTGTACTTCTATTTGCTATACAGTTCCCAGTCCTGTTCAGAGTCTGAGTGTCACTTTCTTACTTGAGTCTGCTACCTACAACACCATGCTCAGAACTTTTGACATCTCTGTCAACATCTCATGGCAGCAGCCACAGTTCCCCAATGGATATATCACTGCCTACAGCTACCGCCTGGTGGAGACTAGCAATTCTAGTGTTGAAGTCATCCCCAATACAAATACCACAGATTCAGGATTGTTAGTTGTGCAGAGTGTGACAGTGTCTCCATTCACCAACTACACTGCTACTGTAGTGGCCTACACGAGTGCTGGAAGGGGAGACTCGGTCATAGAAACAGCTTTATCTCCAGAAGCAGGTAAGACTAATGTAGTAGGAGAGCTGCTTGGAATCACTGTCAATTGCTTGAAATATTTATTCGGTTGGTGCGTGAGCTAATACACTGGGCAAGTGTTCATTGACGGTGATGGTATTCGACAAAACTTTGTTTTGAGGGAAATCTGGCTATCTTCATCAGGAAATAGAACTCAGTGTAGAGAGCCAGAGTGCCTTCAAATCTGAAAGATTTTCCAAATACTGGCATGGATAAATATATATTTGCGATTGTCACTGGAATGTGATACCATGGCCCTCAAGGATCACATCATGTGTTAGCAACTTTGTACTTTCATTTTCAGTTCCAAGCCCAGTTCAAGACCTGACCGTGACGTTCATGGAAGACTTGGCTACCTACAACATCATGCTTAGAACCTTTAACCTCTCTGTCCGCATATCATGGCAGCAGCCCCAGTACCCCAATGGAGATATCATTGCCTACAGCTACCGCCTGGTGGAGACTAGCAATCCTAGTGTTGAGATCATTGCAGATACAAATACCACAGATCTAGGATTGTCAGTTGTGCAGAATGTGACAGTGTCTCCGTTCACCAACTACACTGCTACTGTAGTGGCCTACACGAGTGCTGGGAGTGGAGAAACTTCAACTGAAGTGACTGTATCTCCGGAAGCAGGTATTGGAGGGTTGATCCAAGAGCTCATAAGTTGACTTGTTGCATGCCTGTGTTTTTTATATGTACATGTTTGTGTCGAATGTACGTATGTAGCTCAATGTTACTTTGTCCATTCACAGCTCCTGGTCCAGTTCAAAACTTGAATGTTGTTTTCTTACCGGATGGTCTGTCAACTACCTACAACAGCACATCCAGAACTTACGATCTTCCTGTCTGCATCTCATGGCAGCAGCCACAGTTCCCCAATGGAGAGATCATTGCCTACAGCTACCGCCTGGTGGAGACTAGCAATCCTAGTGTTGAGATAATTGCAGATACAAATACCACAGATCTAGGATTGTCAGTTGTGCAGAATGTGATAGTGTCTCCGTTCACAAACTACACTGCTACTGTAGTGGCCTTCACAAGTGCTGGCGGTGGAGATTCAGTGATCCAAGTGGCTCTATCTCCTGAAGCAGGTAATGTATGTTGATAGGAATAGGAGGATGAGTGTTTGCATTTGCATTTTGTGAATAGAGTTGAATTCACTGCTTTGTGTTCAACCGCCCGGCCCCCAGCCCAAACTTTGAATGTAACATCTTATGCGACCACTACCCCTCTCATTCCTCTCCTCCCTCTCCCCCTCTCCCTATCCTTTTCCTCTCCTCCCTATCCCTATCCTCCCCCCCTCCCCCTCCTCTCTCTACCCCTCCCTCCCACCTCCCTCTCCCTATCCCTATCCTCCCCCCTCCCCCTCCTCTCTCTACCCCTCCCTCCCACCTCCCTCTCCCTATCCCTATCTTCCCCTTCCTCCCACCTCCCTCTCCCCCTCCTCTCCCTATCCCTTTCCTCCCCTCCCTACCACCTCCCTATCCCTATCCTCCCCTCCCTCCCACCTCCCTCTCCCCCTCCCCTCCCTCCCACCTCCCTCCCACCCCCCTCTCCCTATCCCTCCCCTCCCGCCCCCATCCCTCGCCCCTCCGCATACTCCAGACTGCACTTCAATGGAGCAAGCTGGTTATATCTAATGGCATTAAAGCAACATCAGCAATGGAGATTGGTGCATAGCTTTGGAGTGGAAGGAACCTTTGTCTCTGTGTCACACTGAATACTGTACACAGGAACTGAGATCATCAACATACACAAAGGTCCCTTCCACATCGAAGCTACCAATCTCTGTTCACAATGTAATGCCATTGGAGAAGGCTGGATCTGCTCCTATTGTAGCACAGTCTGGTGTATGGGGAGTGAAGAGGGAGGTGGAGGGAGGGGATAGGGAATGGAGGGGAGAGAGGTAGGAGGGGAAGAGGAAGGGGGGGAAGGGGAGTGGGACTGGACTAGCAACGGGCAACCATCATATGAACACTCTCCATTTCTCCCCTCCTAACCCATCTTACAGCACCAGCTGCACCAAGGGAAGTGAGTGCCACGGCCATCAGCTCAACCGAGATGTCTGTCACCTGGCAACAACCAGACCCTGCCAATGGCATGATACGGCAATACAATGTGACCTACTACCCTAGTGATTCCCCTAGTGATAATACAACTGTCTCCACTAGTAATACCTCTATAACTATTGGAGGACTTTCAGCATTCACTGAGTACAGTGTGTTTGTGGTTGCTGTTACCGTGGCACCGGGACCTGCGAGCACAACCGTGACAGTCACCACCTCTGAAGCAGGTATGTGCGTGTGTACATGTTCGTGTGCGTGCATGTGCGTACGTGTACGTGAGATTCTTACCTACACACACCATCTCTCCCTCCATCCTCACCTCTCCCTCTCCCTCCTAACCCATCTTGCAGCACCAGCTGCACCAAGGGAAGTGACTGCCACCAACCTCAGCTCAACCGAGATATCTGTCACCTGGCAACAACCAGACCCTACCAATGGCATCATACAGCAATACATTGTCACCTACTACCCTAGTGGTTCCCCTAGCGATAATACAACTGTCCCCACTAGTAATACCTCTATAACTATTGGAGGACTTTCAGCATTCACTAATTACAGTGTGTTTGTGGTTGCTGTTACCGTGGCACCGGGACCTGCGAGCACAACCGTGACTGTCATGACCTCTGAAGCAGGTGCGTACATGTGTGTGTGTGTGTGTGTGTGTGTTGTGGGGGAGGTTGGCCTGCAAAACTCATTTACCACTAGAACCTTTGTTTGATTGCTGTTGAAGAATAGAATTTGTATACATGCTGAACATACGTATGAAGGAGCTTTCCTAGCCAACATCAAAGCAGTTAAGGGCCTAACAGTGGCTGACATCCTGTCTTCTTCCTCCCTTTCTGCTGTAGCTCCTACTGCTGTTAGAAACCTTGTGGCTGTTGCTCCTGACCCCACACACATCAATGTCATGTGGGACCAGCCCACAACTCTCAATGGCAATGTGAGCTACATCATCTCTATAGTTGGAATGGATTTATCAACAGAGTCGACTGTATTAAATGAGACAGCTGGTCCAGTCAGTGAAACACTGCACTCCTTCGAGACAGCTGTGGAGGAGTATGCTGTGTATGTAGTCATGGTGACTGCATTGACAGGGGGAGGCCAGGGGCCCACTGTTGAAACCGACTTCACTACACCAGAAGGAGGTACACACACTACCAACACACTCTTTGTGTATACCATTTCAGTGGTTCTTAATCTTTCTATCACCATGCATTGTCTGGCTGTTTAGGTACTGCTTATTATTTTGTGTTTCCTACTCCACCTCCCTCCTCTCCATGTATCCTTCCTTCACACCCACACCCACACACACACACACACACACACACTCACAATGCTCACACCCACACACACACACACACACACATACACACATACACACACACACACACACACACACACACACACACACACACACACACACACACACACACACACAGTGCCTGAGGCTCCAACAAACCTCACGGTTTCAGATGTGACCAACGTTTCATCACTTGTCAGTTGGCTACAACCTGGAGACTCTAATGGCCTACTGACTAGCTACACTCTTGTGCTCCAAAATAATGAACCAATCGTGGTCATTTTGAGCAGTGGCTCACTCCAATTTGAGTTTGAAAACCTCATGCCTTCCACTGAGTACAGTGTAGTTCTGTTCGCCAATACGTCTGTTGGAGCAGGAATGGACGCCACTGCCAACTTTGTGACTGACATTGGAAGTGAGTTCTGGGTTGGGCAGAGAGGGGGGAGGGGGGGAGGGAGGGAGGGAGGGAGGGAGGGAGGGAGGGAGGAAGGAAGGAAGGAAGGAAGGAAGGAAGGAAGGAAGGATGGATGGATGGATGGATGGATGGATGGAAGTGAGGGAGGGAGGAAGGATGCGGAGGACAAATGAAAGAGGTGGGGGAGGAGACAGGTAGTGACGACACTTCAAAGAATATTTTTTCCAATTGCAGTTCCATCGCAACCGCTCAATGTCACTGCATCACCAAATGCACTTCGTTCTCTGCTTATCGAGTGGCAGGTTCCTGAGATCACAAATGGTCCCATTACATCTTACACTGTGACTTACATGCTGATGAACTTAGGAACAAGGTTCGAAAATTCCACCAGTGGGACCTCGCTTGTGATCACCACACTGCAGCCATTTGCTAACTACACAGTTGCAGTGCAAGCTTGCACCGATGCTGGGTGTGGGCTGTTCTCTGACGAGATCGTTGCGCTGACTCAGCAGGAAGGTACGTGTATGAATGAAGTGTAGGAGCTGTGGCTGTGAGCAACTCCCTTTACACACACCATCTCTCACTCCATCCTCTCTCCCTCCTAACCCATCTCTCTCTCTCCCTCCTAACCCATCTTACAGCACCAGCTGCACCAAGGGAAGTGAGTGCCACCAACCTCAGCTCAACCGAGATATCTGTCACTTGGCAACAACCAGACCCTGCCAATGGCATGATACAGCAATACATTGTGACCTACTACCCTAGTGGTTCCCCTAGCGATAATGTCTCCACTAGTAATACCTCTATAACTATTGGAGGACTTTCAGCATTCACTAATTACAGTGTGTTTGTGGTTGCTGTTACCGTGGCACCAGGACCTGCGAGCACAACCGTGACAGTCACCACCTCTGAAGCAGGTATGTGTGTGTCATGGCAAAACTAAACCACGGCAGTCCATCAGATCATTTTTTGCCGAGCCTAGCTGACGGTATTGTCCCCCCCCCCCCCCCCCCCCCCTGCCAGAAGTGTGTCATTTATCAACGGTTCTGCGGTACCAAGTTTGGCACCCAGAAAATGATCCTCCCAAGACAGTTTTGGTAGCCAAACTTGATCCATAACGAAATACTCTCCTGCCTGACTGCGGGAATAGCTATAGTGCAATGAGGACATACACAAATTCAAAGAGTATTATGATATCAAGACTCACATTTTCTTGTGCTATACGACTTGCAGACTCAAAGGCATTTGACTAAGTGATCCCCACAGCGTCCATTTTGATTTCTATCTTCTCTTGAAAGATCAACTCCCTACTCCGCTCCTTTTTATTCCACCTTGCTGCATCGTCCATTTGCTGAATCCTGTAGCTATTAATGTATCTTTGCAAGCTTGTTTACAAACTCAACATACTCATTTCTGGCATGGGGGACCAATTTTGTCCGCCATTTTGGTCCAGGTTGATCAATTTTGGCACTTCTACCCCAGATTAGTTGCTAGGAGACTGCTGCCTATACTGTAATTATTGATCTTTTTGACCCGTCAGCCCCCTCTGCACCGACTGATGTAATGGCTACTAACTTGAGTGCCTCTGCGATACGAGTGGAGTGGCGTGCTCCCGAGCTGCCCAATGGGAACATCAGGGAGTACCGAGTCCGCTACTTTCTATCCCAACTTCAAGACCGAGAAGGGGCACCGACCATCCCTGTACCAGGCACTGATATGTCGGTGACCGTGGAGAACTTACAACCGTTCACAGAGTACACCTTCTCAGTGCTGGCTGTCACCATAGCAACAGGAGCTGTTGTTGAAGTGAATGCAACCACATCTGAAGCAGGTATCAGTAAACTATAGTATACTGTAGTATATTGAACTCAGTGCATTGAACGGAACTGCCTGTGTATGATAGGCCAAATACGTATCAAATAAACTATAGCTAGTGAATTAAGGTTACGGGATACTATGTATAGCCGTGCAAAAACGAGCAGTTCAATTCACCAAAAAGCAATATTTACCGCTTTTCTCGAGCGAGACAGCAGATAAATTTGCCAAGGATTATGCTATCAAAAAAAGCTTCCGTCATGCCCTTTATGTGCCCTTGATGACTGTTTTAACACCGTTGACCAGGTTCACAATTTTATTTTTGGCTAGAAAATTCAGCATGTACTTTCAATACACTTCGCTCGGCGCGCGCACGAGTATCCTGTAACCTTAAGCCACCATAAAAGGCCTTCACAAACGAATGAGGGAACTAGCCTCGTTCCCAGGCCATGCGAGGTAGGATGGCCTGGGAACAAGGCTAGAGGGAAAGCAAAAAATATGTGCTCTTTTGTGTGCTATACAGTAATTCATCCCTCCATCCTTGTCCAGCTCCTTCGCGTCCCCTGAATGTGATGGCAGCCGCTGCTTCCTCAACTTCGATCTCTGTCCAGTGGGACCCACCCCTCATCTTCAACGGGATCATACGCAACTATGAGATCACCTACTACCGTACCTCTGTGGGGATATCGGACAGCCAGACCTACAACACCATGGAGGGAGTTGCCATGGCAACAAATGTGACTGGGCTGGAGATATACACCAACTACACTTTGTTTGTGAGAGCAAGGACAGTGGCTCTCGGGAACGAGAGCGAGACAGTTACCGTGGTAACTGAGGAGGACCGTAAGTTTGTCAATTACAGGAACATACCCACGTACAAATTTGAGCCAGCCACTTGCAAGAGTACGGTAAAACTGCCATGTCCCACAATCTTTGCTGTGAGAATGCATAAGTTCATATGACATCACTAATCGAATCTGAGAATAGGATGGGACTGAGGAGCTTTTTTGAGAGATGGAGTGTGAAAGGCAATCACTATCTTTTCAATTTGCTTTCTATAGTTAATTGATTTTTAGAGTGCATGAAATGTGTAGTTTGTGATACAAATCCAAGTGCATGATGATGTCATAGCCATAGTAGCCACTGCAATGATGACGACATCATAGCCATAGCGGCTGCTGCAATGATGATGACATCATAGCCATAGCGGCTGCTGCAGTGATGATGGCATCATAGCCATAGCGGCTGCTACAATGATGATGACATCATAGCCATAGTGACTGCTGCAATGATGATGATGTCATCATGGACAAATTATGCAGCGTCAACTTACGGATACTACTGATATTTATGTCTCATGTTTGTCTGCAGGTCCCAGTGCTCCTGAGAACGTCATGCTACAGGAGCTGAATGCCACCGTCATTGAAGTATCCTGGACCAATCCAACTTCTCCCAACGGCATTCTCCTGCACTATACAGTATACTTTGCTCTCGAGGTCAGCGGTGCCTTCAATGAGGACTCGGTCCGCATTGACGCCTCTGAAGGGACTGAGAACTACACATTCGTCCTGAGCAACCTGGTGGAGTTCAGTCGATATCGGATACAACTTACTGCCGCAACACAAATCGGAGAAAGTGAACGCACCATACCCATGTTTGTCGAAACAGACCCTGACAGCGCCTCTCCACCAAGCTTCATATCAGGTACTGCCATCAACTCAACTGCCGTGGAATTGACTTGGGGCTATCCAGAAACCCCCCGAGGGAACATCAGCGGCTACATCATTCAGCACAACGCAACACAAGATGGCAACACTACGACATTTAATTTTACCCTCTCTGTCATAAATGACCAGAATGACCAGTCCTTGTTGTTTGGAGAGCTGCGTCCGTTCACTTGCTACCAGTTCCAGGTAGGAGCCTATTCTTTTTCGGACGATTTCCAAGTTCACTTTGGAGCTTACAACGACGTGCCAGTGGTTGTGTGCACTGCAGAAGCTAGTAAGTTTAGTTCCTAACCTTCAGAATTCGTTGCTCCCTCCCTTCATCCCTCTCTCTCTCCCTCCCTCCCACCCTCCCTCCCTCCCTCCCTCCCTCCCTCCCTCCCTCCCTCCCTCCCTCCCTCCCTCCCTCCCTCCCTCCCTCCCTCCCTTCATCCCTCTCTCCCTCCCACCCTCCCTCCCTCCCTCCTTCCCTCCCTCCCACCCTCCCTCCCTCCCTCCCTCCCTCCCTCCCTCCCACCCAGTCCCTCCCTCCCTCCCTCCCTCCCTCCCTCCCTCTTCCCTCCCTCCCTCCCTCCATAATTCACTCACTTGTATTGACCATCGACGTATTTAGTTGTTTAGTCTTTAATAATCCGGCCTGCCTGACCGCCATCTTAACTGTAGTAACCATGACAACAGCACCTATGGGACTATTCCTGAATTCGTATGTTTGTATTGCAGTTCTATCCACTGAGCTCTCTCCTCCCTCCTAGCTCCCAGTGTCCCGATAGCGTTCCAGCTGCTGCCAGTGAATGGTAATCCCACCCAATTGAGGGCCTCCTGGCTCCCTCCCAACCCGCCCAATGGCATCATCACAGGATACACAGTTTACTGCAATGTATCCACCGATCAGGTTTACGAGGAACAGGTTCCAACAGGAGAGACCTTGTTCGCAGTGGGTGTACTAAATGATGACACAGCAGTTTTGGTAACAGGTCTGATGCCCTTCACGCGTTACGTCTGTGTCGTGACTGCCAACACCAGCGCTGGGGAGGGGGAGTTGTCCGACCCACAAAATGCCACAACTGACCAAGATGGTGAGTGTGCAGCCTTCGATCTGTGTAGCTTCAGTCCCAGACCCACCCTGCTTGGAGCATCCCAGGAAAGCCTGGAGACAAAGCCATTGTATTATCTTGTTGTTGAGTTCCCGTGGGTATATTTGTATCTTTTCAGCCCATCAGTTTTATTCTGTGCAAGAGTCATGTGAGCTGCCATGCAGGTGCTAGAATGTGCTGCATTCCAATTGTATGATGTAATTATGACGTCATTGCACGTCACCACAACATCGCATTGGCAGTTGTAGAGGTCTGGATATCAGGCTTAGGAATCAACTGAACTCCCCACCTCACGCATCACACACGCACAAACGCACACACGCACAAACGCACACACACACACACAGCTCCTGATGCTCCCCAGAACTTCATGGCAGTGACGGTGGACCCTCGTACTATCTCCCTCCAGTGGTCAAGACCCTCCACTCCAAACGGGGTCATAACAAACTACTCACTTGAATATTACAACTCAACTGATCGACTGATGGCGGTCTACGACGGCACCACCTTATCCACCATGGTTTACAATCTGAATGAGTTCACAGAGTACACGTTCCAGCTGTCCGCTAACACAACTGTGGGTGGTGGTCCAGCTGCCAATGTCACAGCGACGACTGACGAAGATGGTAGGCTATTGGGAGTTACTCTCAAGTTGATAGCTGCAGGAGAATAAGATGTCGAAACAGCAATAGTTGTTGGTGTAACAATTAGCATAACTCCAGCACCAACACCTTTGGTAGAAGGTACATATTTTTTTTAGGTTTTTTTTTCTCCCTGTTTGGCCAATTGATCCATCATGTGGGCTAGCATGCAGAATTTATGTATATCACTTATGGAGGTCACATGACTCTAGGACCCCACCCATTCTGATATGTATGTCAGACTATGTGCTAGTCACATGACTCCAGTACCCCTCCCACTTCTTATATGCATTTCAGACTATGTTGTAAGCTTTGGAGAGAGGGAGAGAGATTGAAGTCCGTACTAGTCAGACACCTGAATCCCAGCTGAATCCCGGTTTCTGTGGATTTCATTCTCTCTCTTCAAAGCTTATATCAAGTTCACAATTGCCAACACAGAACCTCCAACTAATGTCGCACTATGTTTTCATGCTTTTCCACCATGATGTAATGATGATGTAATGATGATGTAATGGATCACTTTGTCTCCAGTTCCCAGTGCCCCTCATGATTTTCCACCATGATGTAATGATGATGTAATGTTGATGTAATGGATCACTTTGTCTCCAGTTCCCAGTGCCCCTCCAGAGGATCTGAGAGGTATGTTCCTCAACTCCACGAGTCTGCGCATCATGTGGGACCCTCCCCTCTCTGAAGACCAGAATGGTGACATCCGAGGCTACAATATATCTTACAACATTTCAGCTAGTGAAGATGAAAGTGATTTCATCGTTGGCACATCCATTGATCTAACTGGTCTGCAGAAGTTCACGTTCTATAATGTCAGTGTACAAGCTTTCACTGTCGGAAGTGGACCTGCTGTCTATGCAGTCGAGCAAACTGACTCAGATGGTAAGTTAGTGTATGGACCCTTCCTCAGTAAACAGTTGGAGAGAGAGAATAATCCACAGAAAAAATTCAGGGACCAGCTGGGATTCGAACCCAAATAATAAGAAATGACAGGAGACAGAGTTCGGTGAACAGTAGAGTATACTGTTCACCGAGTTAGCAATATACTGTTCACTGAGTTAGTGTATGCAGAGTATACTACATGTAACTCAGACAATGACAATGGTATAATTTGCGGACAGAACTGAGACAAACCATTGTAGTTTCTTAAACCCTGAGAAGTCAAACTTTTGGGCACTAGCTTGTCCACTAGTGAAATCATGCTCAAGTGTACTCATTATGACATTATATCATGGTGGATTTGACCTCTTCACTTCCCTCCCCTTCTCCCCCTCTACTCACCCTTCCCCTGCTCCACTCCTCCCCCTCACCCTTCCACTCCTCCACCCCTCCCCTTCCCCTGCTTCACTCCTCCCCCTCCCACTGCTTCACTCCCCCACCATCTCAGTTCCCTCTGCACCCCTGGACCTTTCGTACAGGAACATTACGCCCAATAGCATAGAAGTTACCTGGTCCCCTCCAGCCAACCCAAATGGCATCATAGACAACTACACCCTCCAGTACATGGATGTAACCATGGGAACCGTCACCATGGGAAACATCACTGTCACAACAGAAATTACACTTCAATCACAAATATTGGAAGATTTGATACCATTCCGACGTTATGAGGTAACGGTGTTTGCACTGACGGACAAAGGGGCGGGGCCTGGAAGTGTGCCGCTGGACGTGTTCACGCTGGAGGACGGTAAGACTGATTGAACTGTGTCTCCTGTCATTTCTTATTGTTAGTGTCATCTGTCATTTTAATACGACAATCAGTCACGCCAACAGCTTGCATATGGTCAGGCCTACCTAGCCTTGTTCCCAGGCCTACCTCGCTTTTTGTTCTTTGGTTTGCGTTGACAACAATGCACGGAAGTGCAAATGAAGAACAAACACGGGGAATGAGGCTAATTCACGACTGGATGTGTTTACACTCTCAGTGTGCTTGCCTCATGCTACTATGCTAGTGCATGCATTGCCCCTGGGGTTAGCCTCATTTCCCAGGTGCTCGGTAATTACTGAGCGCCTGGGAACAAGGCTACACGCAGGGTATGTGTTCCTGGAACACATCTAGTCTTTAGCCTCGCTTCCAGTCGCTATGACATCATTGCCTCTTCACAATAAATTGTAACACCTTTTTTTTTTCAGAACCATCTGCACCAGGAAATTTCCGACTCAGTCAAATCCCAGGATCCCCAACTCACCTAATGGTGGCATGGGCCCCACCTGAACCAGCCAATGGCATTATCACGGCATACAGCATTTATTGCAGGTTGTCAGAGGGCAATCTCTTCACACTACAGGAGGTTGTCGGCCCTCAGAGTTTAGTGACTACTCTTGACAGTTTGATTTCCTTCACGAGTTACGTCTGTGTCGTGACGGCCAACACCAGCGCTGGGGAGGGGCAGGCGTCCGACCCTCAAACTGCTGCAACTGACCAAGCTGGTGAGTTTGTGTACGCTTGTATACAAGTACACAGCCATGTTATAGATGTAGTGTGGCAATCAGTGCTGTATGGCTTATACAGTACCAACCCCCAAAGGGCTCAGCCCCGAAGGTGTGGACGGCATGCGACTGCCATGCTATGTGTGTTAATATCCTAATGGTGGGGCACACACGCATTGCTTGGTAGGCACTGTAGCAACCGTAGACATGCAAGTCCCAGCACTTCAAGACGACGATCTCCATCCGTCCTAGCAGGTATTGTGTGAGCTTTAGAACTTAGCAACAGCTTGACAACGGGATACACTATTGTAGTCCTCCCTCTCCTGTTGTGCCATACTCTAAGCAATGAAAAGCTTGGTGTTGGCCTTGCTACTTAACTGTGTTCGTGCATGACACAGACACTCTCTATCCTGCATGTGTTTAGCACCTTCGGATGCCCCCCAAGACTTCATGGCATCTGTGTTGGGTCCACGCAGTGTCTCTCTCCAGTGGAACCCCCCAAGCACCCCCAACGGCAACCTCACCAACTACACCTTGCGGTACTCCAACTCCACCGACATTGTGGATGTGGTTCTGGAGGGATCAGCGACCAGCTTTATAGTGGCCAATCTCAATGAGCACACAAGATACTTGTTTCAACTGAATGCCTCCACACGGGTGGGGTATGGACCAGCAGCTGTTGACATGGCAACGACAGCAGAGGATGGTAAGACAACTGCTTTGTTTATCAATTCCTACCTCTCTCCTTCTCCCCATCCCCCCTTGCCCATCCACCCTGCCCGTCTCCCACCAATCCCCTCCCCCTCTTCCCAATCCCTCCCCCTCTCATTCTCCCCGATCCCTCCCCCTTTCTCTCTAACCTCCTCTCCCCTTCTCCCCATAAACACAGTTCCCAGTGGTCCTCCAGAGAATCTGGGAGGTATGTTCCTCAACTCCACGAGTCTGCGCATCCTGTGGGACCCTCCCCTCTCTGAAGACCAGAATGGTGACATCCGAGGCTACAATATATCTTACAACATTTCAGCTAGTGAAGATGAAAGTGATTTCATCGTTGGTACATCCATTGATCTAACTGGTCTGCAGAAGTTCACGTTCTATAATGTCAGTGTACAAGCTTTCACTGTCGGAAGTGGACCTGCTGTCTCTACAGTCGTACGAACTGACTCAGATGGTAAGTTAGTGTATGAACCCTTCCTCTGTGAACAGTATACTCTGCATAATTATACTAACTCAGTGAACAGTATACAAACTCAGTGAACAGTATACTCTGCATACACTAACTCAGTGAACAGTATACAAAACTCAATGAACAGTATACTCTGCATACACTAACTCAGTGAACAGTATACACTAACTCAGTGAACAGTCTAGTCTGCATACACTAACTCAGTGAACAGTATACTCTGCGTACACTAACTCAGTGAACAGTATACTCTGCATACACTAACTCAGTGAACAGTATACTCTGCATACACTAACTCAGTGAACAGTATACACTGCATATACTAACACAGTGAACAGTATACTATCTCAATGACGTTGGTATACTCGGCATAATTATTCTACAGTACACATGTTGAAAGTGATTCATGGCTCCTTCCCCCCTCTTCCCCCTCACTTCTCCTCCATCCCACTTCCCTTCTTGAACCTCCTCCCCCTCCCCTTTCTCTTCCCCTCTCCTCCTTCTCCTTCCCTTCTCTGCCTTCTCCCCTTCCCCTCCCCTTCCCTCCTCCTCCTTCCCCCTCTCCTCCTCCTCCTCCTCCTCCTCCTCTACCCCTCCCTGATCCCCCTCCCCCTCCCCTTCTCCCTTCACCATCCTTGATTCCTCTCCTCCTCCCTATCCCTTGCAGTCCCTTCTGCCCCACTGAACGTGACATATCAGAACCTCACCGTCACCAGCATCTGTGTCTCCTGGACTCCTCCAGCTGAACCAAATGGCGTCATAGAGAACTACTCTGTCGAGTACACTGAGTTGATCACTGGGAGGAATTTCAGTATGGATGGTATCCAAGCAACAATGGCCGACCTCACAGGTCTGATGGAGTATGAGCGGTACAGCGTTGTGGTGTATGCATTCACAGACAAAGGAAGAGGAGCGGGTAGCCGTCCACTGATGGTCCTGACGTCGGAACACTGTGAGTTGGTCCAAACACTCTGCAAGATTTGTCATGTTGTCTGCTGGCCGCTTTGAATGTTTCCTGTGATGTGAACAGTATGTAATGTGAACATTATCTCCTCATTCTCTTCCTCTCCCTCCCTCCCTCCCTCCCTCCCTCCCTCCCTCCCTCCCTCCCTCCCTCCCTCCCTACCTCTCTCCATCCCTCCCTCCCTCCCTCCCCTCCCTCCCTCCCTCCCCCCCTCCCTCCCTCCCTCCCTCCCTCCCTCCCTCCCTCCCTCCCTCCCTCCCTCCCTCCTCCATTCCTCCCTCCCTCCCTCCCTCCCTCCCCCTCCCCCTCCCTCCCTCCCTCCCTCCCTCCCCCTCCCCCCTCCCTCCCTCCCTCCCTCCCTCCCTCCCTCCCTCCCTCCCTCCCTCCCTCCCTCCCTCACTCCATTCCTCCCTCCCTCCCTCCCTCCCTCCCTCCCTCCCTCCCTCCCTCCCTCCCTCCCTCCCTCCCTCCCTCCCTCCCTCCCTCCCTCCCTCCCTCACTCCATTCCTCCCTCCCTCCCTCCCTCCCTCCCTCCCTCCCTCCCTCCCTCCCTCCCTCCCTCCCTCCCTCCCTCCCTCACTCCATTCCTCCCTCCCTCCCTCCCTTCCTCAGTTCCGGATGAACCAACCAACTTCAGTGTGGTATCCGTCAACTCAACAGCTCTCAGGGCAAGATGGGGGGTACCAGACGATGCTAACGGAATCCTTCAAGGCTACCAGCTCTCTCTGGAACTAGTACCTGAGGATGCCGCTTACTTAGGAAACTACACTGCAACGTTCAACCTTGATGAGGACACTTTGTCACTGGTGGTCAACATGCTCCACCCGTTTGCTACCTATCGCCTCACGGTGAGGGCTGAGACATCTGCTGGCCTGGGAAACCAAACCATGAGAATGGCCACAACTAACCAAGATGGTAAGTTGGGTCTTCAGACTCGCTCTCAATCCCATTCTTGCCTCAGGTCTACCGTTATTGTGTCAGGGATGCTACAAGACAGTGGAGAAATGGATTGCCTCCTATAGTAGCCTCGTTCCCAGGCACTCGGTACAGGGAGAAGAGCTCTTCTTCCCATATCGATCACCTGGGAACGAGGCTAGCCTCCTAGCAGCTAGATGCTACGGGCTCTGGTGAGCTATGATATTCTGTTTCTGCAGCTCCTGCTGAGGGTGTTCGCAATGTGGCTGTCGAGGTTGTTAACTCGACGGTGTTGCGTCTGAGCTGGCTGCCACCCCCCACACCATCCTGGAATGGAATGGTCACAAACTACACAATCAGTGAGTCTCTAATATGTAGCTATGATGTCATTATGACAACATCCTTAACAACAGACATTTCTTGGTGAAGCCCATGATGTCACCGTGATCTCATCCTTACAGCTTATTGGTAGACCTCATACTAAAGACCAAGATTTTAGCTCTATGACATCACGATGACATCATCCTTAACAACAGCAGCCTATTACTAGCCATGCATCATTCTCAACTGTTAATGCCTTCCTGAAAGGTTTCTTACTTCATTTGGAACATTTGGAATGATGTACAATCTATTTGCTCAGGGTATTCAATGGTGGGGAACTGCCAGAGAGGTGTGGAGATGGGTTCAAGCAGTCGTTCGGAAGCACTGCTCCCTGTGCAGTTTGAAAACGACCGTAATCCAAGAGATGCAACTCTACTCCGTCCGGAGACAATTATGATCGGGGGGCTGGAGGAGTTTCAGAATTACTCATTCTCAGTTGCCATAGCGACCAGCATAGGGTTCAACCCTGTTGAAGTGAATGGAGAAGGTTGTAATTTAACAGATCCAGCAGGTGAGTGAGACGTGATTGTTTGTGTGTGTGTGTTTGCACAAGTGGGGAGTTGTGGCGGTGTGGGAAGTTAATGTGGCTGCCTTTTTCCTTTCCTCCCTTCTTTCTCTCTTCCCCTCCCCTTGTCCCTCCTCTCCCCTTTTCCCTCCTCTCCCCTTTTCCCTCCTCTCCCCCCCATCCCTCCCCCCCATCCCCAGTCCCCGCTTCATCCCCAACCATCCAGACCTTCACCATCACCAGCAACACCACTGCCACGGTAACCTGGGCCCCGCCCCCTGCACAAGATGTGAACGGAATCATTGAAAATTACGTCATTGATATTACAAACATGAACACAACTACAAGACGCAGCAGAAACACCAATAGTCCACGGACGTTCATTAACCTAACAGGTTGGCTCAATCTCTGAAACACAAAAGTTCCTAAACGTGATTTTTGCTGCACATCCCATAATATATGGAAAACCTCCAAATTTGGAACTGAAAGCATGTGAATTGACTCATGTACGGAACGTGTTTTTCAGTTGCATCTTTTGAGTGTTTGTAGATCGTACTGTAGTGGATAACTTATCACACACACACACACACACACACACACACACACACACACACAAAACACACACACATACACACACAGCTCTGAATCCATACACTTTGTATAGTGTGCAAGTTGCAGCTGAAAACCAAGTCGATGTTGGCCCCTTCTCTGATGCAATGGAGAACATGACATTAGCAGGAGGTAAGTTTTCAGTGACATTTCCTTGCTTTCGGTATTAATCCCTAGCTCCCTTCCTCCTCTCCTCCATCCCTCCCTTCCCTCCCTTCCTCCCTCCCTCCCTCCCTCTCTCCTCCCTCCCTCCCTCCCTCCCTCCCTCCCTCCCTCCTTCCCTCCCTCCCTCCCTCCCTCCCTCCCTCCCTCCCTCCCTCCCTCCTTCCATCCCTCCCTCCCTCCCTCAATCCCTACCGCTGTCACCCCCTCAATCCGTCCCTCCCTCAATCCCTCCCTCCCTCCCTCCCACTGCCACCCCCTCAATCCCTCCCTCCTTCCCTCCCTCCTCAGAACCAGAAGCACCTTCAAACCTTGTTAACACTTCCATAACCTCCACTGGAGTTGTTCTCTCCTGGAACCCACCAGGCAACTTCAATGGCCCTCTAGGGCCCTACAGCATCAACTACCAGGGATTCAAGGAAAATAACCAGGTAAGTAGGTCATGTGATTAGTAGGTGCAGTATCATGCAAACTGTTAAGGCATGTCATGTGACTTGGTGTAACATGATATGTGGTTAATCATGTGACATGGCGAGGCAACTCACGTGACTCACTTGGTTGGGTATAGGCCATGATTATGGTGAGGGGGGTTCATGCACTACGTATATCACATGATTTTGGGATAGTCCATGTGATGTGGATGGTTATTGTAACCATCATCACTTGTTTTATCTCACAGCAATTGGATGGGTTCCCTACCGTTGTCAACACAACCACTACCATGGACACCACCGTGGAACTCTCGGAGCTGAGCGGCGACTCCATCTACCAAATAAACGTAACTTACACTACTTGACATCATTTATTATGACATCATGCAGAAATCAAGGGATAAGGTTACAGCATGTAAGTTCCGATGGGGTGTGGTCTATCTGACTTATATCACTTCGCAAGTACTAGGAGACATGAAGCAGCCACTGCACACTGTGGGGAATAGGAAGCCAAACCTGAACCAATGAGATTGTTACCTGATGATGTCATTTGACATAAGTGCCATCTGCACACGTACACTACATTACAGTATTTCTAATGCATGAATTCCGTACACTTCTTGCACACAGCTGCATGGATTTGGTTTCAGTATGCTGTATGTGTGTATTTATAATTCAGTGTATGTCTTGACACTATCTTGCATACTCAGGTATCAGCCTCCACAGTTGGGGTGGGGAGCGGCCCATCAGCAAACATCCGTGTCACTCTCCCCGCTGGACAGCGTAAGTGGAATAACCATGTGTGTGAGTAGTAGTCTCATTCCCAGGCCATTCCTGCTGGAGGCTGGAGCGTTTGTAAGGCAATCAGCACCATTCATTGTTCAAGATGTCGGGGATGTGCCAATGTAGAACACAAATTATTATGGTCAGGCACGACTTGTCACAAGTATGCAGGATTTCAATCCGCACCTAAAATCTATCAAGCGAGCCTGGTTGCCTGGTGACAGAGGCACTATTTGAAGCCTACTGATGTACATGTCGTCTATATGTTGATATTGTTTTCTTATGAACTCACACTGGCAACTAGCCACACCCCCTTCTTCATGATGACGCAAGCAGCTGTGTCCTTTCCCTTGCAGCACCTGAACTACCATATGAGGAGTACCCTGAGCTAGTTCCTGATGTTGTCGTGGATGATAGTGGTCAGGCCGTCAACACAATGACAACGTTCAAAGTTGGCTTTACCCTACCCACTCAGATTGGGTCAAATGGGCCTGTGGACAGGTGTGTCAGTCACTGTAGATTACTGTGATGCACTGTAGTTTACTGTGGTTTACTGTGATGCACTGTAGTTTACTGTGGTTTACTGTGATGTATTGTAGTGTACTGTGTTAAACCTGTCTGTGGATTACTACTGTTATATAATGTGGTATGCTGTGTTGTGTACTGTAGTTTACTGTAGTTTACTGCAGTTTACTGTAGTTTACTGTAGTTTACTGTAGTTTACTGTAGTTTACTGTAGTGTTCAGTGGTTTACCATACACCACAGTGTACATCACTATGACCGTACATGTGTATTTTTCCTTCAGCTATCGTTTGTACGCTTGGCGCCAGCCTAGCGAGAACATGACGGTAGCAACCTACTACGAGAGCATCAGAGCCGCCCTCAACCAATACCCTCAATATGCTGCAGTGGAGATAGCTCTAGTTGGCAACAATCAGGTACGGAATGGGGGTGGGTATTTGTGCTAACCTCATTCGTGGACTACATCGTGGACTACCCAGTTCCATACTCTCCTTCCCTCCCTTCTTCTGTCCACCCCTTCCTCCCCACACCCTGTCCCTTCTCCCTTCCTCCCTCCCCTCCTCCTCCCTCCATTTCCCCTTCCTCTCCTTCCATCTCTCCCTCCTTCTCTCCCTTGTTCCTTCCCTCCCTCCATCGCTCCTTCCCTCGTTCCCTTCCTCCCTTCTTCCTTACTACTCTACCATCTAGCGTCGGAAAAGGGCTGATGAAGGCATACCTGTTGAGGCAACTGTTGGGGGAAATGATGAATGTGGCCCCACTCAAGAGATATGCAATGGACCCCTGGAACCAGGTGCCAGTTATCGTGTACGATATCGCCTGTACTCTGGCTCTGAATTCCAGGATTACGGTTTCCATCCCAACGCATCCTTCAGCACTGGTGGGTACCTTCTGTATGTGACCAGATTTGAGAATGGGACCTTGACTTTATTTTTTGATGACTTTTGAACTCTCATATCTCCACAACTAATCTGAAACGATTCTTGGTACAAGTACTTAAACTTTCAACTAATACCCGTAGTTGCACGTTATTAGGCGCATCTCACTTACTGGCGCATATTCGCTGTTAGGCGCAGGTTCAACTCTCGTCCCAGGTACTCGCTGTTAAGCGCTGCAGTCTTCTTCCAGAAACTCTGCCTTTTTCGATCATACGGAGTGGAAAACAGCTATAATTCGAATTGAAGCGCACTTCCTATTCAAGGAATGTCATTATTATTATATTCGTTATTAGGCGCATCTCGCTTATAGGCGCATATTTCCTTCCTGTGGAGTTATATATAGGTGCATGTGCCTTATAACGCGCTACTATACGGTACCAAACCACATTAGAAATCTGGAGCTCCCTCCATTCCAGAAATGTGTGTCTTAGTAGCACTGCCATTTCCAAAATATTCCACACGATTGAAATGCTTTCCTCATAATTATGGTACGGCCCAAAGACTTCATCTCCAGATCATTGCTGTAGTAATTCCTCCACTAGACGTAAATTTAGATTGTGTGTACCGCTGTGGAAATATGCATCCTTGAAGCATGCACATTTCAAAATCCATAGAGGTCCCTCTTCACAAACCACTTGTGTTTACTAACTCATCTGTGAAGTGACTGGTAACACTCACACACATGCACACACACACACATACACACGTGCACACACACACACACACACACACACACAAACACACACACACACACACACACACACACACACACACACACACCTCAGCAATGTCGACACCGGCACCAGGAGATTCCATGGTAGTCATCATAGCTGTCATCGTGATCCTCATCCTGTTCGTTGTTGTCGTGGCGGTTGCTGTGGTTGTCATGGCAATCGTGATGAAGAAGAGACGAAAGACTGGGAGCTTGGACATGTGAGTGCACTGGCAACTGTTTCCATGATTCAAATTCATCTCCCTCCCTCTGTCCCCCCCTCTCCCTCATCTCTCTCCATCCCTCACTCCCTCCCCCTGTCTGTCCTTCCGTCCATCCCTCACTTCCTCCCCTTGTCTGTCCTTCCGTCCATCCCTCACTCTCTCCCTTTCTCCCTCTCTCCCTCCTTCCTCATTCCACACATAGCTCCCAACACAACGGCAAGAAGCTATTGCTCCCTCCCCGCACAAACGGCAATGCCGGGCCCTCGTTTCTAGGCCCAAGTGACCCAGGGATTGTACCCCTCATCGAAACAAAGACACGAGGGTTCCCCAACCCTCATAGCCCTGCTCCCCATTCAAACAGCAAGAAGGTATACATCCGAGACTTTGTGTCCTATTCGCAAGAAATGCAGAATGACTCCGGATATAAATTTTCCGACGAATATGAGGTGAGGACATGTCTGCTTTAGTTTACATTGACACAGGGAGCTCTTTAGGTCTCGGTAGGACACAGGACAGAAAAACTGCCTATGTAGTACGGTA
The DNA here is from genome assembly GCA_963931865.1 of Axinella damicornis. Classification (NCBI taxonomy): domain Eukaryota; kingdom Metazoa; phylum Porifera; class Demospongiae; order Axinellida; family Axinellidae; genus Axinella; species Axinella damicornis. The sequence goes on along the minus strand of OZ007508.1, from coordinate 1,616,105 downwards.
GTACGTACCATTAGCCTTGCTTTTCCCAGCCCTACCCTTCTTTGGTTTGCACTGACAATATTGCATGTCCAACTTTCACACAGCGAGTGACAGAGATTGGTCTGGATCACGCCAAGGAGGCGTCCCTCATGGCGGACAACAGAGCCAAGAACCGCTACACTAATATCCTCGCCTACGACCACTCACGAGTCAAGCTCTCCTTCATCGACGACGAGCCAGGATCCGATTACATCAATGCCTGCTACATTCCTGTGAGTTGGGTTAAACAGGTAGATATCATGTAAAGTCAACGCAACAATATCACTCAGCTAACTTGGTAAGGTTGAGTAGCAGTAGCATCCCAACGTGTACTCTGTCTCACTCTGACTCGCAATTTGTTTTTTCGATGCTGATGTCATCCGAAGAGAGAAAGAAAGAAGAAAGAAGATGATGAAATCGGAAATTTTCACCGACTTGTTTCCCTAATTACATCATGTCACTCCTAGTCACCTGATGTCATCCTAGTCACATGATGTCATTCCTATAGTCACATGATGAATGTATGATCTCTTGAAAGGTCACAACAGCCAGTAGGCTACATTTGCTACATAATGGAGCCATCAGATTGGTAACACCATGTTCAACCCTCGTGACATCATAATAACAACATTGATCATCTCATACATCATAGTGACATCATAATCACGTTGCATTGTGATGGGTAGCACAACTATTCCATTGTTACAGGGATACCGGATGCGCCGGGCATACATAGCCACTCAAGGTCCACTACCTGCCACGTTTGATGACTTCTGGCGGATGGTTTGGGAGCAGAACACACACACCATCGTCATGCTGACCCAGCTCGTGGAGAGAGGGAGGGTAGGTACACATGTATTTTTGGGGGGGAGCACACTTCATAGGCTGTCGTCAGCCTCAATGTGTACCCATTCTGCTTGCAGATAAAATTTAGTTCAGTTCAGTTCAGTTCAGTATTACATGTAGAGCTGAGTTGTTTCACCCTCAATATCAAGGTTTGAGTATTCAGGTAAAGATTGGAATCCAACCAGTTGTGCTGCTCCGGTAGAGCATTCATTGGCAGCTGGCGGTTGTGTGTTTGGATCCCATTCGAGGCAGCAAAGATTTAGTTTGCTGGCGGGATTAACCTGTATGTATATTATAGAGAGGGATCTCAGGCTTCCTGCAGGTGGATAATGGTTGACAGCAAGTAATGTACACACACACACACACACACACAGACCAAGTGTCACCGGTACTGGCCAGGCATGGAGGTCCAGGTCTATGGAGACATCGCCGTGGAAATGAAGAGTGAGAAGGACAAGGAGGACTGGACCATCCGGGAGTTCAAGCTTAGTATGGTGAGCAGAAAACCCACTGTGAAGCTCTGTCCCGTTCTCATACCACTTCTACTTTAATCCTTTCACTATTTGCTTTCATTCACCTCTTCCTCCCTTCTCCCAGTATGGCGGGAAGGAGCGGCTTGTCCAACACTTCCAGTTCACCTCCTGGCCAGACCATGGGGTACCAGAGTCCCCCATTGGTGCCATCGACTTTGTACAAGCCGTGAGGGGACAGGTTGAAGTACAGCACGGCCCCACTGTGGTACATTGCAGGTGAGGATACACTTTTGAGTTCAGAGTGCAAGGTCAAAGTTCAGATGCAAAGTTCATGTATATTAATCTAGTTCGATATTTTGCTCAATTTTTCCCTAAATAGAAACCTCACTCCCTCATCCCTTTTACCTGCCTTCTCCTTCCCATCCTTTTCCCCTCCCTCCTCCTCCCTCCTTCCCTCCCTCCCTTCCTTCTCTCTCCATCCCTTTTCCTCCCTTCGTTCCCATCCTCTTCCCCTCCCTCTCCTCCTTCCCTCCCTCCTTCCTTCCTCCCTCCCTCCCTCCCTCCCTCCCTCCCTCCCTCCCTCCCTCCCTCCCTCCCTCCCTTCCTCCTCCCTCCCTTCCTCCTCCCTCCAACACTTCCTCCTCCCTCCCTCTTTCTCCCTTCATGCGTACGCCCTGCAGTGCTGGTGTGGGACGCACCGGCTGCTTCATTGCAATGGACATTCTGCTGCAACACATGAAGGACAACGATTGGATAGACATCTTTGGAACAGCATGTGATATGAGACAACACAGAAATCACATGATCCAAACAGAAGTGAGGAATGAAACTAGCCATGTGACGTACACCTGCCCGTTTTAGCTGTACACAAATAGGTGTCTCCAAGCAACAATACGGTGATCACAGTGGCTGCTTGGATGCCGGGTTCCCATCAATTATTAGCCTCATGACTTTGCCTTCTGTATGGAGCCATAACTATAGTGCCTATTGAGGTGGCTACATTCCAACTGAGTAATCAATGCAAGTTGTTGGTGACCTGGGAATGAGGTGGCCTCATTCCCAGGTCTGCACACCGCTTCCAGTTGCACTGCAAGCGACAAAAAGCTGGGCGGGGCCTGGGAACGAGGCTATGAGTGAGGTTGGTGGGCATTTATACCAAAACTGTTTGCACAGGGCTTTGAGTGATTGTCTCATCCCATCATACAAGCTAACGTTGTGTCTGTGGAGGTCACATGATCATGATCTCTCTCCGTTGATATGTCCCACTATTCATGTACACCATTGACAATGGTTCTAATTATTTCCTTCTCTCAGGCGCAGTACGTGTTCATTCACAAAGCGATGCAAGAGGTCTTAGAATCACTGTCAATGTACAAGCGAGGGACGACAAGTCCTAGCTACTACAGTGGATACAATGCTGGTTACTATGCCAACCGTAAGTCCTAGCTACTACAGTGGATACAATGCTGGTTACTATGCCAACCGTAAGTGCAACTGATCCATGCAGATGGTGTCATATATGCCAGTTCGTCTAATCTCGAATAGGGTGCATGGACACCTTGTCAAAATTTGTATTTCATACAGAGAACTGAAAGATAGTCCAAGCCAGTTGGTTATTGCACTCCAGCAGGTCTCTTAGCTGTTTAGAGACCTTCGGGATGCAATAACCTATACACTGTCCTTCTCTCTCCCTTGGATATGCCTACACAGAATTTGCAGACGACTCAACGCAAATGAGTGACTACTATGGTGACTATCTGAGCGAAGAGACTCACATGTAACTGGTCAATTGTAGCCTGTGTGTATTTATATTAGCAATCTACAAAAATCACACAATAATAGATTATGATAATAAATTGTTATAGTTCCATTGTATGTAGCACTACATTTTTGTCTTTACAATGTTTTTGGTAAAATGACTGTGCAATAATTGACACAATAATCGTTAATAGCTTGTTACTCTCCTGGTATAAGGGAATTTTGTTCCACTTACGCACATGTAATTAGCATACAGGGTGGGCCTGATCAAACCCCACAATTGATGAAAATCAAGACAGAATAATACGTAGCATCACAGAGCATGATTGTATGTATTTGGGTGATGCAAAATCGCCAGTTTGTACGTTGCAAATGATGGATAATGGCTCAAAAGTGAGCTCGAGGTTCTCTGTACATTTTATCTTTATCACTTGTGTGATGGCCTGGGACAATGCTAGTATTATAATTATGACCAATCTGGTTGTGCACATTTTGCAAATGGCTCGGAGCAAAGCTTCTGCATGGGGTGCGACAGCTGGGTGGGTACGCCAACCGTGTCCAGCACCTGATCACAGAAATGGCCACCTGCACTCAAAACAGGGACAGCCAAACTTTAATGTTAACGTTGAACTGCCCACTCAGGCAATAATTGCCCAAGCTATCATGACGTATCGTCTGCATGCAAGCCACTATACAGTGGTGTGAACAAAATAATGGCTACTATACCCACCCACTTCGAATTCCTCAGTAACTGTGTTTATCCATGCATGCAATCTTCACGATACCCACACCACCACCTCTCGATCCCCTACCCTCTCCTCCCATACACCACTCACTCTCTGTTCATAATTTCCTTGTCCATCTCGATCCAGCCACATGCAGTGTTTGCCAACATTCTCCTTTCTTCCTCAAGCAGTCTTATCCTTCAAAGATGAATGAAAGAGTGCATCACTACAGGATATTCTGGGATCATCATCTAGACACCCCTCAAATGCAGCCATACCCACAGAAGCAATGAACACTGCATTTGTATAGCTATAGTGGCCATTATATTACAATGCTGGCAATGAATTGCCAGCATAGCACTGTTAGGTCCGCAGAGCCCTGGGATCTGGTTCGAATCGATCATCATGAGTTTTATAATTAACCTTGGCAGCAGTAGACAGGTCACAACACTTCACAATGCACACCCATCTCCTCAGTATTGAATATAGGAGCCTCATCCATACACCCTTCACTACACCCACACACCACTCACTCTCTTTAATTGTCCAAGGAAGCACAGGCTATAGTATCTGCCAACTCCCCCTCAGTTTTCTCACTGCAAAGAGCAATGAGAAAGCGGTGGAGCAGCAGTGTACTTCCCAGACACCAATTCAAATTTAGCTGCACCCATGGCAACAGGAGGCCCGGGCCCAGGATCAGGTTCATCACAGCTTACACTTTCTGTACAGCCTAGTTCCACTGCACATGGGCCTCATTCACAATGCTGACTAGATTCACAACAGTTACTAGCTACCATGACAGAGGCAGTTATCCAACTTATCTCTGCAGCTAGGTTTTTTGTGAACTCCCTAATTACAGGAGACTATGCCTAGCTAGCTAGCTATCTCCTCCCTGGTTTTCATTTTACCTTTCCCCCTCTCCATTCTCTCTCTTCGACCACTAATAGAATGGGAGCCTCAAGACCTACTGTCACAGCAACGCCCTCGCCCTCGTTCCCAGCCTCCAAGTCTTTTCAACTTATTCCCAAGCGGCATGGGGTCTGGGAACCATCCTACTTGCCTACAGAACAGCTTTCTGAGTCAGCTACAACGGGCAGAAACAGAGGAAGTACTAAGTCATCGACGAGTCATCTATCGGAGAGGCCAACGGCATCGATGACTGAAGAAAAACGACAGAGACAGGAGCACGCTCATCACTGTCAACCGTTTACGCGTGCACAGGACTTCCCGCCAAAATATGAACAGCTACCGCGATGTCAACCAATCAGATTATAGTATTACCGGCGCGCGCCGTTGCCAGCAGGTTTCTGCGCAGGCTTTCTGCGCAGGCTTCTGCGGGTATATAAAGAGGGTACAGTTGTGTCAAAGTCATTCGGGCTTGGTTTTAGCTCGGGTGAGGTTAAGGTGAGGTGAGCCCTCACCATAACCTTACCCAAGCTGAATACCTTTCACCGCCAGGGTAAGTTCAGGTATAGATAGTGGGAGGGTGGGAGGGTGGGAGCATGGGAGGGTGGGAGCATGGGAGGGTGGAGCATGGGAGGGTGGGAGGGTGGGAGCATGGGAGGGTGGGAGCATGGGGGCGGGGCTGGGAGCATGGGGGCGGGGGCTGTGAGCATGGGGGCGGGGCTGGGAGCATGGGAGGGTGGGAGCATGGGGAGTAGGGCTGGGCTGGGAGCATGGGGGGTGGGGCTGGGTTGGGAGCATGGGGCTGGGCCTGGGGTGGTAGGATGGGGAGTGGGGCTGGGCCTGGGGTGGCTGGGAGCATGGGGGTTAGAGCATGAAGGTGGGGGCTGGGGGCTTGGATGGGTGATCATTTGCACAAGACAACTTAATGTATTATGCTGTTGAGACCCATAACTAGCCCAGCAGAACTGTAGAATACTTCCCTAATTAACCATAGAAAATCAACCTACTAGAAGGTTTATAAGGTTTAATAAACCTATAGCGGAACGTTAATTATCTATGAATGAACAAGAGGGCACAACCTAGCTTGAATGAATGATCGATCCATTCAGGAGACTTGATGCCATACATGGTACATGTACATCCCTCCCTTCCGTTCCCCTCTCTTCCCCATTCTCCCTCTTTGTTTACCTTCAACCACTAACCAAAACGGAGTCTCAAACATTCCAACTTTGTTCCCAGACGCCAAGCCTATATTCCCAGGGGTCTGGGCAGTACCTTACTTCCGGCCGCCCTACCAGAGGAGGTCAACAGCATTGGAGAACCAATCATCAACGACAGAGACAGATCGAAGCACGCAGTTACACTTTACACATGCACTGTTTGCAGATGCGTTTCCTGCCACAATTTGAACACCTACATGTACCACAGCTGCCAACCAGCTGCAACTAAGCAGTGTGTGAACACACACACGCTTCCCACAGAATTATGTACGCATACATGTGCTTCCGGTCTCTTAGGGTCAAGTATAGTGAACCAAGTCACTCGGGTTAGCTAAAACATAAGTTAGAATTCAAACCGGTGAACACTAATCAATATGTTAGGGCAGGGTAGCTGCAGTAATCCAGGGGGTTAGAGTAAATTATAGGGTATCATGCATATGTCACATGTCCTGCCAGATTATCTCAACCATCAACTACTATTATACTCATGCAATATGGGTTGCATTTATATAGCACCAACCGAGTTACACTACAATATCAACTCTACTGTGCAAGTGGTCAGTCACTAGGTCAGCAGGTCACAACTCATTCGTACATCAGCAGAGGTACCTCGCAGTACATCAGGTCTGTACAGATGGAGCCCAACAGCAGCTTCTTCTTGTGGTAAACACTGATGCTGATAGCCCGCATATCATGCCCCGTGGATGCAAACACCTCCTCCATTTGGCGGTTACTAAACGGAAGTTCTTTTGTCTCATCAACGGAGATGTGAATGACGCGTGACGCCATTGGACTGGAATGGTTGTAGACGTATGGTTTGAACTGCAGTGGCTTGGCGATCACGGAGACCCACAGGTGGCCGTTTGTTGGGCTGACAAATATGTTGTCCATTGCTATCTGGACTGGGAGAGTCTGTGGTGTGTGGTATGTGGTGTGTGGTGTGTGGTGTGGTGTGTGTTTGTGTGTGTGTGTGTGTGTGTAGTGTGTGTAGTGTGTGTGTACGTGTGTGTAGTGTGTGTGTGTATGTGTGTGTAGTGTGTGTGTGTGTGTGTAGTGTTGTGTTTGTGTATGTGTGTGAGAGTGGTGTGTGTGGTGTGTGGTGTGTGTGTGTGTGCAAGTCAAAATTACATCAAATGTTCGTTCTCAATTGTGATCACATGCAAATTCAAAAAGGGGTGGAGCCAATGAACCAATCATGAAAAATAACAGCGAATAACAGCCTTGACCTGTATCATAAACATCCCTACAACATTAATTGTTTGTGTTGACAATGAAGCTGTGTAAACTCTTTAGCTAACCTGCTTGAAATGACAGACTGATTGACAAAGTCATAGAAAAAATTGCTTAACCTGCTGTGTACATGCACGTACGGGTAATGCTACACTCAGCATCGATACCTGGACGAGTTGGAGGGAGTTGTCCTGGTTTCTTGTGTAGGCATTCACCTCCCCCTGCAGCATGTTACTCACGTAGATGAACCTAGAGATGGGACGAGAGGCAAAGCTGTTGAGTGAAATGGCATGATTTGGTCCCACGCAAGGCTATGACACTAACATAGCTGCTACCAGAGCAAGCAATTAAAGGAGGTTATACTTCCTGTCCAGGTAATGAATGCAGTCCTATGATTGGTCAGACCCTGTCACTTTGGCTTCCCCATTGTGATGGCACTTTGAAGTGTGAATGCTATCAGAGTCCATGAGGTGAGAGGAAGACTGGAGACATTGATCTGAAGGTTGAGTTTGCCTACCAGCGAGTTGTACTAGACTAGGAGCGCAGTTACAGCCTGATATTGAGGGAATAAATGTTATGTTTCAAATTAGGACTCTTACCGTCCATTGTTGCTCATGGCAATACCATTAGCATACACGAGGTCCCTGGCAGCAATCTTTGCTTCCTGTGTGACATCATTGTAGTAGGTTACCGTGGCCCAGGGAAGTCTCAGATACGTTTCTGCCGTCTTCAAGATCTCCACGTCAAAGTAATGGTCATTGGTGGTGTAGAATTCATCCAGAGCTACAAGCACAAGGCCATTGATTTCCCTGAGGAGAGGATGAGAGAACGACTTGCGGTGCTGCAAAGAAAGACGCTCTGGATCGTAATAGAATGACTCAACAAAATCTTTGCCTCTGCGATGGTTGATGACGTAGAGTACGACTGATCCATTCTCCATCACCCAGTGGCCCATACCATGAGGTACAAAGTCCGGGGTTCGTTCCAGGAAACCTCCCTCCAGCAATAACTCCTTCGGCCCCTGAGTGGGGTTGTTGAGATCTAGCATGTAGATCCCGGGGTCGGGCTTCGGCACCACCCCCTCTGTTTGCCAGAAGTAAAGCCCCTGTGGAGAGGAATGGAGAGGAGGAGCTAAAGAAATGAAGGAGGTTTGAAATACTCTAGGACTGGTTTTAATTGCATAGTTGCCGAGTTTGAGTGGGAGCAAGGATTATGATCGTGCAGTGTGGGTGGAAATCTGGGCTAATAAATGTAAAGTGTCTGAAATGCTAATTACTGTGGCGTCACTAGAAATACAGTGTTTCTAGGCTTGACGGCAAATGGTGCATTTAATAACTACAAAATATTACGCATGCATAACATAATGCATAAAGTTTACATGTGTAATTGCATGTAATTTTTGGGACATTCAAAAATTCACTCACAATCAAAACCTGTCGTAGGGTATTATTGGCCCCACTTTACAATTGACCTAAACATCATGTTTCAGTTGATGGACTGTGATTGAGGGTCAGAGTGCATGAGGAATTAGCCTCGTACCCAGGCCCCACCCCGCCCGGAAAAGAAAGGCCAGGTGTGGGAATGAGACTAGGCTTACACTGGATATCAGGACGTGGTCGTTTGGTAGAAGAGCCATGTCTTCAGATCCATTCACTACATGAAGTCAAGATACATGTGTGGATCGATGATACTACGGCCACATTGAGCCACTGAACACAGTAAGATGGTGCAATTGATCACATTCGAAACTAGAAGTGTTTGTATCAGTTGCTACAATGAAATGTGCTATGGAATCCACAACTGTATGGGACCTTTGGCAGCTTTGGCTTCCAAACACGGATGTTTACTGACTTGATATGAAGCCTTGTTCCCAGGCCTCTCACCCAGCGTTTGTCGCTTGCAGTACTACTGCAAGCGACAAATGCTGGGGTGAGAAAGCCTGGGAAGGAGGCTAGTGTAGCCTCGTTCCCAGGCCTTCACGCACAGCTGTGTGTAGGTGTACTATAGTACAGCGGATTGCACTTCCGTTCAAAAATTTGCGTATTCCATAGAGTTTTGCGGAAACTGTGTTCTGCAAGTATGATGCTCACGCAAAGTGCCCGCAACTTCCGGACTCCAGCATGATCCGGGTCATGTTGTTTCTGTGAAGCTACACCCACAGGAAGTTCTTGCTGCTAAATGTTTTGTGGTCACGGAATACGCAAATGTTCGAACGGAAGTGCAATCCGCTGTATACCGGTATACAGCAGAGATATCCCAGCCACTCCCTACCTGGTTAGTTGCTGTGTCTAGTTTGCCCTAGACGTTCAGGGACCACCTTGCCTCTAACCGTTATCCTAATTGGCCACTGCTTGTGTATTTGTCTTGATTTGCAACCCCTTTTCTTTTTCTTTCTTCTGTACGCATAGTGGGAAGCACACCTTACAGGACTACGTTCGTCTGTGCACTCATGCTATATCTAGCAAAATATTCAGATTCAATTTTTTCCATCCACTGACTTCATTCATTATTATGTGAAATACTCGCAACTCACAGTTATTGACTCACTGTGGAATTGAATACATTTTCCAGGACGGTGGTTGTACACATGTTCAAAATGCCCAGCTTGTATCCTAAACAACAATTAGAGAGATAATGGCAACCAAATTTTATTCCCAGTCTCTTTCCCAGATTAAAAACGTGGCAGCATGGAAACTTACACGTGTTGCTTAGAATGCTTCAAAATCAGTGACACTCATATTAAATGGACGATGTAATCATCTGCTACTACTTTTTAATGTCCCTTCCTGCAATGTCCTTCGTTCGATCCGCGTTGGGGTTGGCTGGGTCTGGGACCGAGACTAGCAGGCCCTATAGTCTATTCTATACCAGCAGAATAGGAGATGGGTGAGTGGGACAAGGAAGTGGGTGGTGCAGGATGACAATCAGGAGCACACGATGACATCATCATCATCGTCACTATGCACTGACATGGCATATGGTCACTGCACCTCAAATTATGACGATGATGTCATCATGTGCCCTTGGTCTCAACCCCAGGGGCCAGCCTCTCGCCACACCAAGTGGCCGGAGGCTGGCCCGCGAGACTACGCTTCCAGGAATCGCTTTATACTGGAAGCGATCCGAGCTGGGGTTGGCTTGGGTCTGGGGCCGAGACTAGGTAAACAGTGCAGTTGTATACCTATAATTCATGTGACTGGGCAAGATTTAGGAAGTAGAGCTCACAGAGTTTGCACCACCACGGCTGCTAAGAACGCCAGGAGACCGAATCCCACCCAGTGCCTCAGGGCCATCTTGTCCCTGCACTGTGCTGCAGTTCAATTAGTGAGTTCAAGGACAAGTGAAGGATAGAGTCTTTTCCGAGGGGGTCTGGGAACGAGACTAAGTACCGCGCCCCATGCAGACCGGTCGACCACACCCACAAGGGAAAACAAATCTACCGGAAGTGATGGTCCAAAAATGTTAATTTTCTCTGCGATCGATGCGTGTGCGTCTTCTTGGGACGACGCCAATTCTCACCTCCATATCTGGAAGACGTTTTACTACTTAAATACGTCCGTGCTATGGCCTCCCTCACTCCAGACAGACGCCCCAGTACGGGATCGAGCACTGACGTGTCTGCTGCCACCCGTACCCCTCCACCCAACTTCAGTCAAACTAGGCGGTTCAGCAGAGCGTACGATCGACCTGTCGTTCAGAAGACCCACAAGGGGATCATGGTCAGCGTCCAAGAAGAACCGTACGACGAAACCCCGACAGAGTCTGCAGGAACGGGCAAAGTGCTCGACCCTACGGCTTCCAAGTTTGGCAACTTGATGGCCAAGTTCGGTCTCTTCGTAGTAACCCTTCTTGGGGTGATCGCCAGCGTGGTGGGGCGCGCGCCCCTGGCGGCCATCGCCCAGCTTTTGGGGTTCTTGGTCGTGTTCACGGCCATATTTGCTCTATGTGTTGGGCTGTTCCTGTGGTGGGGCTCTTGGAGCCATGACTCAGTCCAGCTAAGCGTGAAAAAAGTGATGATCCTCTACGGTATCTTTTCCTTCTGTGATGTCCTCGCCCGGGCGGTGATGATGTACGTAGCTGTACCTGATCTGCCGTTTGAAGCCACCTACTATGTTCTGCTGGGAACACTGCTCTTCTTCCTCGTCTCTCTGCTTGCTCACAAAGACGGCTTGAACAGCATGTTCAGCCAAGAGACGTCTGTCTGTGTCGGTCTGACTCTCCTCCTTGATTTCAGTTTGGTGTGCATGTTTGGGCACCTTCTACCCTCGTTGGTCCTCACTCAAATGGTCTGTGCCAGCTCCTTTCTGGGATTGACCCTGTCTTTGTTGGGACAACGATTCCCGCTCTTCTCCCTGAGTGAAATGTACTGGTCGCTAAGCAATCGCAGGTTTCGTCGACAAAGTTCCATAGTTCTGGGACATATTGAAAAAAAACCATCCGCCGCTCCGTCTCTGGCCGGCAGTTCAGTAATAAACCTCCCGTCAAGAACATCCTATTCCTCTATATCCAGCATGGCAACGTCCGGTGCCTATCATCACGTGAGTTGTCTTTTCTGATTCCCAAACTGCCCAGCTGTTACAGCATGGAGGGGGGGGGGGGGGGGGATTGCTTCATTCCCAGATCACCCAGCTGTTACTCATTCCCAGCTGTTACGGCAAGGAGGGGGAGGGGTGGAGACTAGCGTCCTCCCCAGACCACCCAGCTGTTACGGCAAGGAGGGGGAGGGGTGGAGACTAGCGTCCTCCCCAGACCACCCTGCTATTACGGCAAGGAGGGGGTAGCCTCGGTCCCAGGCTCTCTCCTCTAAAAACGGGGGGAGGAGAGAGCCTGGTAACATTCGCGTAAAAAGCTGTCGACTTCCGGCGCCTGGATCTGGCGGACCCAATCAGATTGCAGACCAAAACCACGTGAACACGTGAACATTTTGTAGGCGTTTACCTTCAATGCCGTGCTAATGCACAAATTGTAGACTCAGAACTGAACGCTCCGGGACAGAGTACCTCTCAATGATTGGCGAAAGGCAGTTGACAGGGTGTGCGAGAGGGCCACTGGTCTGATCTCGCTGTTCACTGCGGGTTGTTTGCCGGACCAGCTCGTTCGTCGTTTGTCGCCGCTTACAGGATTGACGGTTCACAAGGTGAGCTCTCCTGGTTAGCTGTAGAATTGTCTCGGACTTCTGTGAAGCTGGGGATGCCTTGAAAATGAAGAGCGATATTTTCAATAGTGCGTGACTGATTTGTAACTCACGCGACATTTACCACAAAAATAGGAGTGTCCTTCGTTTATCACATGGCTGATGACGCACTGGAAGTCGACAGCTTTTCTAGTGAATGTTACCAGGCTCTCTCCTCCCCCCGTTTTTAGAGGGGACCGAGGCTAAGGAGGGGGAGGGGTGGAGACTAGCGTCATCCCCAGACCACCCGGCTGTTACAGCATGGAGGGGGAGGGGTGGAGACTAGCGTCATCCCCAGACCACCCGGCTGTTACAGCAGGAGGGGGAGGGGTGGAGACTAGCGTCCTCCCCAGACCACCCGGCTGTTACAGCATGAAGGGGTATGGGTGGAGACTTGAGACCATGTTATCAGATGAACATAATGTCAAGGGTAGAGTGATTAATTTTGTTTTTAGCAAACCTAGTGCTCACAGAACACTTTCAGTACTTGTACAAGAGACTGGTCCGAGTGTGGTAAGATGCTCTGTGCACTGTGTTGTGCATCCTGCGGAGTATCCTCCACGAAAGACTGCAAGCGAATTACTATACACTGCTGTTAGCCTGTACTGAGCAGTCATACAGTGTATGCATGTGACCGTGCAGCCTCGCCTAGAACATCAGCGAACGCAGACTGTCTACCACACTCAAGCATCAGGTACAATGTATATAGGAAGTCAATAGAGTGAAAAGGTCAGCACTAGAGCGATGGCTTCCTCCACATACTACTCGTGACTTGCACTATACCTGTGGAATGTTAATTAAACCACGTGTGCATGGACCTCCCTCCCACCCCCACCCCCCCCCCCCCCCCCCCCCCCCCGTCTCTCCACCTGTGACATTTCTCACTTGATACACTCTACCAGGTTCTCCCATTTCTCATCATTTGCGTGTGTGAGAGTGACTGTAGCTAGCCAATCACATTGCTTTGCAACACAATAGGATCAGCTGAAAATGAGATGGGGTATAAGTGGATATACCATACCCACTCACTGCTCCCAGAGGGCCTCCTCTGTAGGCAGGCCTCTACCCATATTTTATCTCGCAGCCGTGGAGAGAGTTTCTCCACGTGGCTGCGAGATAAAATCTGGGCGGAGGCCTGGGAATGAGGCTACCTCCTCTGTATACAGTTTAGTGATAATATCCCTGGGACAGTGACCCACTGAGAAGTCCCCGTCTAAGCCCTGACTGGCAGCTGGCTGTTGCAAGGTTTGCAAGGTGGTGAGCAAGGCAGCTGGCTGTAGCAAGGTTTGCAAGGTGGTGAGCAAGGCAGCTGGCTGTAGCAAGGTTTGCAAGGTGGTGAGTGAGGCAGCTGGCTGTAGCAAGGTTTGCAAGGTGGTGAGCAAGGCAGCTGGCTGTAGCAAGGTTTGCAAGGTGATGAGCAAGGCAGCTGGCTGTAGCAAAGTTTGCAAGGTGATGAGCAAGGCAGCTGGCTGTAGCAAGAATTGAAAGGTGGTGAGCAAGGCAGCTGGCTAGTGGCCTGGCTGTAGCAAGGTTTGCAAGGTGCAGCTGGCTGTAGCAAGGTTTGCAAGGTGGTGAGCAAGGCGGCTGGCTGTAGCAAGGTTTGCAAGGTGGTGAGCAAGGCAGTAGCAAGGTTTGCAAGGTGGTGAGCAAGGCTGCTGGCTAGTGGCCTGGGAATGAACCTACATGTAGTGGGGTAATAAGGATGTTGCATGTAAAGGTCATATATCCTTGTCATTACACCACTCCCTCCTCTATCCCTCTCTTCCTCCTCCCCCTCTCCTCTTCCATATCCCCCCTCTTCCTCTCCTCCGTTAGGGTGGTAGGGGAGAGATTGACATCATAGTCAATGAGGCACATGGCCTCATTGGGGACCTCCTGCTGAAGGAGACGCTCACTGACGATGCAAGCCATAAGCTGAAGAGGGTGAAGGAGCTTCTCACTCCTAAACCTCACCAGCACTCCTATGCTCCTCGCATGATTGTCGGTGAGTGGGGAGCGTTCTTATTGCTTGTTGTCTCATTCCCAGATTAGTTCTGGAATGAAACTAACTGGCTTTCCCCACATACCAAGAGTGACCTCCCTCCCTCTCCCCTCCCTCCCTCCCTCCCTCTCCCTCTCCCTCTCCCCTCCCTCCCTCCCTCCCTCCCTCCCTCCCTCCCTCCCTCTCCCTCCCTCTCCCTCCCTCCCTCCCTCCCTCCCTCCCTCCCTCCCTCCCTCATGTAGGGAACCACATCATGCAAGATGAACGTGACTATGAAGGTGACGTCTCCAGTGATATATCACGAGTGTCCTCTGCTGTGCGTCGCCGCTCACACGGAGTTCTGGTATGTCAGTTTCATTGCAGTGACTCCCTTGCTCGTCAGCCCTCATTCCCTCTCTCTCTCTCTCCCTCCCTCTGTGTTCCCCCCCCCCCCCCCCCCCCCCCCCCCCTCCTCTCTCTCTCTCTCTCTTACTCTGTCTTTCCCTCCCCCTCTTCTCTCCTTCCCACCCTCTCCCTCCCTTACTCTGTCATTCCCTCCCCATCTCACCCTCTGGCCCTCCCTCCCTCCCTCCCTTACTCTGTCATTCCCTCCCCATCTCACCCTCTGTCCCTCCCTCCCTCCCTTACTCTGTCATTCCCTCCCCATCTCACCCTCTGGCCCTCCCTCCCTCCCTCCCTCCCTTACTCTGTCATTCCCTCCCCATCTCACCCTCTGTCCTCCCTCCCTCCCTTACTCTGTCATTCCCTCCCCATCTCACCCTCTGGCCCTCCCTCCCTCTCTCTCACTCTACATCCACATATACATTGTAGGTGTGCATGGATACATGTACATCTGTTTAACCATTGCCCTAACCTCTCCTTCTCACCCCCTCCCCCCACACCTCACATACACATATATACACACTATCTTTCTCCGCCAACAGAATCGCAAGTCCAGCATGGCCCTGCGGCGGACCACCACACGGTTCAGCACGACCACCACTTCATCCGGCATGCCTGTACTTGACACAGAACCACTCGACCGCAACCGATCCCTTGCCCTGCGTGACATCCGTGCCCGCATCTCGGTCCAGGAGAAGCGTAGCTCAGTGCATAAGATGACTCGAGACAGGATCGAGTCTCATGGGAGCAAACCTGGCACGCCCACTGCCGAATCCCCACTCGTACGCTCCCAGTCTCCGAACCTCACCACCAACATCTCTGGGTCTAGCATCCATAACCTGGAGGGCAAGACGTTTGTACTACCTGATGTGAAAGGGGATGTTGCCATGACAACAGCATCAATGGACGGCAGTGGCAGTAGCCCACCTGTAACAGAGGATGGGTCTAGTACGGACCGGCAGCCGGTAGCAAACCAACCGAGAGGGGTGAAGAAGTTGACGACTGCTAACTCTGTTGACGAGCAGCCATTAGACCAATCAACACCACTTGCTGATGGGCGGTCTCGTAGCTTCACCCTCCCGAAGTCCGTGAAGTTGAGTCCATTCTCTGGAAGTGGGAAAGAGTTGGAAGAGGAGCAAGATAGCGAGACTGACACGCCAAAATTCGCCGATCAGGTCACACAACCATTTCGCATGCCTGGCCAGATGACAGCGGTGTCAGTATCTGCCCTGGCTGCTGGGGAACCGGAGGATGCAGCTAGTGAGGAGTCAGGGAGAGAGGGCGCCGTCATCCGACTGACACGTGGTGCCCCTCATGGGTACTCTATGTTCAGCCCCTACAAGAAACCAGACTACAGCTACTCGCTGGAAGAGTACTCGTCAAGCGAGCTGGACGTGTTTGAGAACGTGGCACTGTGGGACTTCCCTATCTTTGAACTGGAGAAGAAAGCAGGAGATCACATCCTCAGTCATGTGAGTTATTCGACCAATCAGATGGCTGTGTTTCAAAATTTACCTTTGGGAACTGCCCTGGATTACTTTTATTCCTCCCTCCCTCCCTCCCTCACTCCCTCCCTCACTCCCTCACTCCCTCACTCCCTCTCCCCCCTCCCTCCCTCCCTCCCTCCCTCCCTCCCTCCCACCCTCCCTCCCCCCCTCCCTCCATCCCTCCCTCTCTCTCCTCCACCAGATGTCGTACCTACTGTTCCAGGAGGCAGGCCTGATGGAGACCTTCCGCATTCCGCAGCGAGAGTTTGTCAACTTCTTCAGGGCTCTTGAGGCTAACTATGGCGCCAATGTCTGTACGTTCTCAGTTTATCATTGCTCACATACCTCAGTGATGTTTCCTAATGTACGTTGGGACAGCTGTGATTGGAATATTATGTCTAGTAATTGTCGTCCCACTGACACACTTCTCCACTCAAATGCCAACTATCCCTTTACAAACAAATCCATCTCACCCTTCACACACACACACATGCTCACACACTACACACACACACATGCCACACACATACACATGCACACACACACACACACACACACACACACACACACACACACACACACACACACACACACATGCCACACACACACACACCACACACCACACACACCACACCTCCACAATGCTCCCCAGACCACAACAAGACCCATGCTGCCGATGTCCTCCACGGTGTCTCCTACCTCCTCTTTGAGATGATCCCCGAGTTTTCCCACGAGTTCTCCCAAGAGGTCTCCAGTACCTCCCAGCGTGTCTGGAAGGGCCAACAGCGGATGAAGACAACCGGTGGAAACATCGCCTCGGCCTTCTCTATCCTCGAGGTCTTTGCCTGCTACATGGCTGCTGCCTTGCACGACTTTGACCACCCAGGCCGAACTAACGCGTTCCTTGTCGCCACTAAATCTCCACTGGTTAGTTAGTAGTACATGTCTGCCTCGTACCCAGGCCTTCTGATCCCAGTGTTTGTCGCTTGCAGTACTAAGGCCTGGTAAAACATGTCACATGCAATGTAAAACATGTCACATGCAATGTAAACCATGTCACATGCAATGTAAACCATGTCACATGCAATGTAAACCATGTCACATGGAATGACGTACCTTGCTCTCTTAATACAATTTTGTACTTCTCGTCATGCAATTCGATCTCCATTTATCAAGGCTGCTGTACCATTGGCTGCAGAGCCAGAACTGGCATGAACGCTGCGTACTTTCGGCTAAGTAGCTTTAGTTTCAATGCACCTTGTGCCTACGACCATACCACACTGAATACACCGGTTCTCGTCCGATCACCGAAGTTAAGCAGTGTTGGGCCTGTTTAGTACTTGGATGGGTGACTGCCTGGGAACTGCAGGTGTTGTAGGCTTCCTTTCTTCCTTTGATCTCTTAATTTTTGATCTCTTAATTTGCTGCAATTGAGATGGAAGCACTCGTTATTTTGCCTCCAAGGTTAGTTCGGCACGAGTACATATATTACCTTGATGACGACAATACTTGACGGTGTAGTCAGAATCTTTTTGTCTGCTTTGTTCGTCTGCCTTGTTCCCGTAATTAATTCCGCCAAGATGCTCACATCTTCCTCTGCCATCTCCATCCTCCCTCTCCCTCCACCTCCTCCCTCCCTCTGCTCCCTCTCTTCTCCCTCTCACCCTCTTCCCTCCGTCCCCTCCTTCCGCTATCTTCCCTCCCTCCTCCCCTCCCCTCCCAACTCTTTTTTTTGTGTGTACCCCCAGGCTGTGCTCTACAACGATCGCTCAGTGCTGGAGAACCACCACGTAGCAGCCAGCTGGGACCTGCTAACGTCAGTCCCTGCCAACAGCTTCCTGGAGGATCTGGAGGCTGCAGAGATGAAGAGGTTCCGATTCCTGCTCATCGAGGCAATCCTGGCAACTGATCTCAAGCTCCACTTTGACATCCTCTCGGAGTTCAAGTCCAAGGTCCAACTTAGAACTCTCATAGTCCTGTATCTCTTGAAATGCAATTTTGGCACAGAGGACCTGATACTCTTGCGTACTCTTGCATACTCTTGTCCACCCTAGTATATTCATTTTACACTTAGTCTACCTGTTTGCCCATACACACCTCTCCAATCCCTGTCTGTTCTTGCTCAATTTTGTCCATTCCACTCTTGTACATTCTTGTCCACTCTTGTACATTCTTGTCCACTCTTGCCCACTGCAGGTGAATCCCGAAGAGGGAGGAGGAATCGACTGGGAGTCTGAGGTAGACCGACTGCTAGTCATGAAGATGCTTATCAAGATGGCAGACATCAACACACCTGCTAAGAGCTACGACCTCCACCGCTCCTGGGCAAAGAGAATCACTGAGGAATTCTACCAACAGGTGAGCATACAATGGCTAGCAATTGTGGTTAAACTACACACACACAATAATTATAACAGGGTTTCATTTGGGCGTTTGCATGAATCCAGTGAAGCTTATTGATTACTTGACGCACCGACAGCCTTGCGTGATAGCATATCTGACGAAGAGCATTAGCACTGGCTCCAACCTCTTACAGTACATTAACTCAAGATGGAGGTTAAGTACAAAGTTGCACACATCTTTAACCCTAACCCCCCCAAACACCCACCACACACATCAGAGCGAGGAAGAAGTGGCACTTGGTCTTCAAGGTACCATCTTCATGGACCGCAACCACCCAGAGAAGCTTCCCGCCATCCAGCTCTCCTTCATCCAGAACCTAGTCTCCCCACTCTTCCATGCTGCGGCAGAAGCCAGGATAATTCCTGGGATCACTGAGGCCACAAGTCCCTCCTCCCCTGTCCAGCCAACATCCTCCACCCCTGCACCAAAGGCACCAGATGAACAAGGTATACATGGAGGGTACACGACATGATTGGTGTTCCAAATAATGCACACTGGTGGTAGTTTACCGAGTTTGGTTATGCACACTGGTGGTAGTTTACTGAGTTTGGTTATGTAGATACATGTATGTTGTTTGAGCATTCCAGAATGGCAGTGGCACACCTCCGTGCCAGTGAAATCCATGTGCCTACTGTAGCAACCTGGTACTGTGCATAGCAACCTGGTACTGTGCATAGCAACCTGGTACTGTGCACCCCTGAGCTAGAGATCAGTAGTTTATTGTGCTGGATAATGATGTAGCAATAATTACACATGGTCGAAAAGAGAACGTTGCACTAGGTATATGAACGAGAGATGAAGCTGGGGATTGTGCCATTGTAGTCAGCATAGAAAGAGCTTTCAAACGATGTCCTCATAATGATTTTTAATGTCGGTCACATTTTTGCCGAAATCACACTTGACCAAAGGCTATAATCCATGGTTTTTTCATGATTTTGGGTCAAAATTCAACCTACAGAAAAATGGACACTGTTGGAATGCTCCATTCATGCTGATCACAATGGTGCAAATCCCAGCTTCATATCTCCTTCCTAGCCCAAGATACCTAACATACTACTTAGCTCAAACATTTGCCTAATACCTACTCCATATCCATTGTCTAAAGAAAGGCACGTTGCATTTGAATGACATAATTATATAGAGCTTGGTATTGTGCCATTGTGATCGGCATGAGAAGAACCTTCAAATGATGTCCGTAATGATAATAATACTAGACGAATGTAGGACATTGTGGGGCGAGCCTGAGCGAGTGCAGGTGCTGAATGTGCATGGAGCAGTTGCATGTGCATGACTGTCAGTGTCATCAGAATGTGGCGGAGAACATAGCACAAATTTTGGGTCAACCTACAGTAAAGACATCGTTGGAATGCTCCACTCATGCTGATCACAATGCTGCAAATCCTGGCTTTGTATCTCCTTCCTAGCCCAAAATACCTAGCATAGTATGTACATAGCCCGTGCCATGTTAATTTAACCCCAAGATGTCCACCCCCACAATGTTAATATTTTAACCCCATGATGTTTTTTTATCGACATGATGTTCATCTGTATTTCATGGACAGGTGAGGCGTCAGGGGCAGAAGAGACAAGGGTGAGAACAGAGAGCCTCTCACAAGGTGACTTCCTGGAACATGACATTGAAGACGAGGCCTGCATGATTGGAAAGCCCATGGAACCAGTTGAGAAGTTCATGAGCATCATCCTCACAAACTTAGATATAAACTATGAGGGTTGGCGAGCCGAACTGCCACCCGACTCAGAAGGGGAGGAGGAGGAGAAGGAGGAGGGGGAGAGAGAGGAAGTCAATGACTTGGCATTCACAGAAGAGGACTCACAAGGCAAGGGCGAAGGCTTGCAACCAGTGGAAGAGGCAGGAGCGGCTTTTACCATTCCTGAAGTGAAGATTGATAATGAAAATGCTCCTTGAAGCTCAGTCTTGTTATCTGTGATATTGTTATTGGGTTATGACATTATTTTTGACTTTTAGATGTACGTCAGGGCTACCCACAGCCACTGCTTTCCTTTTCTGATCACTATTCCTTTCGAAAAAATTTAATATTAATGTTCACACATAATTATAACGTACCAATTAAATTTGGTATGACCCAAAAATAATTATCTCCCTTGGTGCATTCACCTGACAATCAATTTAATTGATCGTGACGGAACTACGGCATGAATTAACCCTTAAGCCCCAATAATGTCTATAGACGTCATTTAGACCCTATGCACTTGTAGGGCTTCTCGTGAGTCCAAAAAGGCTTGACAGGGCCTAGGGATGACTTGAGGGACGAACTCAAAAAATTTGGTCAGATTTCGGCATGCATCCCCCACTAAACGTAGAAGCGGGGGGGGGGGGGGGGGGGGGGGGTATCGATGCCTCCCCCCTTGCATGTCGTGGGCGTTTTTTGATTTTAATGAGATTCATTGGCCCAAGGATTTTTGATATTCATATATAGACTCCACCCAGGGCTCAAGAAAACATGCAAATTGGTGGTGTAAGGTGTGCCATCAGTCAGATCTGGCCCAAGTTTAGGGAAATGCTGGCCGAAAATCCGGCTGACATCCAACTTCGACCTCCGATTGCTGGGCTTGTGGGGGGTCATGAATATCATTAACGGTATTGCCAGAGGGGTCTCTCTATGTGTGCGGGCCCCACCAAGTTTGGCTGCCAAGTGCTTCCTGCCAGACCAGTCTCCTGGGCCAGACTTTACATTCTGCTGAGAGGGGGTTCCCCTCCCCCCCCCCCCCCCCCCTCCCGTCCCGCGTGCAAAAAATTGTCTGGGAACGAGACCAGCCAGACCAATATCCATGCATGGTCGACGTCGGTATAACTGAGTACCCTTAATTAACCTTCTGTTTGTAAAGGTTACCTATACACGCCATGTTGGTCGACAAGCTAAGCTCTTTCTTGATCTTGCAGGATAATTATATTGTTCCCAGGCTCCATAATAATATTATGCGAATGAAATAAAAGATAGAAACATCACAGGCCTGCAGATAACTTCATTATTGTGAGCGGGCAAAACTGCAGTTTATGCAGGTAAGTGCCTGGGAACAAGGTTACAGTACAACTTGTGTAGTTCCCAGTCAATTGTTGTACGGCTGATAGCGATTAATTTGATAGCTAACTATTAATTTTTCAGGAATTTTGAGACACAGTGTTATCATAATAGTAATATTGTGTGACAACCATGTATGTACACCCACCGTTCAGGATACCTCACACACAAGCACAGCTGCAAGTCTGCAGTGTATGCAAGCACGAATGAAACTACGCTACAGACATGCATAAACCGTCCTCAATGTCTCTATACACAGACGTGCAGTGAATAAAAAAGAGACTTAAGATTAGAAAATCAATAATAGTAATAATAATCTCTGCATCGCAATACATCAGGTTTCTGTCTGGTCGTGAGGGGCCTGAACTGTCTGTTCCCACTGCACACACGCCTCCCGTGCTTCCGCTCTGCAGGACAGATGAACGGCCGATCACATGAGAAAGGTTACGGGTACCAGGCAGCCCCGTTCTGGCAACTGTAACACTTGGGTGAGAAAACACGAACCGTGACAAAGCCCCTTGCCTTATTGCTTTCAGTTTCAGGTACAAAGCCCTGCTGACCTGGTACATAGCCTGCTGACCTGGTACAAACCCTAAACGAGGCTAACTGGTCATACGGATTCATCCCCTATATAAATCAATCTTCGGGGCCTAAGCAAGGAACACACATATGCAAAGAGAACGCCTCAATGCAGCATAATTAGTAGGCAGGGACTCATAATATTACAGTAGGCCAGCCATGTATACTCAGAAGCTGTTGGCAAAGCATACGAGTTCACTGAAGTGCTTCCCCAAGCGATGAAACTCACGGCGTGGTTAGTTGCCAGTCAACTAAAGAAGTGAAGCACATAGCCAAGTTTGATTCCCATCCTCACCTCTTCTCTTCAATGAGGCGTTCATCGGTAAGCTCATCTGAAACTTCCACCTTTTTGCGGTTTCCTCCCTCACTTAGAAGTCCCTGTGATGCTAGGAAACTGGAGGGGTGTGACAGGAGGTAGCGTGTGTGCGAGTAGTGTGTGTGTGTGCATGTGCGAGTAACGGTACATGTATGTGTGTTAAGTGTGCACGTGTGCATGTGTGAGTGTGTGCAGACGGTAAAAGACTGCTTTACAGAACAGACATACAAATCGAGACAGCAAAAAGGATCAAAACATAAGTTGCCTGCAGATGTCCAGCGCCTTACCTGAAATTATCATGAAGATCTGTCTCTCCAACTTCTCCATCTTGCATCTGCCTTGAGTTCTCATTAACCCTTTCACCACCTCCAGTGGTGGTGGTCTGATGAGATTCTGAGGGGTTAACATCATTTAACCCTACAGAGACCGAGTTCGTGTTACTTCCGGAGTGCCCTTCTCCCTCTTCTTCAGATCTATTAGTCTGGTTTTGGGTAATGGTGGTCGTGGCTGTTTCTTGTACACCGTTGGCCGATGGGTCATGTGACGTGTCATGTGATGTGGGAGTTGCATTTGTGGTTAAGCTGTCGCGTGATGGACTACCTGCGTCACTTATGTGGGCAGATTGAGCCTCCTGTACGAGTGAGAAAGACGGCTGTGAATACAGAAACGTAAAGTAACAGGCCCAACAAAAATTGACCATCTGCTGGGCGTTCAAAGAGGAAGATCCATGGAGCACTTTGCATGACAAAAATGGAACATGGGTGTGTGTCATGTCTGTGATCGTTCCCAGGCCATTCGAGCCTCCAGTCTGTGATCGCTTGGTCATTCGCTACACCATTCAGGGACAGGTTGACAGAGAATGTTGGGCGAGTACTGGGAATGAAGCTAGTAAAATGCAGAATGTAGTAAATTCCTATTCACAACTTCCAACTTGCAAACCAGGATTATCCGTGAACAGACCTCTTCTTGTTGAACTGGTTCTGGTGGTGCTGGCTGTGCGGGCGAGTTCATTAACAAAGGATCACCATCTGAGCTGGTCGACAGGTTTAGGGCATAGGTACCTGACCTAGAGGGACGAAACCAGACATACTGATGGTCACTGTTGATAGATCTAACTACCCTTCCTGATTCCCAAGGAAACGTTTAGTTTATTGGGAGTGGTTTTAGTATTGAGAAGCCATCCACACTCTCCAACTATCACACCAACATCACACT
>OZ007508.1:1521960-1592132 GCA_963931865.1 Axinella damicornis | reverse complement strand
GGCATCTTCATGTACCTACTGATTGCCCAAATGTTTTAAACATCAACATGACCATGCAATCAGATTCATCCATGACATTGTCCCTCCCTCCCTCCCTCCCTCCCTCCCTCCCTCCCTCCCTCCCTCCCTCCCTCCCTCCCCCCTCTTTCCCTTCCAGTTATTCCGCCACCCTGAACACATTCAGACTGGTGTCTATCTCTGGGCCCATCACGAGAAGATTGTTGTCATTGACCAAACCCTTGCCTTTGTTGGTGGGATTGATCTTGCCTTTGGTCGCTGGGACAACGCTCACCACATCCTGACTGATCTCGGACAAGCACCTCATCAGCACATCACCCATTTGGCTCTGGCAGCTGCCTCTGTAAGTCTGGAAGTCTGCTTGTTGGTCTGTCCATCTGTCTCTCTGTACTAGTCTGTAGTGATTGCTAATCCATCTGTCCATCTGTCTGTCTGTAGTGTCTGTCTGTCTGTCCATCTCTCTGTCTCTAGTGTCTGCCAATCTATCTGTCTGTCTGTCTGTCTATCTGTCTATCTATGTCACCTCAGGAATGAATGGGCAAGCATGAGTATGTATATGTATACAGGTTGAGATAGTTACACTGTTTCTTCAGCAGTAGGTACTAGACGAGAGTTGGTACTCGAAAAAGATTAATACCTTCTTGCGACAGAAGAAGCCAGTACCCTCGGGCACTCACAACATCTGTGATGATGATGATGTCATATTACCTATAGTGGGCTGCATGGACTACAACATTGTTTGGCAGAACCATGCAGCTGCAATACTGCATCATTGTGCGAGGTCATGATGATGTCGCTGTTGGTTATGACCTTGATTATAAATGTACCAATAATTATAAGGAGTTGCACTTCCTGTCTAAATGTTGAATGCAGCCTTCTAATTGGTCAATTCTTAACCAATTAACACTATACTTTTTATAACTATTCACTAGGCCCTGGGTCACACGTCCCCCACTGGAGATGCAAGGGGCGTGGTTTACCAGAAGTGGGTGGGGAAGGATTACTACAACCCGTTCATCAAAGACTTCATTGAACTAGAGGAGCCACTCAAAGGTATGCTACATGGCGGGTAATTTACACGGCACAATTTGGCTGTGGTGTTGACTACCAATATACTAGCATTCTGCATGACTACCTGGGGCTAGCATAATTCCCAATCTGGGGCTAGCCTCATACCCAACCCTTGCCGCTGAGGGTGAGCTCTGCCAATGTCACCCTACCCCTTAACTGACAATACATTGACCCACCTGCACCATACACCCACTGAAGTCACTCAAGCCTTGATTGCTAATCTTGTCAAGCTAGTTTACCCAGTTTTTCTCTTTCTCTTTCCTCTCCCCAGACCAGCTGGACAGAAAAACTGACCCCCGCATGCCCTGGCATGACATTGCCTCCTGTGTCTATGGTGCACCAGCCCGGGACGTCGCCAGACACTTCATACAGAGATACAACTTCACCAAGGTGACCTAACATGCAAACGTCCTTGGCAGAGGACTCCAACACATTGTGGCTGATTTTCACCCAATACATTATTACCACTGTTGCAATGTCTCCAGTTTGACTGCATCAGTGGGGTTTGCCCAGGTGAGTGGACTTTGTGGCCATCCCATTTTTCTCTGAAAATACATTTTCAAAGCTGCAATGCAGTAGCAGTGTTCAAGGTCACAGATACCCCATAAATGACATCTGAAATGCATTTTGCAAATTTCAAACGAAGTAGCAGCATTCCCCCTAGAGAATGAATTAGGAGGAGGGAGAAATTGGAAGGGAAGGGGAAGAGGATCTGGGAGGAGGGTAGTAGGACAATCTTCGGTGGAGGGACAGTACGTGATTGTTGTGGTAGGCATGTCTGACAATTTGCCCGTGGATTTTAATCGCACTGAGATGAAGTTACCGACATTAATCTTCTTGACGTAAGATTAGGAAGGGTACCTATCACACACCGTAACCCAGGTGGAATATTCTGGCCAACTGCTTGCCAGAAATTTCCAGTGCAAAGATTGCTGGTTCTACTGTTGGAAATGCACCATCGCGATTCTAGGGCTTGACGGATACCTGTGCTAAACAGTCATCAAACGAGTGATTCATTGAGTGCAAATATCAGGCGTCTTTACTGCTCTTTCATAACTTTGTAACAGACAGCACTATCAGAAAATGACAACAACATTTTATTTTTGTCAACAAAGAGTATGTGCAGGGATCCTTAACAAACCCTCACAGGAAAAGAGAAACACTACATGTACTGATGTTATGACACGGAACACAAAGAATACATTGAGTCCATACCAACTTTAAATGCTGACACTGGACACTTAAAATAATTTGAGTCAAAGTTTCTTACTGTATGTAAAGTTCAATAGTCTCCAGAAGAACATCTTCACCAGATTCATTACAGCACACACGCACCTCAATATTGTCAGTTACATTTCCGGGAAGTTCCTTGCAGAACCACGGCTTCCTACTGCCGTCACAGCAGGATGAGAACCGGCCACACCCCTGCCCATCCCACAGGGGGTCTTCAAGATAGTACTTGTTCTGAACAGAAACACGACTGGCAGTTTCACAGTAGTAGTCAGTGCCCACAAATGGTGGAATGAGTCCAGTGAAGGGAACATGTGACTTGGAGTTGGTACACGGACAACTGTATATGTTGTGAGCGGGAACTTCATCGGCTGCAGCTGCCAGTGTCCAGATGTGGTGACGAGGACTGCTACCATGTGTGATACTCACTCCATCCACATACACTCCATCAATAGTTAGCTGCTGATTGGCATAAAATGGATAAAAGGCGTCAATTCTCCCGTACTGGTAGCCAATCACTTTCCCACACACCCTCCTGTATGGAACACCATGTGTGGGAAAGGTAGCTGATGAGCAGCCACTAGTAACACTCTTCCTGCAGAGCCTCTTTGGAGAGGTGACCAGTTGCAGTCCTGTGGGACACTGGGAGTTGCTCTCGGTCATGTTGACACCAGCCACCCTCATCCACACTCCCTCCTCTCCAAATTCCTCCCCATCCATTAGACAGAACACTCGAGCCGGGCCAGAGTCCTCCTGAATCCAGTAGTAGCCAGACGAGCTGCCCGTCCTCAGCTCTGCTATCTGAGCACAGGAGGTGGCTGCGTACGCTGGAATGTCTCCCAGGTGCCTGATTCCTGGGGAAGAGCTGTCCACGATCCTCGCAATCTCCTTCAGAAGGAACACATTACTGCAGGTGTCAGTAGTGGAGTTGTTGCTAGGGGCTGGAGCAGCAGCTGCTATTCCTAGCAACTGCAGTACTAGTAGCGAGAGAGAGAAGCAGTTGAGCACACTCATTGCTATAATGCACTTGATCCACATTCTACTGGTGAAGTTGAAGAATCTAAAGCCTTTATATACCTTCATGCTTGTATTCGTTAGCATAATTATTTTCAGTGCATAGCTGAGTCATGGGAGCCAAGAAAGTGGTCTTCCAGTTACAGACAATGGACAGTCCAAACTTTCCCTTGCACTTTGTCAGTGACTTGGTAAACAGCAGCTGTGGGTCAGGAAGACTGCATTAGCTGATGCAGTGGACCAAAATTAAAACTCTTGTTTATCAGGATAAATGGAGACTACATTGCAAAAGCGATCATTGTGAGTCACTTTCCGTTGCACTTTGTCTTTGACAAACAGCAGCTTTGGGTCAGGGAGACCACCTACGCTTTGCATTAGCTGATGGAGGGGACAAAACTTTCAAATTTAAATTTGTCAGTGTCTTATGCCACTGAGACTTACTGTCAGAGGCTAGTGATGTCATTGTGAGTATAATGTCTCCAATAAACCACCTTTTGTACCTAGTAGATAGTATCTTACTAATACAATGGATAGGGTAAACTGCTAGGTCAGAGATCATCAAGGATAGATGCAGCAAACTTTCATTGAGTACATGTACATGCAGCGAACTGTTTTCAGATTTATGCGGCAATATTTCAATGGATACATGCAGCAAATGATACATATTTTTAAAAACCTCAATTAGTTTCTCAGGAGTTTTCACTGTACGTACATTTCCATAGTCTCCAGAAGAACATCTTCACTACTTCTGGATGAACTGCACACACGCACCTCAATGTCGTCAGTTATGTTTGCGGGCAGTTCCTTGCAGAACCATGGCTTCCTACTGCCGTCACAGCAGGATGAGAACCGGCCACACCCCTGCCCATCCCACAGGGGGTCTTCAAGATAGTACTTGTTCTGAACAGAAACACGACTGGCAGTTTCACAGTAGTAGTCAGTGCCCACAAATGGTGGAATGAGTCCAGTGAAGGGAACATGTGACTTGGAGTTGGTACACGGACAACTGTATATGTTGTGAGCGGGAACTTCATCGAGTGCAGCTGCCAGTGTCCAGATGTGCTGACGAGGACTGCTACCATGTGTGATACTCACTCCATCCACATACACTCCATCAATGGTCAGCTGCTGATTGGCATAAAATGGATAAAAGCCATCAACTGAGTAGTACTGGTAGCCAATCACTTTCCCACACACCCTCCTGTATGGAACACCATGTGTGGGAAAGGTAGCTGATGAGCAGCCACTAGTAACACTCTTCCTGCAGAGCCTCTTTGGAGAGGTGACCATGCAGTTGCAGTCCTGTGGGACACTGGGAGTTGCTCTTGGTCATGTTGACACCAGCCACCCTCATCCACACCCCCTCCTCCTGAAACTCCTCCCCGTCCATCAGACAGAACACTCGAGCCGGGCCAGAGTCCTCCTGGATCCAGTAGTAGCCAGACGAGCTGCCCGTCCTCAGCTCTGCTATCTGAGCACAGGAGGTGGCTGCGTACACTGGTATGTCTCCCAGGTGCCTGATTCCTGGAGAAGAGCTGTCCATGATCCTTGCAATCTCCTTCAGAAGGAACGCATTGCTGCAGGTGTCAGTAGTGTAGCTGTTGCTAGGGGCTGGAGCAGCAGCTGGAGCAGCAGCTGCTTTTCCTAGCAACAGCAGTAACGAGAGAGAGAAGCAGTTGAGCATACTCATTGGTATACTGCACTTTAGCCT
Source organism: Axinella damicornis (assembly GCA_963931865.1). NCBI lineage: Eukaryota > Metazoa > Porifera > Demospongiae > Axinellida > Axinellidae > Axinella > Axinella damicornis. The sequence goes on along the minus strand of OZ007508.1, from coordinate 1,587,088 downwards.
TACTGCTAAAATTGTACTGGTGAAGTTGAAGTCCAAATCCTTTATATACCTTCATACTGTGTTGGTATTTTGGAGGGAATTATTTCAGTGGCTAGCTGGGTCAGGAATGCTGGCTGCTTATGGACAATAGACCACCTGGACGTTTCCTTGTACTTTGTCAGTGACTTGGTAAACAGCAGCTGTGGTTCATGGAGACTGGTGTGGCCATGTAAACTATCAGCTGATGAAATAGAAGGAATGGTTCAATCTTATGTCCTGTTCGTCATTTTCTTGGGTAAACAGTGAATGCCACTGAGACTTACTGTCAGTGGCTAGTGATGTCATTGTGAGTAATGTCTCCAATAAACCACCCTGTGTACCTGCTAGATAGTATCTTACTAACACTGTACAATGGATAGGGTAAACTGCAGGGTCAGAGGTCATCAGGGATAGATGCAGCAAACTTTCATTGAATACATGTACATGCAGCGAAATTATGCAGCAATATTTCAGTGGATACATGCAGCAAATGATACAGGTTTCATTCAATTATAGTTTCTCAGGAGTTTTCACTGTATGTACAGTTCCATAGTCTCCAGAAGAACATCTTCATTACCATTTCTGGTATCATCGCAGCACACACGCACCTCAATGTCGTCAGTTACATTTGCGGGCAACTCCTTGCAGAACCACGGCTTCCTACTGCCATCACAGCAGGTTGAGAACCGGCCACACCCCTGCCCATCCCACAGGGGGTCTTCAAGATAGTACTTGTTCTGGTAAGAAACACGACTGGCAGTTTCACAGTAGTAGTCGGTGCCCACAAATGGTGGAATGAGTCCAGTGAAGGGAACATATGACTTGGAGTTGGTACACGGACAACTGTGTATGTTGTTAGTGGGAACTTCATCGGCTGCAGCTGCCAGTGTCCAGATGTGGTGACGAGGACTGCTACCATGTGTGATACTCACTCCATCCACATACACTCCATCAATGGTCAGCTGTTGACTGGCATAAAATGGATAAAAGGCATTGACTGAGTAGTACTGGTAGCCAGTCACTTTCCCACACACCCTCCTGTATGGAACACCATGTGTGGGAAAGGTAGCCGATGAGCAGCCACTAGTGACACTCTTCCTGCAGAGCCTCTTCGGAGAGGTGACCAGTTGCAGTCCCGTGGGACACTGGGAGTTGCTCTCAGTCATGTTGACACCAGCCACCCTCATCCACACCCCCTCCTCCTGAAACTCCTCTCCATCCATCAGACAGAACACTCGAGCCGGGCCAGAGCCCTCCTGGATCCAGTAGTAGCCAGACGAGCTGCCCGTCCTCAGCTCTGCTATCTGAGCACAGGAGGTGGCTGCGTACGCTGGAATGTCTCCCAGGTGCCTGATTCCTGGAGAAGAGCTGTCCACGATCCTCGCAATCTCCTTCAGAAGGAACACATTACTGCAGGTGTCAGTAGTGGAGTTGTTGCTAGGGGCTGGAGCAGCAGCTGCTATTCCTAGCAACAACAGTAGCGAGAGAGAGGAGCAGTTGAGCACACTCATTGTTATAATGCACTTGCTCCTTACTGCCACATTCTACTGGTGAAGTTGAAGAATCTAAAGCCTTTATATACCTTCATGCTTGTATTGGTTAGCATAATTATTTTCAGTGCATAGCTGAGTCATGGGAGCCAAGAAAGTGGTCTTCCAGTTACAGACAATGGACAGTCCAAACTTTCCCTTGCACTTTGTCAGTGACTTGGTAAACAGCAGCTGTGGGTCAGGGAGACTGGTGTACTTTGCATTAGCTGATAGAGTGGACCAAAATTAAAAGTCTTGTTTATCAGGATAAATGGAGACTACATTGCAAAAGCGATCATTGTGAGTCACTTTCCGTTGCACTTTGTCTTTGACAAACAGCAGCTTTGGGTCAGGGAGACCACCTACACTTTGCATTAGCTGATGGAGTGGACAAAACTTTCAAATTTAAATTCTCATTTGTCAGTGTCTTAATTGGGTAAACAGTGAATGCCACTGAGACTTACTGTCAGAGGCTAGTGATGTCATTGTGAGTAATGTCTCCATAAACCACCCTTTGTACCTACTAGATAGTATCTTACTAATACAATGGATAGGGTAAACTGCTAGGTCAGAGGTCATCAAGGATAGATGCAGCGAACTTTCATTGAGTACATGTACATGCAGCGAACTGTTTTCAGATTTATGCAGCAATATTTCAATGGATACATGCAGCAAATGATACATGTTTCATTAACCTCAATTAGTTTCTCAGGAGTTTTCACTGTACGTACAATTCCATAGTCTCCAGAAGAACATCTTCACTACTTCTGGATGCATCACAGCACACACGCATCTCAATGTTGTCAGTTACGTTTTTGGGCAGTTCCTTGCAGAACCATGGCTTCCTACTGCCGTCACAGCAGGATGAGAACCGGCCACACCCCTGCCCATCCCACAGGGGGTCTTCAAGATAGTACTTGTTCTGGTAAGAAACGCGGCTGGCAGTTTCACAGTAGTAGTCAGTGCCCACAAATGGTGGGATGAGTCCAGTGAAGGGAACATGTGACTTGGAGTTGGCACACGGACAACTGTATATGTTGTGAGCGGGAACTTCATCGAGTGCAGCTGCCAGTGTCCAGATGTGGTGACGAGGACTGCTACCATGTGTGATACTCACTCCTTCTACATACAAACCATCAATGGTTCGCTGCTGATTGGTATAAATTGGACGAAAGGCATCAACTGAGTAGTACTGGTAGCCAATCACACCCTCCTGTATGGAACACCGTGTGTGGGAAAGGTAGCCGATGAGCAGCCACTAGTAGCACTCTTCCTGCAGAGCCTCTTTGGAGAGGTGACCAGTTGCAATCCGGAGGGACACTGGGAGTTGCTCTCGGTCATATTGACACCTGCCACCCTCATCCACACCCCCTCCTCTCCAAACTCCTCTCCATCCATCAGACAGAACACTCGAGCCGGGCCAGAGCCCTCCTGGATCCAGTAGTAGCCAGACGAGCTGCCCGGCCTCAGCTGTGCTATCTGAGCACAGGAGGTGGCTGCATACGCTGGTATGTCTCCCAGGTGCCTGATTCCTGGAGAAGAGTTGTCCACGATCCTCGCAATCTCCTTCAGAAGGAACACATTACTGCAGGTGTCAGTAGTGGAGCTGTTGCTAGGGGCTGGAGCAGCAGCTGCTATTCCCAACAGCAGTAGTGAGAGAGAGAAGCAGTTGAGCACACTCATTGCTATAATGCACTTGCTCCTTACTGCAAAAATTGTACTGGTGAAGTTGAAGTCTCTAAATCCTTTATATACCTTCATGCTGTATTCATTAATATTAGCTAGCATATTTTGGAGATAGCTAATAGTATTCAGTGCATGGCTGAGTCATGGGACCCAAGAAAGTGGTCTTCTTACAGACAATGGACAGTCCAAACTTTCCCTTGCACTTTGTCAGTGACTTGGTAAACAGCAGCTGTGGGTCAGGGAGACTGGTGTACTTTGCATTAGCTGATAGAGTGGACCAAAATTAAAAGTCTTGTTTATCAGGATAAATGGAGACTACATTGCAAAAGCGATCATTGTGAGTCACTTTCCGTTGCACTTTGTCTTTGACAAACAGCAGCTTTGGGTAAGAGAGACCACCTACACTTTGCATTAGCTGATGGAGTGGACAAAACTTTCAAATTTAAATTCTCATTTGTCAGTGTCTTAATTGGGTAAACAGTGAATGCCACTGAGACTTACTGTCAGAGGCTAGTGATGTCATTGTGAGTAATGTCTCCAATAAACCACCTTTTGTACCTACTAGATAGTATCTTACTAATACAATGGATAGGGTAAACTGCAGGGTCAGAGGTCATCAAGGATAGATGCAGCGAACTTTCATTGAGTACATGTACATGCAGCGAACTGTTTTCAGATTTATGCAGCAATATTTCAATGGATACATGCAGCAAATGATACATGTTTCATTAACCTCAATTAGTTTCTCAGGAGTTTTCACTGTATGTATACTTCAACAGTCTCCAAAAGAACATCTTCCTCACCATTTCTGGATGATGAACAGCACACACGCACCTCAATGTCATTGGTTATGTTTGCGGGCAGTTCCTTGCAGAACCACGGCTTCCTACTGCCGTCACAGCAGGATGAGAACCGGCCACACCCCTGCCCATCCCACAGGGGGTCTTCAAGATAGTACTTGTTCTGGTAAGAAACGCGGCTGGCAGTTTCACAGTAGTAGTCAGTGCCCACAAATGGCGGAATGAGTCCAGTGAAGGGAACATGTGACTTGGAGTTGGCACACGGACAACTGTATATGTTGTGAGCAGGAACTTCATCGAGTGCAGCTGCCAGTGTCCAGATGTGGTGACGAGGACTGCTACCATGTGTAATACTCACTCCATCCACATACAAACCATCAATGGTCAGCTGTTGATTGTCATAAAATGGACGAAAGGCATCAGGTGAGTAGTACTGGTAGCCAATCACTTTCCCACACACCCTCCTGTATGGAACACCATGTGTGGGAAAGGTAGCCAATGAGCAGCCACTAGTAACACTCTTTCTGCAGAGTCTCTTTGGAGAGGTGACCAGTTGCAGTCCCGTGGGACACTGGGAGTTGCTCTCGGTCATATTGACACCAGCCACCCTCATCCACACCCCCTCCTCGCCAAACTCCTCTCCATCCATCAGACAGAACACTCGAGCTGGGCCAGAGCCCTCCTGGATCCAGTAGTAGCCAGACGAGCTGCCCGGCCTCAGCTCTGCTATCTGAGCACAGGAGGTGGCTGCGTACGCTGGTATGTCTCCCAGGTGCTTGATTCCTGGAGAAGGGTTGTCCACGATCCTCGCAATCTCCTTCAGAAGGAACGCATTACTGCAGGTGTGAGTAGTGGAGCTGTTGCTAGGGGCTGGCGCAGCAGCTGCTATTCTAAACAACAGCAGTAGCGAGAGAGAGAAGCAGTTGAGCACACTCATTGCTATAATGCACTTGACCCTTACTGCCAAATTCTACTGGTGAAGTTGACGTCTCTAAACCCTTTATATACCTTCATGTTGTGTTCATTAGCTAGCATATTTTGGAGATAGCTAATTATATAGTATTCAGTGCATGGCTGAGTCATGGGACCCAAGAAAGTGGTCTTCTTGCAGACAATGGACAGTCCAAACTTTCCCTTGCACTTTGTCAGTGACTTGGTAAACAGCAGCTGTGGGTCAGGGAGACTGGTGTACTTTGCATTAGCTGATGGAGTGGACCAAAATTTAAAGTCTTGTTTATCAATGACTTGGATAAACGGGGACTACCTTGCAAAAGCTAGTGATGTCATTGTGAGTCACTATCCCTTGCACTTTGTCATTGACAAAAAGCAGCTTTGGGTCAGGGAGACCACCTACGCTTTGCATTAGCTGATGGAGTGGACAAAAATTAAATTCTTGTTTGTCAGTGTCTTGGGTAAACAGTGACTGCCACTGGAACTTACTGTCAGATGCTAGTGATGTCGTTGTAAATATGCAAATAACATCTTCGATAAACCATCTCCAATAAACCACCCTGCGTACCTGCTATAAATCAGCTATAGCTGGTATCTTACTAAGACTGTACAATGGATTGAGTAAACTGCATTGACCTGTGTATTGATGATTGGGTCAGACTGTGGGTGGGACCTTGGAGAGGGTCCTAATTTTCAACTTAGTAGAGAGCCTCAAAATTGACATTTTCAAGCACAGGGAGCAGTTTGATGAAAACCTTTGCTGAAACTTGTGTAGACTTTGATGTTGCCTGTTTAGTCATCAACTTGGTTCAATGGTTGCTCTACTAACATTAAGTGAATCAATAAAAGTTGCTTCATCTATCGGATGAAATTTATCCCTGATGACCTCTGACCCTAAAAACATTCATAATGTAAGCACTTCCACTCCAGGCTAATGGCCAAACTCACTGTGTAGTGTGCTCAAAAACAAGGATTTGGCTACCACCCATTTTCCCTAACACGAAAATGGGTGGGGCGGCTAAAAGCCAACTTTCTAGAGTACCTTGGCCTCCCCCTCACCACACCCCACACCCACCTCCTCACACACGTCTCTCTTCTTCCTCCTCCACGTACACATATCCTTTACCTTGATCACACCTTCACACCCTCACACCTCACACACCCACAGCGTGAGCAAGCAAAAGTGGAAGCTCCCTTCCTGTTGCCTCGACAAGCCTTCACAGACAAAGAGCTCCAGGAAACCAGATATCTCCTCGAGACAATCCCACTGCCCACGAGCAGCAATGCTACTGTACAGGTACGTACGTGTACACACATTGTGAAAATGGACCATTTTGACATAAGAACAAATATAGAATGTTCGTTTCTCAAGCCACAATTTGTTGTATGTTAAGCGTTCACCATTAATACATTAATTTGTATAACTTTGTATAACTTTGTTTGTATGACTTTGTGTATGAATGCTGCTCACCGTTAGATCCTGCGTTCTGCCAGTGATTGGTCGGCAGGCATCCCAACAGAGCGGTCCATCCTCAATGCCTACGTCAATGCCATTGAGAATGCCGAACACTTCATCTACATTGAGGTTTGTAGTGGTGTGTGTGTGGATAGCAGTACATTGGTTGAGCAACTTACAACTGTACACTCAATGCGACCCTCTCAGCATATACCACCCATTCACTGCATTTGAGATTATCCGAGAGCACATTAATTGTGTTGCTGATCCCAGTGTTTTTTTTCAATTGGATTCATGCAATCAAACTTACGGGCTTCTGATATTTTGATCATACACGGTACTTGTAATGTAAATTGCAAGATTTGCGGTGAATGGGTGCTTATGCTGAGGTCACATGTTGCCTCTAAGTGTCAGCCAGAATTTGCTGATGCAGCATTTACCCTACTACCAAGCCCCCACCCCCAACGTACCACACACACACAGAATCAATTCTTCATCTCCTCCCTACTGACCGATAACGTTACTAATGGTATAGCAGATGCGCTGCGTCTCCGGATTGCACGTGCCCACAAGGAGGGAAAGAAGTTCCGAGTGATTATCGTCATGCCTCTACTGCCCTCATTTGAAGGTAGGTGTGCTTTCATTTAAGGGGTGTTGTCACTTGGAAATGGGCGTAGTCCTTTGAAGATTTGAACATGGGCATGGTCGTTTGGAATATTGATATAAGCACTGCTTGACTACATTGCGTTACCTTTTGCTTGGCCAGTTCCGCCATCAGATATTATTAAAGCTCACTTACGTTACTTACGTTAGTGATACAAAGAGCTATCTGCCTGCTAAATTAATTCCATGGATGCATTTTTACCATCTTTTTAAGTGTCAAGCATCATCATTGTGAAGAGTACATCATTTCATTGTCAGTAATATGTGGGTTTTATATTACGGTATCTCAATTATTCACCCCAACTCTAATGTCATCTTCAATGCCTTCATTCTGATCGATCATGCTTTGCAGGTGAGTTTGGTGAACGTTCTGGGACGGTGCTGGAGGCTGTAGTCCATTGGAACTACAAGTCCATTAGCAGAGGAGAGGAATCCCTCTATGGCAAGCTGCAGAACCTTGATGGAAGTAAGTGCTCCCTTCTATCCCCTCTCCTCCTCCTTTCCCTTCCTCCCCTGTCTCCCCTCCCCCTCCCCTCCCCTCCCCTCCCCTCCCCTCCCCTCCCCTCTCATCCCCTCCCCCTCTCACTTTCCATTTCTCTGGCCACAGACTGAAGTCATTGTGGCTTCTAATCTTTTCCCTTTGCAGTTGACAACAGTGAAATCCGAAACTACGTCTCAGTGTACGGCCTTAGGACCCACGATATCCTAAGTGACAAACCAGTAAGGACTGTTGTTTAATGCAAAGTGTTTGCTTGTTTGTTGTTGTAGGGATTTACCACAATAGTGGCTAAATAGGGCCCAGAGAAGGCAAGAGCCTATTTAAAGCAGGCACCTAATTGAACCATGTGTGTAACAATATAAGTGCCCTATACTTACCCCCCAGGTTACTGTGGTTGTGTAACATAGCGTAACAATAGTTCCCTTATACTTACTCTCCTGTGTAACATAGTGTAACATAGTGTGTAACAATTGCGTAACCTTACTTACCCTCCAGGTCACTGCGATTGTGTATGTGCACAGCAAGTGCATGATTGTGGATGACCGACTGACAATCATTGGATCCGGTAAGCAAAGCAAAGATTTCCGTGCCTCAAACAGTAAAACTCAGGTGGGAGCCTGCTGTTGGAACGGGGCTATACTAAAGATGTTTTAGCAAGCAACCAATTCAGTCTGAGTGTCCCTCCTCCTCAGCCAACGTAAACGACCGCAGCATGCTTGGTGACAGAGACTCAGAGGTGGCCATACTTGTGCAGGACAATGACATGGTGGGCAACCTCTTCCGTCTTTGTCTCTCCCTTTCCCTTTTCCATATCCTCCTCGTTCCACATTCATCGATCCTCCCTCCCACTCTTCTCCCCCCTCCTTGATCCTCAGGCCTCTTCCTCCCCCTTTCTGTTTCTTCCTACCCTATCTTTGTTTTCCTCTTGCAACTCTCCTCTACCTCCCCGTCTTCTCTCTCTCCCTTTCCAAACTTGTCAGCTCTTTTCACATACCCATGTGCCAGTATGTGATGCCTGGTAACCACATCTGCAGATTGATGGCAGGATGAATGGAGAACCTTACAGAGTGGGAAAGTTCTCTCACTCCCTCAGGTGTCACATCTTCAAGTGAGTCATACCAATCCGAACTGCATTAGTTTTGAGATGGTCACAATACCAAAGGACTGGTGTCGATTGTTTGAGCGTGCAAAAATTAGAACAAAAATACAAGCATTGCATTATGCACACACAATAATTACTTAATGCACATTCAATTTGGGAAACATAGTATAATATTATGATCTACTATGCAACCAAAATGACCTACAGTGTGGTATCTATGCATATTTTCAGCTAATGTATTGTGGACTGGTATGCTGATGCTTGTGATTTATTTTGGTATAACGTATAACTGAAGTAGGACCCTGGTAACAAATGATGCACAGTGGCTGATCTTTTCTAATGTAGACCATTCTTATGTTAACCGCTATAGGAACAGAGCTGTCCCTTTTTGTTAACATGGAAATCAATCTCTCATGCATCTAGTATTACGCTTTTAGTGAACACTTGATGGTCTATTGATGAAACAAGTCAACTAGTAGAGTTTACCCAGGTGTAATGGGCTTAATTCAGAGGCGTTATATCTATCAGCTGCTTGACAATTCTTACCATTGATAGGGTTAATGTATGCAAGAGTCATACCACCATAGAACACAATCCTTTCCCAGGGAATCTGCAGGGATCAAACTGCATGGCTCTCTTTCCTCAGGGAGCATCTTGGTCTGTTGGATGGGAAGAGTCGGCGTAAAGACATCGATGTCCAAGATCCAGTGTGTGATGAGTTTTACCACACTTGGGTGCAGTCAGCTGAGAAGAACATTGACCTTTATGATGAGGTCCCTCTCTCTGTGTATAAATCCGTCTGTCTGTCTGTCTGTCTGTCTGTCTGTCTAGTTATTTACACAACATTAGTGAACTCAGTAAATTGAGAGTGTTCTTATCTTCAACTCCTGAAGGTGTTTGGAGGCCATAACCTGCCCACTGACAAAGTTCTGAACTACCTGGGCCTAAAGACACACAGGGTACACATTACACTCAGTAAAACGAACAGATTCAACCAATAAGATATAGAGGGCTGAATTTGACAACTAGACATGGTGGATACTTAATTAAGAATTTTGTAATGGATTTTTGAGGTTGTTCATCAGTTTTCTGGGAGCCTCCTGTGATGTTTGTTTTTATATGGTTGGACAGTGAGTGTTCTCTATTAATTTATTCCTGCAATGCAGGAGAATCCTGGAGTTGTCGATCTGGAGAAGGCCAAGGAGCTGCTTGCTCAGATTCAAGGGACAATTGTGCCAATGCCACTGCGTTTCCTGGAGGAGGAGAACCTTCTACCAGACTTTGGAACCAAGGAAGCTCTTGCACCTGACAGACTTGTTACATGAAAACACAGAATATTGATTGGGATGTGGATATGTGATTAGCTAGTTGTTCAAAAGTTCAGTCTAGTCTGTGTACTCATGGTCAAATATACATGGCACTTGGTATTTTTTTTGTCTCTAACTGGCAAAATCTTTCTTGTTTCCTGAGTGCTGTATTGCTACATGTTACAATCCGTAAAATTCGGCGTTGTTCTGCGCATGCGCAAATAATGATTTCCATGGCGTTCGTAGCGTCTGCATCTGGTTGAATTCACAACTCCCGGAGATCAAGTTGTTGTATGTGGCAGGTTGCGATGTGAACCCCCTGTTAAACTTATAAAACAATTTATATGCTCCACGTCGATTTCGAGAAAGATCTGGAGCCAGTCTGGAAACGATGCCAATTCAGAAGCTCAGGAAAGGTGTGGCTGTCTTCAACATTGTGCACCCGGATCAGTTGGCCTACATGCTGGAGCTTCCATTTGACTGCACTGGACAGGAGTGTTTAGACAAGGTTGGATTAAGAATATGTAGCCATTTAAAAGGGGAGGGGCTATACTGGATCTCCCTTGCATGAGATTGTGTTAACAGCCTTATAGCTTTGCATGGATGCACGCGATTTCTTAATTGGACGTGTCCATATCATGATAGTGTTCTGTGCATTCCATGCTATGATCTGATTGTGTGAAAACATTGAAATGGAGTTTGTCATCACATGCAGGTTTACAATTCTGTATTGCCTGCTTCTATACAGATGTGTGATTTAATGGGCATAGTGGAGAAGGACTACTTCGGTCTACAGTATATGGACAGAAAGTCCAGCTGCAGCATCTGGATCAACAACCGACTGCAGGTGAGGAATCAGCTGAAGACTAAGCCACCGTACCGGTTGAAGTTCTCCGTGAAGTACTACACCGACCCAGAGCTGCTGTTGCAACCTTCAACAATGTTAGTCTATATATGTAGTGCAGGAAGATAATGACTATTTCAGTGGAGAGTTTGACCTGTATGATTACTGCTTGTACATCTGCAGCACGGCATTCTTCAAAGCCCTGAAGTGCCAGATCAGGCGAGGTGAGATCTCCATTCCTGACAGAAAGAAGTCTGCGATTGGGGCACATATTGCTCAGGTGGACTTTGGAGACTACCAGGACAACTTGAATCACACGCTGAATGTTGTGTACCCCAAGTACTTCCCTGATTGGACTGATGGCATAGCACACCTCATCGCAAAGGAACATAAGAAGCTGAGAGGTATAGATGCCCATGTTATGTTTTGTCCTGCGTCTCTGCCATAGACAGACAGACAGACAGACAGACAGACAGACAGACAGACAGACAGACAGACGGACAGACGGACAGACAACCTACCTAACCTGACTTGCAAAGTGCCTCACTAGTGTTTGCCACTCAGTGCATGATGCGTGTGAATGATAAAGTGCATAATTATATACTGCTATATATAGTATACGTACTGCCTAATAGAAAAATCCAACTGCATAGTATTGCAACTATAGGCGGCTGTGCTTGTTCTGAAGTGCTAGCCTCATACGCAGCCTCTTTCTCATGCACGTGCATCAGCCTGAAGCTGAGTAGACTCTATTTGCTATAAGAATTGATTTGGACTTCATGCAGGAAAATTTAACCATGCTCCTGGTGATATAAGTATGACAGTGGTGGACTACCGTAGTCTCTCGAAAATACGCCCACCCCCCTTTTTCGCGACAAGTTGTTGCAAAGGGTCATTTATTACTCGAAAGTACGCCCACCCTATTAGCTCAAACAGGAAAGTATTACTGCATTGTGCTTAATTATTATCTTAGGTTTGCTGAAGACTGAAGCTCAAATGCTGCTTATGCTGGAGGTGTATCAATTGGATTCCCACGGTGTGAGCTATGTGCCTGCAGTCATGAGTGGGGAAGTCATCATCTTGGCCATTGGAGCAAAATACATCCGCATTCTGGACGGAGCTAGCAGGACATGCCTCAAGAAGTGAGTTTAATTAGCCTCTTTGCACGCACACACACACACACACACACAGCACATATTTATGACACACACACATGCACACACACATTAATTTATGACTGTATGTGCATACCTGCGCTTTATACTCACACTAGGGTACACAAACCTTCCACATAGTCTTCATTTATTCTTTGTCAAATTAAATTGTCATGAATGCCCCCCCCCCCCCCCCCCCCCCCCCCCCCACTCCTTATTGTCTGCTGTAGGATTGGTTACTACACCCTGACGCAGGTAGCCTTCGGCACCAACTTCTTTGCCTTCAACTACCAGAGTCGTGACGAGGACAACAACCTTGTGGAGAAGAAGATGAGGGCGTACGTCAAGAACCACACGGTGGCCCGGTCCATCTTCCGTGCTGTGACAGAAGAGCAGGTGTTCTTCTATCAGAACACTGTGCAGCCTCATGTGCTCAACCACGCAGACAGAAGGTACAGGCGGGCTAAACGGATCTGTGAGAGGGTGTTTCGGAAGAAGTTTGAAACCAAGTACTACTATGACATTGAGCGGACCAAGAATGAGGCATATAGACACGCCTGGCAGCAGCTCCACCAGTTCAGCGACTCCACTGCCAGCATTACTGAACCACCTCATGTATCCTCGTACGCTACAGTGATGAGTGTGGCATCGTAAGTGTCTCTGTAATTACCTCACTGATGTGAATCATTTGACTATCCTATAATTATACCAAAAAACTGATAGATAGATAGATAGATAGATAGATATAGGATAGATAGATAGATAGATAGATAGGAATGCTCCATCAGGGGCCAGTGTCAAGGTAGCCACGCCTCTGCAGGAAGTTCGTCTTTCAAGCAGTAGGCGGGTCTGAATAGGTTCAAGTCCAGCACCGACTTTGTTCCTAGGCGGCGTAAGAATTGGCATGGGTGCATGAATGTAGTTGCTGTTATTGCACAGTATACGTGGGTACCCGTAACCTTAACACTTTAACCGATAAAGCCGTCTACAGACGGCATGAGACTTTCATCAGTGATGTCAGACTTCCGGCAATGTCCTTGGGACTTAGGCTCTGTGCCAGCAGAGAGGGCAGGACAGGGGGAGGTGGGTGGGTTTCAGCACTGAGCCTAGGTAGCATGGCCGCTTTTGGGCTTGGCCTTGAAAAGCTCTTGGTTGGAGCTGGGTCGGCCATTTCTCTCCTTCTTTGCACAAATGGGCTGAGAAAACAGTCCTCTCGCCTAGTAGGGCCTCCATTTCTGGCAGTGAAGCGTTTTTCTCGGTCTAGACGAGCGATGGTCGGCAGAGAGCCGTGACTATTGGATGCCCCTTGATGGGTGGGTGTGGTTAGAGTCACGAATGTGTAGAGGATTGCTGCATGGTCATGTGTGTGGAGTTTGGGGGCTGAAAAGCAGAGAGAACGGGAAATAATTATGGTAGGTTTAGTGCATCTATTAGCTAAGAGAGACCTCCGGAGAAAAACAATTTATCGGTTAATGGGTTAAACATTTGTCTAACTCCAGGGGACTGCAGGCCAGGATTCAAATCCAGGATGATATAATCAAATGATGTTCAGCACCATAAACAGGATCATGCAATGTTGGTGGTTCTGATCTGTGCCAAGTTTAGTCCACGATACCTCAACAGCAATAACAAACATGCCAAGTGACCCTCCAAAATTAATTTTAATGAGACCAATATACCTTATGTTTAAGAATGAGGAGGACCTTGGCATCTCAATGCAATAATTTTACAGTTGTGCATGTGCTATGCTTATGCAGGGTGGAGGAAGATGACACCAACACACTCAGTTCAACCACCCTAGAGCAGAAAGCTGAGATCTGCTGGGGACTGTCTACCAGCAGCTGCAACCTAGCCAAAGAGCTGCTTCCCGATTCACAGCTGAGGCTATCCAGCTCCGAAGAGGACCTTGCCCTCACTGCAGCGGCAGTGTACACTCCCACAAGAGAAGAAAAGCAGGATGGTGTTGAGGAAGGAAAGAAGGGGGGTACTTTGTCGGCACAACCCCTCACACAAGCCCAGGGCAAGAAGCTGAAGCAGTTGCTACTGAAGATTCAGGATGAGAAGCTGTGCAACGTGTGCATGGATGAGCTGATCTCCTCCGTGTTCTGTCCCTGCGGCCACTACGTTGCTTGCTTCAGGTGTGCAAAGCGGCTAGACAGATGTCCTCTCTGCAGGCAACCCATTGGCCACGTCCAGTACGTGTTTACGAAATGATATGGTTTAGGATTGGAAGAGGAGTACTCAGTTATTATATTATTGCTGTGTTTTCTTTACAGACAGAGAAGCAAATACAGTATTTTCATGATACATGCTCTACTATAATAGCTATACAACTTACAAGAGAGATCTGAAAAAATATTTTGCCCTGCTATGCTTCTGTGTAGCATACATGTGACAAGAAAGTGTGTAATAAGTGATGAAGGTACTGTCATGGTCATCTTAGTGAGTCGTTCCTTTGATGGAGAGAAAAGATAATGAATAGATTAGAATACTTATTTTCGCAAATCAACTACCATGCACTATAGCTTTGTGCCCCACCCACTTACTGATGGCTTGCAGTTCGGGTATTGCCTAGCTCCAATCCCAACCCTTTCATCACATACAGCATAGAAAAAAGATCTTGACTTCAAGCTGCAAACTTGCAACTAGAGTTCACAAGCGGGCCAACTGTGTCAGCCATCTGTTTGGCTCACAGTTAACATTCCAGTAACTGGATGTTACAAATGGTACAAAAAGCTCAAGGCAGAAAGAATGAGGCCAGGTCCTCATCCTGGGAATGAATTCAAGCTGGCTAGGTCCTCAACCTGGGACCTAGGAATAAGCACAGTATTGCCAAAGATAATGTTGGCATGATAACAAAATTAATTAGCCTCGTTCCGTGATCTGAGGCTATGAATGAGTTCCTCTGTAATGGACCTCCATAATTGGGAACAATTAGGTCATCTGTGCTGAAAACCAGGTATGACTGCAAGAATATTCCTATAGGACAACATGAAAACTGAACTGATATAGCACACACGATGTGACACGATACCTCTGAAATATCCAGAGTGTGACGATACCAAGGATCAGCTCAAGGGCCAGCCCTATGAAGGCGATCACCAAGAAAATGAGCTCCACTCTCAGTCTGTGGATGAAGCAGGACAAGACATTCACTAACACGATAAATGATCCTGGGTTGCTTTGTGGCCAAAAATAATGGTTAAAGTTAAAACGCTGGACTGTGGGCCTAGAGGTCCCAGGTTCATGTCCCACTATGCATCTATATACAACTCCTCTAATGTTCCAGCAAGTCCAAATTCACACATAGGTCTGCCACAGGGTGAGGTAGGGTATGCTTTAATATGCATTTATACAGCTCCCCTAATTCTCTGAACTCACACACAGGTCTGCCATAATAGAATATACAGCTCCACTAATGCTCCGAACTCACACACAGGTCTTGCCATAATAATATATTATACAGCTCCCCTAATGCTCCAGCAGCTCCAAACTCACACATAGGTCTGCCACAGGGTGAGGTAGAGGTAGCCAAAGAACACAGGGAGGATGAAGACGAGAGAGAGGAGCAGAGGGAGCTTCCTCTCTGTCAGGTTTCCTTTGGCCCCTGGAGAGGTCAGTGAGATAAGATAATCTGGCAACAGAATAAATTCCAGCCTTTTAGGGCCAGAACTCCTGGGGTAGCACACCCTTTGGGAATATTGTCTCCTTCTTCTGTATCGCTATACCATGACATCATGCGTATGAAATGATCATGCCACATGCACACCGACCTTATCCCCCCACCTGCATGGCAGACCCCCTCCACTGCAGAGTTCAGAGTCTAAACCAACTCATGATAGAGCTATGTACACCACTGACCTAGAAATATCCGGATGGCATCTAGGAGAGCCAGGAAGACCAGTAGCACCAGTTCTGCTCCCAGGTTCCTCCCAGGATAGGGAAGCACCAGGGCTGTGTGTGTGTGTGTGTGTGTGTGTGTGTGTGTGTGTGTGTGTGTGTGTGTGTGTGCGTTGTGTGTGTTGAGATGCACTGTAGTTGAGATGCAACATTTCTTACTAAAAGTCAATTCCAAACCTCACTAACACACATCATTTCATTTTCAAGTAATTCTCGGGCAGCACGTGCCCCGTTTTCCCTCAGGTTACTATACCTATGTATGTTCTAGAATCCTATTGGGTGAAACCACTAGCCTCATTTCCAGGCCGTGAAGGAGGAGGAGAGTACTTCCCCTCCACCTTCATGGCTGGAACAAGGCTTGTGAACCTCATGCCATGCTGGATCCCATGCAGGAGGTAGGACAAGCTCAATGTCTTCTAGGATATTCCTGAGCCAATTTCTCTGCTACCCAAATATTAATCAAAGGGTGGTCACTCTGGCAATACGTGCCGTACTTAGAGCTGCTTCCGTCCAAAAACTGTCCGTGACCCTATGACCACGGCAAGAAATCCACGTGACTTTTTGGAGTGCATAAAGAGTGGCATTATGTGGCGATCTCCATCCAACTCTACATAAGCCTAGGCGCCTATATATACGCCACAGTCAGATCACCAGTGTTAAAGTAGCCATGGTTACAATACCGTTCCATTTCATGCCCACCCATACGTCTCCTACGTTCTCCCTCTCACCTTTGTATACGACCAGTGCGAGCTCTGCTAGGTACAGCAGCGCGAGATACCATCCATTAAAGTAGATGACAACTTGTAGGGGCAGGGATGAATATCTCGGACGCATTTTACCGATAGGCTGCTCAGTCTGGTTCCCAGACCACGCAAGTTAGTATGGAACAGGACTGTGTCAGCTTAAAATCCGTATGTGTACGTCGTCATGCATTTGTTCAGTGTAGATTAAATTTACCACTACTCTGTCATGCAGTTGTTCACCATTCCTCTGTCTAGTCTCGCGGGGCCAGACCCAGCGAGACTATCCTCTGTCATGCATTTTTTCAGTGTCATTTCACCATTGTGTCATGCAGTATAAGTATAGAAGAGTGTGTATAATGGTCCTGCAATTACGTACTTTCTGTATGATAACATGTTGACCATTGCTACCAAGTAGCAAGTTGTTAAGACTGGAGAGGTTTAGTGAATTTGTACTAAACTAGCTACAGTGTGATCGAGTTGGAAACGTTGACCTCGTGCCGGCATTTATGGAGATCCACTCAAAATCAGTGGCACCCTATTGTCATTGTCGCTAGATGCAAGTGATAAGTTCCAAACTGCTCACATTTCTGAGATCATAGTAGACCCTACCAATCGTACGTAAACGAAAATACACGCTATCTGGCCACACATGGCTGTGCACGGTTATTCCCCTTCTTTTGTCAGTGTAGCTAGCTAATTTTGAGTGCTGGATAGATGCATGTGACTGCTGTGCCATGAATGAACTGCATGCTGACAGTGTCCTGTTTAGCACTCATCTGTTGATGTAGCTAGCTACATATATATACTCCGATGGATTATGCTCAGTATTTGTTTCGAAACCATGTGTGTAAAAATGTGTCTGTGTGTGTGTAGCTATGTGTCTCTGTGTATGCGTGTGTTTGTGTATGTGTATGTCTGTGTGTGTGTGTGTGTGTGTGTGTGTGTGTGTGTGTGTGTGTGTGTGTGTGTGTGTCTGTGCATGTATATTGAGCTAGAAACCGATCCAGCTATTAGCTATGTTGTGGTCTGTGTAACGGATCAAGTAAGTAGTAGAAGTGCATGAACATTAGCTAGCTACTTGTGAGTGTGCGTGTGCATGTTTAGTGTGTGTATGAACATTGTATCCTTTCAGCCAACACAACTTGTCAAGGGACATTTGATACGCGAGAGATGGTGGACAAACAATGTTGGCAAAAGAAAACAGCCCTCTCTATTGTGTACGTGACTGTAAGCTATGAAGTGCTGTTTGTAATGTAAAGCTAGCATTCCATGGACCCTATGCTTGGCAGTGCATGTGTTATGCGTGACTGCAGCTATTACTGTTGATTATGTAACTTCTGTTTCTTGTTGGCTTTCGTAGTCTATATATTATGAAGGACTGCGTACGTTCATGTAGTAATTAAATTCCTGGTCTTATGTAAATTGCATGTGGAATTTGAAACAACCTATAATGATAACGGCTGGTATGAGGTCCAGCTTCATGTACTCAAAGACCATGCACGTGTGCAGTCAGTGCCATTTTTGGATGTGTGTCCTGCGGTTGTAGCTTTTCTTTTAAAGATTGCATGACGGTCCTAGCTAGCTAGATATAGCATTTAGGTAGTTTGATTCTGACAGAAATGTAAGATTATGTACTCAACGTCTGTGTCTGGATCCAGCTTAATACTTCCTTCACTAACGATGTCAGAATCTCTCATGTATGCTTCATCAGTGGCCTGTTGTTTGTACGTGGTTCAGCCTCGTTCCCAGGCCATCGCCCAGCCATCGCCTCGTTCCCAGGCCATCGCCCAGCTTTTCGTCGCTTACAGTACAGAAAAAGCGGGCGTGGGAGAGCCTGGGAACGAGGCTAGCCTAAGTAGCTGTACCTCCTTTTGTTGGAAGAAGAGTGGGTGCACGAGAGTTTGTGCATGGGTGATAATTACAAGCCAGGCCCACTGAACTCGTATAGGAGGGATTTACATTCATAGTCCAACGACGGTTGTTATAATGGATCAGTGTGATGCGTGCACCACGAGTGTCCAAGTCCTGACGGACATGACATGCAAAAGGAAACAGAATTCCATGCGCCTTGTGTCTTCAACGGTATGTACTATTGTGCAAGCTATTGTGTAACTTATGTCTTTTGTTGGTTTTCGTAATGGACAATAATTGGGAAGTTCAATGTAGGTAAATTCCTGGACTTATAAAAGTGTGTGTGAAATTCAAAACCATCACCAAACAACCTATTTTGCTCAGGTATATGACAGTCCCAGTGACAGCTTCTGGATATATGGCAACTAGCTACATAACTAACCATGCTTGGTTGCATATTCAAGGACCACTGACCACTCTTGTGTCTTACACATGGACATACATGTGTGTGTGTGTGTGGGGGGGGGGGGGGGGGGGGGGGGGGGGGCATGCCCCAGACCCCATTAGGTAGCTGGCTGGCTGCTTAGTGACCAGCTACAATAATAGTACATACCTTTCTCAACTCTCCTGTTCCAAAACCAAATCTCCACCGCAGCTGGTTTATATTTGTGTCAAGATCGACAAAACCACCATGGTCAATCTTTTCATCAATCTTTGAAGTAATTAAAGTGGGAGTTAATTGGGTCATCTGGCCTTATAATAGCTACCTACATGATGTGCTGCACACACTGCTTGCCTTTGTAAATCAGTAGATCAGCTGTTGTTAGGTAGCTACACTCAATACCCATCATAGTTTTACTTCAGGCCATAACTTATGTAACACACCTAGGTCTGAGCTAGACTGAGTGGGTGGTAGTGGTTTGCCGATAGTGTTTATGTGTGTGAATGCATGTGTGAACTTTGCACCCTTTCAGCCCACAGAAGGTCTGATCTGAGAAGTGTAATGGAGACATTATTGCAGAGGTACAATCTACGTATTGCAACAGCTGTTGTACTAGACCCCACCTACGCAAACTCCATTGGTCTTGTAATAATTGTCGCTCACACACTATTCATTGCATAACACACTATTCATTGCATGCCTAGTCAAAGGAACTGGTTTACTAGTACAAAGGACCAACTTCCGATAACCTTTGATGGAGATAACCTTTGTCCAGTGATTGTGAACTTCCTAAAGATGCATACTTCTAATGATACCAAATATGTATGCTAGTGCAACTGTATTGGAAATATCAACTGACAGGGGAATTGCAGTATTTTTTTGTTTTGCACGCCCAGCCAGGATTAAATTTGTCCTTTGATGGTTGCAACTTTATTGGTTTCAATCCCAGCCAATGAATCATTTTCTTTGCATACCAGTGCATTATGCGTACATAGCTAGCATACTTCAGTGTTGATCTCCATTAGAAATTTGGTGGATGTAAGAATGAAGAATGGTATTATAATGGATCCAGAATTTCATGAGGGGCTCGTGCAGGTGGATGGAGTTTCAGCTATAGACCTCTCAGTTCATATAATTATAATGAAAGTTGAAAGAATTAATACATGCATGTGCATTGAGAAATCTCCATGGCAACAAGTATGTTACAAGGAGGATGTAACTTCTTGGCAGGGCCTAGAATTTCCCACTATAGCCCAATTGCTGTCCAACTTATTGAAGGGGTGAGAGAGTTTACGAATCATGAGT
Organism: Axinella damicornis; assembly: GCA_963931865.1. Taxonomy (NCBI): domain Eukaryota; kingdom Metazoa; phylum Porifera; class Demospongiae; order Axinellida; family Axinellidae; genus Axinella; species Axinella damicornis. Next base: position 1,566,838 of record OZ007508.1, on the reverse strand, counting down.
TTTTCATACTTTGTTACTAGCCCAAGTGACTCATACTACTAGCCCAAATTGAACAAAATTTTAGGCCCTGCTTCTTGGTTACGCTCAAGGCTTTGTTCATTACTCACCTACCTGGGCTAAGGAATACACATCCGATGTGCATGACAACAAACCAAATATGCTGCCTCTTAATATAACCTACTTGCGCACACAACTGGTATATTTTGTTTGTCCATGCCAGCGGGTGAGGCAAATCCTGGACCAGACAGTTGCGGTTCACTCCAATGCCAAATGAGGTATGCTTATTATTGCCTCGTGGGACTTCAATTCTGATATGTACATGCTGGAGGCTGCAGCTGTGCATGGACTGCTCTTGACAAGTAATAGGCTGTTTCAGCAGCATAAGGAAATGTTGCAAAGGATAAGGAAACATTGCGAAGCAAAATTGGAATTGAAAACATAGTTATTGGTTCCAGACAAGACATAGCCTAGTGATGACATACACTCCAAGAACGGAACTTGGGTCATGATCACACAGTCTGGTCAGCGAATTATGCATTCTATCAAGTCTGAGGCTAACTGCATTAGTCGCATGTGAAACAAAAAGATTATAACTACTGGGAGTTCTATTTAAGCTGTGAAGCAGCTCATTTTAGAAACTGTGCTGGTAGCTACTATGCAGTGGAAGTACCTTAGAGTATAGCACTATCATAGTATTACAGTTGTAGTGCAGTAGAAGTTTATATTGTGCACAGCTACGTATTGGTTGCAATTATTGGAAGATGACCTGCAAGACAGGGCCTGCAGAGTAAAGATCTCCTATATTGCACTGAAGCTGCTTCTTGATTGGCTGCATCCTGTTTAGTGAGTCAGTACGCAAGTTACAATGCGGAGATGTTTACTAGTTGCTACCTACCTACTGTAGGAAATGTACTGTTCCACACATGCAGTGATGAGAGCTGTATGCATTAGTCATGCCCATTCACTTTACATAGCAGGACAAGGGATATATCGCGTTCATATCACTCAGAGTCATCCATATGTCCTATGAACTTAAGTCAGGGCCTAATATCTCTCATTAGCCCAGTGGCTGATTCTTATAAGGGTGGTGGCTACTTCGGCCCAATTATTATTGATTGGGGGGAGGGGAGGGGCAAACAGGAAATGCATCCACATGTACACTTATTATATACAAGCAGTGTGTATAGGCGTATAGCTCATAAAACTGCTTGAATCTGCTAGTCATACTACAAACCAAGGTGGAAAAGTACTAGCTTTTCGGACACTGCTTTTTGGTCCTATTATTTAACCCTGACTCGGCAACCTATTATTCAAGCCAAGAGAGGCTTATCTGTGTAGAAAATAAAGAGGGAGGCTGGGCACAAACGTATATGCGTTTTACTGCACTGTTAGGCTTAATAACGATGGGGGAGCCTGGGTATGGTGCTGTAAGTCTATGAGTTGCAATTGATATTTTTGCAGCTATGATTTGTTGTATGTGCCATTGTCATCCAACTATGTTAGTTTGCATAGCAGCTGAGAAATACCTAATAAATATGTCCAAAGCATATATTTATTGGCATACATGAATGCTGTATAGCATATAGCTAATGGACGGCATGCAGACCGTACGTTATGCTGCTACGATCGGTCTACAGCAACAGGCTGATATAGCTAATTATTCATTTTCCTTGTCTAATACTTTACTAGTGCTTTTTTAGGTGTTTTTTCAGTATTACATTCGTAGGGAACTTGTAGTTTGTGATCAACCTAAAGTACCTACTAGTCACTAGTACCTACCAAAACCATTACTACCCATTTCCTGAACAGAAATACCCATGTGAACATAAGAATAATACTACACATTGTCGCCCATGATTTTTTTTTCTGCCTGCATTTGCTTACTTTTCTGCATTTTTGTGTTAACTCTATAGATAGCTGTGATACACTTCATGCAGGTTTTTTGATGACCTCATCGTATAATAAATACCCCATCCAATCAGCACTGCTCAAATGTGCAATTTTGGAATGGAAGCTCCGGTAGTTTTACTCTCAAGTTTACCGTATAGGTATGTCCAAACTATCTTCGAGTTCTGAACTATACTAGCACATATCTTAAAGCCCTTCAATGTAGGCTTGCCATACTTATATGGCAAACGTAAAACAGTGGCATTCAGGTGTAAACAAATTGCATCATAGCCAGCCTGCATCATATCCCATTTGTGTCGCAGCAGGAATGCAGGAAGCATTCAGATGGACACCTAACAACAGCGAATTACTGCAAGAAGTTGTCTAAATGAGGTGGTCATATCTGGTCTTTGTTTTTATTTAATTCGGAAACAACTACATACTGGACAGTCTTACGTTAAAACAAATTTCCAAAACTCGATAACACTATCCATACTAGGATACTAATTTATACGGTACTCACAATTGTCTACTTCTTGATCTGATTGTCAGGTAATTCAACGTAACTGACAAACATACAAACAAGAGGAAGGGCCGGATTAAGATTTAGTCGGTACGAATCATTCACAATTAACCCCTTCACCTTATAGAGACAGAATTCTGTTCCTTCAATACTTTCTGCTAAAAGCATTCACACATTGAACTTCGTGCATCTAATATTTGAGTTTCGAGAGCTTTAAATACGTTTTGATTGGGCATGTCACCTAGTAGATTGTGGGCCATGTGTATAATAGGCTCAATAGAGGCATTCATGGATACATCTCTCTCTACTGCTTGGTAATTCTTGCTGGTGAAAGGGTTAAGACTGGCAGCTAAACAATGCATCTAACCTTCCCGACCTTGACGTGTACAAGCAGACATCAGACTGCATGCACTGGAGTCTTTAATTACAGGCATCTGGCTCCAAAGTGGACAGCGTAAACTGATCTAACTGAGCTGATAAGTGTCAGGTGTCTGGCCATACTGCGTAAGCAGCTGACCCTATAATTTTCATTATCTACTATGATCACTGGTAATCAATCTCCAGTAGACTGAGAGCATGCAGTGCCTAGATGCACAAGGTAGTGTTCACTGAGTTGCACGTACATGTATGTAGAGTGTATGTAGCAACTCTAACCCTACATACACGCACTTATTATAATAATAAAGTAAAACAGTTCTGTTTGAATCTGCTGGATGTCAACAAGAACATTATGTGTAGTATACTCAACAAGCTTAAGCTTGGGAAACCTCATAGTAGCACTGCGTACCTTACATAATTATAAATGAAATATGTACCTCGATCAAGTATATGGTAAATGCTGCTGCACTATAATTACGCTAATTCTATTAGCAGTGTGAAAAGTTAATAACACGTTGATGGTGCATGAAAACTGGTCTCCATTAGCGGTCCATGGCCAAGTGTGGCCTGAATGTACATTTCCACGCAGCCTTTATTGCATTGAACTTGCACTTGTGCAGGAATTATGTGGTAGCTTTCAAACTTCATAGCAACTTAACTTCTTTGTACTTCCATATCTAGACACTAATAATGCGGTCATTGAGTTGGCCAAACTATGTATGGATCTGTTTGTGTTGCTGCTGGGTTCAAAGGAGAATAGTAGTTGTCAAGGCGACTATAAAGCCATACACAAGTGCCCGTGCTGCATTCGCATGAAGGGCGTGCATGCTGCATAACTTTGCATGCAGTTGGCATTAAATCACTTACAGTACCTTTTGAGTCCTGTTTGCAAATACCCTTTTGCAGAAACTATTGATTATGATCAGTATGTCAAATATAGAATTTGCGGTCTTAGAGCTAGCGCTAAAGCATTCAAACCACCTACTCAACCATTTTGCACACACCAAATTTTATAGCTTCACCAGATGCACCAGCATATCGTATTTCTCTGTGCACACACTGAGTTGTGTAGCTTCACCAACATGCATATCTTATTTCCTTGACCACATGAACTTTTTTTACCTTGGCAACTAATTACCAAGTCACTGCTGTAAAATTACTTCCCTTCATTGGAGGCAGCAGTTCACTTGTACATGTGGACTGGTGGGATGTGTATATATGTTGTGTATAGTGTGCTTAGCATTATAGCTACAATTGCTGTAAAGTTAACATCCATCATGTTGGAGGCACATTTAAATAGTACACTTATTCACTTCTTGCATTACAAGTATAAAGTCACTTATGTAGTACCTTTAGTGACCATATGCTAGCTGGCCATGGTGTGAGTCATGCTGTGCATGTCATGCTGTGCACCTTCAGTAGCGTTTAGAACGCAGAAAGCTAACACACTACACTAGCTAGCAATTATCATTATCGATACAGATGTGCATTCATCTTGTTGAATATCTACTCAGTGTAGCCTTGCATATGGGCAAATTAAACCACATAATATGGGCTAATTGAACCACATACCATGTTGCTTCAAACCTGATTACTCAGTTAGCGTCATCAGTCATGCCAGGAAATGAGCGGGAACGAAAAGCAGGAAATTGAACTAGTGCCAACATGCCAGCGTCCACCCAGTCACACAGAAATTGTTGGATATACGTATAGCTGCATGTGCACTTCTGCGCAGAGTAGCTATACTCTCCATTAGATACAGTTGGTTTGCACAAGGTTGGCTCTTGCTTATGTACAGAGCTCAATTACATTGCACAGATGCTTCCCCCCACACCGCATCTTGTCTGTCAAGATGAGTGCAAACAGAAGCTCTGTTTGGTTGTCTTCACCTCACACTATAGCCAATAGCTGAACACCCAAAGCAGAATAGGATATGACGACATCAGACTCAAAAGAAAGTATCACATTACGGGCTAGAGTAACTGAAATGACTTGTGTTATCACTTTCTTGGCTTTGTGTAGAGACTAATCGAATGTCCTTTCCTTGACCTCTGCATCCGGACAACCGCATCCCATAGCAGGTCTACTAGTGTTGGCACAATGGCTACTGTAGTGAAATTCTCCACCTCCAGTCCAATTGCTTCTTTAAAACTTGGAGGTGTGGAATGTCTATGTTTCCTAGGAGACGGCAAGCAACACAGCATATGTGTACATACTTGCTAGCTAGGATGACTTGTCACCATGTAAATATAAATAGCATCAATATCTATAGTTTCAAGGTCATAGAAGCCAAAATGGCTCTATGAAGAGAAATGCTCCACACCCATGCAAAAAATGCAGGGCAATTGAAGTCATAGGGTATCTGATTTGACAGGGGTAGGTAGCCTTCACCTGAAATACTAACCTCTATTACGCTGACAGCCAGATTGGCATTTTGTGCAGCATATAGCTAATTCTTGAGCTTGACCAACTCCATGAATGCAGTACCGCTTGTGTCATTACTAATCTGCAACCTCCACAATGTCATGCATGCTATACAGCATGGTATATAGGTAAGACTTAGTGTATTTTTTTGTGGCCACTTTGTATTTCAGCTTCCATAGTTGGAATTGCGGTGGTCAAATCCATGTGACTTCAATCAACATCTCAGTTCAAACATGTATCATTTTGTCCATTATTATGTCTTTGGGTCACTTAGAGATGTTATGGGCTACCAATATAAAGAACACCGCATGCTTAAGCAGGCTCTAGTGGCCTCTCAATCATTTTACAGCTAATTTGAAACATCAAGTGTAAAGAGTTTCACAGTGATACTGATGATTCGTACCAAGTACTGAATATGTGTGAGAAGGGCTTCATATATAGAACTGGAGGTCATGATAAATTTTGTGAAAGTGGGATAGAATGATAGCACAGTCATACTGGAGAAACAATGTACATATAATTACAGTGAGAGATATATAGAGAGTAACGAGTTGTGAAAAGAATATAATTGGGTGACTTGCGGCTCCGGTGATTATTATAGTCCCCAGAATGAGAGGTGGGTTATAAAAATAGCATTGGACTTTAATATGGGGGTACATATATGGGCATGTACATGCAGAGTGGGATAAATAAAGACTTTACAATCCTGACCAGCAGTATTATGAATAATTACATTTTTTGCAGCCACACTCTTGTGTAATGCCAAGGTAAACTCTGTGCTCAGTCATCACTCCATTGCATCTGAATTTTAATTTCCGGGGTTTTATTCTAAAATCGGTGGATTTGCAGCAGTTACATCTTCTTACTTGGTATGGTGGGACCAACTCTACGTATGTATAAGAACGGCACTGGCCTGCACATATTGGCACTGTTGTATTGGTTGACTCACAGCCAGGATAATCGACTTTGATCACTGCCCTTTGTTTTTTGCAGACTGAATTGGAGCTACTTCCTGCATCGGGCTGTGGAGTACTTGCTCTGTGAAAAGCAAAGCACTGTGAACTTGCAAGCATTAGTATTAGCCCAATGAGTAGAGTTCTGTGAAACGGTTGCAATCTCCATAGATCTTTTACTGATGACATGCTGTGACTCGGACCTCCTGAGTTCTACCAACCTGCAGGGAATTGATCAGAGGTAGAAGGGTGGAAACATAATAGTAATTCACGTTAGACAAAAATATACCAGTTGCGCTAGAACAAGTAATAATGAAGCCGGATACTAGAATGAGATTTAGCCTACAATCATATACTGGACCAGAACTGGCACTTCCATGCACTGATTGTAGATATGCTACGGACAAAGAGGCCAGTAATGATTCGCTTGCACTGTAAGAAATAGAGGTCAGTCATGAGGGGAATAGTGCCTAGTGTACAATCGTGCACTTGAAGAAACTTTACCAATAACAACACATGACACAGTCAATTAGCTAATTCCAGTCATAATTATGTGGAATTTCAAGGAAAACCTAACTCTACATTGCCTATTTAAAGACTGATTTGCATGATACTACTTCTAGAATGCAATTGAGGCCACTTGACCTATTGTTCTTTGGTGGTGTATATGAGTGGGAAAAACCCAAACTGGCATATGCAAACTGTCTAGTGCAACATTCCAGTTGTGGCTATTAATGATTCACTTCACAAATGGAAACATCAACAGTAGTCTTGGTGATGAAAGGCTAGGAGCATGCCATAGCAGGTTGATTTAGAGAGAGGCCTTTGTGACAGGAGATCTTTGCACACAGCATGGTTTTAAGTGGATGTCTAAGTTTCAAAGTCTGCTGCACTTAATTCCAGCTATGTCATATCATGAAGGGAGTTTTGTAGCAGCACAAGCACAGGTAACAGACTGGACTATATCACAGTCACAAAGAAACAGAAGTTCAAAGGTGTGGTTCCAGAAGAGAACACAAGGCATGATCTGGTAGCTGGCCAAATGTGGTACATACATTTACCAATTTTGTGGTTATATAATGGCACTTACGAACAAATTGCTGCGAGCGTTTCTGTGTAGTTCGATGAGCTGTCGCTACGTCAGCTTCCAAAACCGCTGGTCTTTTTTGTTGATGCAGTTGGTGCGACATTCGCTCTCGGGCATAGCACGATCACTATTTTGCGAGACTGGATATATTGTGCTTTTATAATCTAGCTATAGCCCAGCGCATTACTGGAGAAGCCCGTATAATTTGCAGTCAAACATCCGGTATAATTATTATGCAACAACCAGAAATTGCAGGTAGTACAGTTTCTGACCTATTACGTAATGGCGAGGCGTGGCATACGCATGCAGAGTTTTCGAACAGGCTGCGCTGCATAGCGCTAGCGAAAGACCTTGAAGGTATGTAACAAAAATTATAATAGGCACTCCATTAAACAATTCCACATAGCCAAGAAGATGGTAGGCCTAGTTGTGTATGCCATAGCAGTGCTAGTACTAGTTGATACGTATGAATTCTGTTATTCTTCAAATGAGAATTCTTATGTTTGTGACAAGTCAATTCGTGTTTGCATAACTGCTGAGCCTTGCATCCTGGACTTCACTGCGGTTTGCACTATTGCGGTTAGCAAATGCACATGACATGCAGGATAGCTATAGCTTAACCGATTGGTATAATATAGCTATGTATAATAATTATGTGAGCCATTGCATGGAACATTCATGAACATCCATCAAATAGAGAGCCACAGGTTCAGTACAGCACTTTAAATGCTAAGTCACCAGTTGGTGAGTATCTAGACTTTCATATTAGCTAGTTATGCAATACTGGAAAACTGCTAGCTGAGTCAGCTGCTCCAAAGTGGCTGAAGGAAGTGCACGTGGGGTTTCAACAATGCAGTGCATGGTTGATGGCTGATTTCACTGACTGTGAAAAAGTCAAGCAAAGAACAACATAATCATGTTCCTGAATTTCTTCCAGTTCCTGATGTGCTAATGCTGGGCTTGCACTGTTCAGGGCTCACTCTGCTTCTGTGAAGTAGTTAGCACTCTTGTTCTTCTTTATTTTGTGCATGGCAACTAGGGCCCTTGATACTCTATCCATGCTGCAAGTTTGAAGAGGTTAATTGTTGCATGTTCACAAGGAGAAAACAAGCGTCAAATATCTTTTCACTTGTTAGCACACCCCGTGGTTGTACTCCTGCAAGATAGCCCATTGCAAACCGGCCGTGCCTATGGAAGTCACCTATACAAATTATCAACTGTTGTTCTTAGTGCGCAACTGTAAACATAATTATATTGTATATGCAATGGAGATGGTAGCAAATTCCACTCAATAACAACAATGTATTTCTATCCTTGTTCCCAGGCCTTATTGCAAATAATTATAACCATAATACAATTAATTAGTTGATGATCACTTGTTGTTGCCAATGCAGAAAGAGGTTGTGATTTTTGTGGAGATACACAAATGTATATAATTTCACTGTCAGGAAGTACTGTCGTTGCACTTCAGCACTTCATAGCTACAAAACTCTACCTTACGAATAGCAGTGTCTGTGAAGGTTCAGTAAGCTGTATTCCTGCATGGTCCTTCTTGGGCCTGCACAGGAGCCTGGGAATGAGCCTCAGTGGCTTAGTCTCATACGGTTAACCTTGAAGTTCATATTTCAAGCTCTGTCTAAATAACACGGTTGTCATACGTATGACACTTCGGTATCATCGACCACACACTTTATGCCAGTAAATGACGTGTGATTTCCGAGCATCTACGCTGCTCATAATTGCCAAACTGACCACAGTTGCAACATTATACAGTCTATAGGAGGTGGGGTGTAGGGTTAGTTGATGGGAGGAGGATTGTAAGCCAGCCTGGTTGAATGTTTCCATCGCGATAATGCCGGCGCCAATTCAGCTGGGCCTCACTAGTATATAGCTATGATTATGAAACTTTGAAGGTCAAAAAATGGCCATCATGATTATATCCCTATCTCTCTGTAAGAGGGAAACAATGAACAATCTCTGATTACTGTAATATGCACGATTGAAAAACCAAGTCTGTTTGCAACAATGTAAGCATACGTTTTGTTCTGGGAGTTCACCATCTGCGATTCACACCAAACTAATATTAATGGCTTTGATTGCATTAACAAACTATGCTGTCATTTGGAATGGCAGCTGCTGTTGTGACAGTACTATATATAACAACACAATTCACTTCCCTGCAGGCTAATAGCAGTTTGTACTTGAGCAAGGATGTCCTTTGCACACATGTTAGCAGCTATGGGGTTATTAATCAAATGAGTGTCACTGAACATCGATAGTAGACAGCGAGCACTTGAGTAGTCCGGTATATACCCCGAGGCAATTTTATAAAAGACTCTCTGTAACTGTGTGCAGGTAGCTAAACCTTGTTTTTCACAAATGCACAGCTACAGTAATCAGAATAGACCTTGCAGGCCATGACTATAGCTATGCACTTCTTGTATCTGTAGGCTACCACAGGCACCTCCAGTAGGAGAAGTACATCGGCTCCAATCTGGATGGCTTCATTGGAAAAGCATGACACCATAATTCAGAGTATGACTAGGTGTCATTGAGGTAAAGTGTATTTCTCACTGGCAGATCTGAGTTGAAATTAATTAACTCGTCAATGATTATATCAAGTGTGCCGCTTCTTATGTGCTGATGGAAATGAGGTTTTTACAAGGAGTTTGGTTGTTACCTTGTACAACATGTATAGAGTATTCATTTACTTTGTGTGGAGCCAGCTACTCCAAGTGATCAGCCTTGCATCCCATATGTGTGCAACTTGAGCTCAGTGATATTATATAGTTTGCAAACAACTATAGTAGTAGGGTCAAAGGTCATAGCTGATTGTAAGGCTGGGTGATGCATATAAACTGTCAGCACATTTGTTATTATAGTGGCCATGCACTGTATTGTGACCCACCAGCTGTACAAGCTCATTGCCTTTGTTGTTTCACTCATAGGCCTCGGGTCTGGTGAATCAAGTGCAAATATTTTTTTGAGCACCATGTTAGCAATTTCTATGCACAGACAACAGACAACATGTCAGATAATTCACACATCTGAATAAAGAGGAAAAATCTGACGGACATTTTAATTTTAACCTTTTCTACATCCATCAACACTTACATTTACAGCACAGTGAAAGTCCACACTAGGCTAGCATAGACTGGATGGCATACAGTGGTCGTACCTAGCAACTGGATGGCATACAGTGGTCGTACCTAGCAACTGGATGGCATACAGTGGTCGTACCTAGCAACTGGATGGCATACAGTGTGGTAGCAACTGGATGGCATACAGTGGTCGTACCTAGCAACTGGATGGCATACAGTGGTCGTACCTAGCAACTGGATGGCATACAGTGTGGTCGACTTGGTAGCAAATGGATGGAAGTGATAATGGGGCGTGGCAATGGTTTGCACGATAACAGGCAGTTGCAGGCTTGCAGTATAAAAACAGGTTAATGCAGCCACAACCAGCCAAGCGTATTCACTCGTAGAGTGGGGGAAACTACACATAGTCATGTGCTGCTGAGCTGTACGTGCTGGCTGGCCCAATTGTGACTGAGGTTGCATCACGAACCAATATCTACTCAATGCATATCAGTAGTTAACGCTGCAACAAGGATATCATGTTTCTTTGTTGAAGTATTCACAGCTACCTAACTAGCCACCCTACAACTGGAGATATGAATTCTTATGGCCTATCTGCATAATGCCGTACTGTTAAGTAAGGTTTAATGCAAGTTAATGAGGAGGACCGACCCTGCTGGTGGGTGGGGTCTGGGGGTGGTCACATGGTAGAGTTGTGCGCATGTGTCCTAGGAACCATAAAGGCGCCAAACACAGACCAGCTGCTTCAGCTTGTGAACGTTGTCGGTTAAGCTGCAGCAGAACTCCCTCCCTTCCCTTCCCGTCTTTTCACCTCCGTTACTTGGCCAGCCATGTTGGGGGGTTACCCCCCCCCCCCCCCCCCCCCCCCCCACCTTCACACTCCTTGAGACCATGCACAGGGAATGAAGTGGTGACAAGGTGCTTCATTCACGTGTCTGTTGTAATAGGAGTGGCAATGGACTTCTAGTGTAGTAGTCTGTTCTAATTGTATAGCAGTACAATAAGAATAGGCTATAGCTACCCTTTCACAAATGTGTTTGCTCTTCAGCATATGTGACAATCATGTATTACTGTGGATGTTAGCAGATCGTGTGAAATTGTACATGTAGCACAGACCTTTGTAATGGCCTGGAAGCTAGACCAACATCATCATCATCAAGGAATGCAGGAATTTCCCACCCAGAAACCCATTCACAAACTTGTTTGTGCTTCAGCACATATACTGGATATGGGAAGTTCATAGTGCAGAGCCTTAACCAATGGGATGCATATGAGCCTGGATGCTGTAGGAATTTCCCTTGCACGGACGCGTCAGCCCAGAAACCTTCCATGAATGTGTTTGCATGCTCTTCACCACTAGTATTGTGGACATTATAGCTACATGTGAGTTTGTAGTGTGGAACTCATATAATCATGGGACGGGCCTGGATCCGAAGCTATAGGCCAGCAACTTAATTGCATGTAGGATATGCCCATGCACAGAATGAACCAATGTGGGAATGCGACCAGCTAGCAATAGGCCATTCCATGCATGTCAGGCTAGTGTCGAATTCTATATGTGTCCATTAGGACATCTTGGCATAACCAATGTATACGTTTACATCAGAGCAGAAAGGTCCTATCGATAATGCATACAGCTATCTGCACCCCACGGGCATTTGCAATAATAAAGCTTATAAGTTAAGTTTATTAATGACCCAGTAGTGCTAGCAACTAAATGAGCCCTGGAGAATCATCATACGCAATTATGCATAATATTATGAGAATTTAGAGATACTAATGTCAGGCATCAAAATTTTGCTCATCTGCTTGATTGCAGTAGTATGTGTTAACGACCTTCTAGCTGCTATTAACAATTAGCAAGCCAGCAATACCATGCATGATACCATTCCTTGCAAACTGCTCCTCCCAGTTGCAAGGTCAACAAAAAAGATCTCTTACGACAAGAAAATAGTTCATTACAAGGTGCTCAAATGATTCCCAAAATTTCAAGTTCAGTTCCTATACAATAATGTACAATTCATGAAGCAGTATTCTGTTCAAGGCTTCTGGTAGCCGAATTCACGGGCATCATCAGGAGTGAAATCACCGTAACACCACATGTTTTTCTGCAAAAGAAAAAAAAGTCAAATCAGTTGGGCGCTATAATTATAGTGTGTAGGTTTACAATCAGAACATAAAAAGTGGCTTACGTAACAAGTTAATATTTACATTTTGATCCGAGCAAGATAGAAGAGTGTTCGGCATCAAAACTGCCATTGATCATGTGGTGTACTAGTGACTTCAATCTTGCCATGTCCATTGGACCTTTGGTGTCATTGTGAACTTAATGTCGCCACGTGCATAATGTTGCCATGTGCACTGAACGTTTGTGGACTTGATCTTTGTGCAGTGGACTTTTGGAAATTTAATCTTGTAATGCGAATTTTAAACTTGCCAAGTTCATTGGACTCATAGTGAACTTGTGAAATTAATCTTGCCATGTTGTGTACATTAATCTTGTCATGTGCACTGGACCATACTGTTAGTGACCCTTGCCGTCACACAGACATGGCTGTGCATAATAAGGTCTGTGTTAGCAGTAGAGGAAACACAACTGCAATTGAAATTAAGACAGCTGTCAGAACTTTGTAACTGGTGAAACTTTGATGAGATACATATGGAGAATTCCCACGCAGAATGTATTAGTCAGTACACAGTTCACTAATGTTGTTGCTGGCAAAAGACGTGAGACGTTGAATCCCACATACTCTCCTACCAGGGAATTCCCAAGCGAAATGTATTAGTCGGTACACAGTTCACTAATGTTGTTGCCTTACACGTAACTGGCATACTCCGTCTGTGCAGCATTGCATAGCTACTGAGCTGGCTAAAGGCGTGAGACGTTGAATCCCATGTACTCCCTTACCAGGGAATTCCCAAGCGAAACGTATTAGCCGGTACACAGTTCACTAATGTTGTTGCCTTACACGTAACTGGCATACTCCGTCTGTGCAGCACTGCATAGCTACTGAGCTGGCTAAGACGTGAGACATTAAATCCCACGTACTCTTCGTATTAGCCGGTACACAGTTCACTAATGTTGTTGCTGGGAATGCATTACATAACTGCTATACTCAGTCTGTGCGGCTGTGCATAGTTACGTACTAGCTAGCAAAAGGCATGAGACGTTAAATCCCACGTACTCTCCTACCTGGGTCAACTGTGCAAATGAAATTAGATGAGATTTGGTTAAGAAGGGCGAGGGTCTCTTACACAAACAGCTGTTCATTGATATCACATTTTGTGGGCATAGAGGTGCTGTTAATGAACTGCCAATTTACGATTAATCCACTTAATGTAATGCCATATGGAGTATGTTTAAGGATTACAAAGCTGGTTGATCCAGTTCTGAAAATGCTGTCACAAGCAATAACAATCTGGATGGTGCACGTTCCATTTTCCAGAATAGGGCATCATTCATGCGATTTCTAACAATAAACACGAAGCTGTTCACACGTGTGCATGTTTACATCAAATTACAATGTGGGTGGTATTTATATTCCCATATTTTGATTAAATAATACATTAGCTACCACACAAACCCATTTTGAGAGAGTTGTTTAGTGTTGTACAAGTTGGTCACCTAAATTATTTGTACATCAACATTCCTTTGGAAGAACTCCACAAAGGGTGTTTCTAATTTCCCTAACAACTATTACAATGCCCTAAGGCATATTATCTCATCAATTAATCCTGTTATGCAACCCTTCATGAGTAACACCCCATCAACAGGAAGCATTTCAAATGCTTCTGGTAACTCTTGGTTACCTAGATATAGCCAGCCTTGCACAGTGCATGCAAACTAGGGTAAACCCCTATATTTCTCACTGTCAGACTTTCACTGTCAGACTTTCAGCGGGAATTTTGAGCTCCAGCTTGTGCAGGTGTACAAGAAAGCAACAACTTTTCTCTGAAAAACTACATATTCCCCACCTCTCAAAAAAGTGAGGGAAACAAGGGGTTATACATCCTCAGTCCTATCCCATTCAAAAATGTAGAATTTAGGGATGGGACTGAGGAAGTGCAACCCCTTGTTTCCTTGCTTTTTTGAGAGGTGGAATATGATATATAGACCACCGCTAATATTCTAGTTTTTCTTTGCCTGCATAACTGCTAGGTGAAAGAAGTTAGAACATTAGGGTCAATCTGGCTTGGTACATGTTACCGCTTCGAATGCTCCTTACATCTCTGTTGCCACGGTGACTGATGATGGTGTAGCCCATCAACAAAGCGTTATCCCAGCATGGTAAATGGTCTTACAAATTGAATTGCCCAGACACTAATGTGTACTATTAAATATCAGACTTGAGTTTGTACAGGTGGTTGTCCTATCTTATACTTTAAGCATTAAAACTCTAGTAGGTGTCATACTCTAATGCTCCCAGAGAAGATGAATACTACATTTTGTTTGCATAGGCGAGAAAGTGCTACTGTGTAAGCCAGTTCTACACAAACAAACCCACTGCAGTAGCTGTGATATGGAGGTGATTATGATCCAGAATCTTTACGGCCTCATTCCAAGGGCTGCCATATTTTCCTTTGAACCCATAAACTGGGCAAAAACACCCAACAAAGTAGGATAAGTCTGAAGACAGGCTATGAATAGTGTTGTTCAGTTAATAATATTCATGAGCTGCAACAGGCAGAATATTCCATTGGTAACTACGTAGCAACTATGCAACTTCACCACAACTACTTGACATCCGTCGGACTATCTGTGCAGTGAATAACAGGGAGATGTACCCTATGGAGATGTACCCCAAAAGAGTGGTCAGAAATATATTGCAGAGCCTTGCTTGCACAAGAGTCTCAATTTTAGAGTATGCACTCTTAGCAGAGAGGATCGGAACAGTCAAACACTGGAGGGAGGGTCTTGGCCTCGTTCCAGGATGGTCTGACATAAAGGCTGCCTAGTTCAGAGGATCAGCAACCAAAATCTGTGTGGGTAATATTAAGAAGCCCCACAGGAACAGGAAACAATTCACTGAGATCACTTGCGGATGCCATTTATGGCTGCCAGACCAACAATCGATATGACAGGCACGAATGTGGCAGCCGCTAACTGTCCTTGAGATGCTGTCCTTGAAATGCTATAGTTGTTGTCATTCATTTCTAAGGTAACAAGTCCAGAAGAGTGCGATGAATGGTATTAATGCAAGTGTCTGCATAAACACTAGCCATTCACTACAGTGTCCAATGAAAATTGACAATGGCAAATCACCATGACTTATATCATCCACAAAGGTCAAAGCCAGTCTCTAAAATGAGCTCTTTCTTCAAAGGTTGCAGCCTTGCCTAATTCTAAGCCTGGGAATGAGGCTATCCTACGTTCAGTACCACCTGTTTCCAGAGGTAGCTGCATGCAAGGACTAAGCGGCCCATTACTGCCCACTTCTAAGAAACCAGGATGAGATTAAGGACCTTCAGTGGGATAAGCCATCAGTCCACAACCATGTTAGTTGCCAAAAAAGGAATATTAAGACAGTTTGAAGAAACATGAGAAGATTGTAGGCTACCATTAACACAAGAAGTGAACCACGTGGTGGTTTAGATTACTGCACACATGTGATACATGTATATATACCACATGTACCATGCTTGTACCACATATATGATTTTCATACTGCAGAACAATAATCCCTATCGGTTATGTCACAAGCAGCCAGGTGGGCCGCTCCAATGAGTTGATCTAATTTGCACTTCAAACTAACTTAATATGGGATGCTGGTGTTGTCCCTCCACAGCTACAGATGGGATGCACGACCTTTGCACCCCACAGAATGCATAACTAAGAGGGGAGTGTACTGGAAATTAAATTTGCCATAGTATGTCACTATGTGATTGTTGTAATGTTTACAAAAATGTACCATATCAACGATGAAGCAGAAGAGGGCTTTGTAACTTCAACTAACACCTACAATAACATTACTAAAAATAATTATCCCTCACTTCCCATAGCAGTAGCTAAAAATAGTTCTGATGCGGCAGAAGCTGAAGGCCCTGGGCTGCAGTGCCCAGAGCAGGAGCACTACTGAGGGTCTGAGGATTTCTAAATTGTTGATGCGACTAACAGATATAGCAGTGGTGACCATGGCTTGGAATACTACATGCAAACCAAGATATAATTGTTTTGGGTCATACCTGTATACAGTATCAATAGTCCTCCCCCTTTGATATACCATAGTACAAGTGCAAGTGGAGCTATACCCTTGCCTGATGAGTGTCAAACTCCAATCCTACTCAGTTCAGTTCATTCAGTTCAGTTCAATTTGATTTGATAACCCAGGAATGCCGCATCTCCAATGCAGGAGGTTTCATGCAGGTTCTGGGCCCCATTAATGGGGGATGGTGAAGACATCATCACTGAACTTGCTTGAGTTACCATAAATGGCATTGGTTTTCCAGGCGAACCACCCTTCAACAAGAAAGGCTTTAGTGGGATTGGAACCGAGGACAGAGCCGGAGTTGAGCACCAGAGACTGCCTCTAGCAGTGCACAACCACACACCCCATACTTACACACTTAACGATTTTTCCCATCAAACATGAACTGGCACTGTGTTGCTATGGCAACAACAGTTCTGTATCCATTGGATACTGTAAATGCAGGCTACCCACAAGCCATCAGATCTGAAGTTAATTGGACATTCTGTGTGAGACACTATCATTGCAAAGGGCTTCCATGGAAAATTCATGAAGCTGCAAACACACACACAGAAAACCACTTCAAACGAGATGGTAGCAGCTAGCAGCTGTGCATGGAAGTTCTATAAGGGAATTTTAAAGCCAAAAAGGGGAGGGGCTCAATTTTACAGCAATAACTATAGTTACTGTGCAAAATCCCAGCTCCTCCCACCACATCAGTATTGGCATGGCTATATTGTCCATATATGGGCAGAAGATTTGGTGCTTTCACAGCGTGTTTAAATAGACCTTCATACAATATTCACTTAGTTGCATGCAAGACAGAGCCCCTTCATTCAAACTTCAATCCAGTTAAACACCCTTGGGAAGCCTCAGGCAGTGTTAATTGGGGCTGCGCCCTCAAACAATTAACATTTCCCTCGGTTCACAGGGTGATTGAGTACACATCTAAGGGCTATTTTACCATGTGCAAGCATGCAGAGCTGGGGTATGGTTAACTAATTGGTTTTTTGTCTGTGTGTCAGTCGGTCGGACAGTTATTAATTTTCAGTTAAAGTGAATCAGGCCACCTTAAGAGTCCTCTTTCCATCCAGAGTAATACCGTATAGCGGGAAAATTTGGCGGGCATTAAATTTGGCGATTTCAGCCAAAACGCCGTATTTTTAAATTTGGCGAATTTTAAATTTGGCGATTTCGATCCTCAACACAAATGACGTAACGGCAATGACGTACGCGTACGCCTCAGCGTACGCGCGTATCGATCGAGTGCGACCAGTTAGTTACCAGCTAACCATGGAGACCTTCGAAGTAGAGGGATGTGTCAGAGGCCATCACGTTTACCATACAGTGTGGAGCCCCACCGTCCGAGAGCGGAGACTGGATTGCGCTGTGGCGGTGATGCGCTCGAGCGCAATCGTGGGCCACGTCCCTCACACTCTCGTTAACGGCTTGTAGTTCCTTCCCGGAGAGAGAGGAATCCCCGATGTCGCGTTCTCTTGGGAGTATACAGCAGCTGAGTCTTTTCTGAAATACTGGTACAGCGCGGCTACCTTACGTACGTAGTTATGTAATGTGCGCGCGCATACCCGAGTGGCCGGCCGGCTGGGGTGGGGTTTAATATTGGCGGAATTTAATTTGGCGATTTTTTCCTGCACCGCCAAATCGCCAAATTAAAACCCCAGCCAAATTTTCCCGCTATACGGTATAACCAACAGCATTTCATGCTTGAAAGATGGCTTCCAATAGCCTGCAAAAGCTTTCAATTTGCGGGTACTTAACAACCAGACCACCAACACAATCACCTCATGCACGTACGTATGCAACCTGGAATCTGAATTACCATTTATGGAAAAGGCTCAGTGATTGTTCCAGTTCTACATCCACCTGCCAAGTTCTTTGTTTACCTCGGTCAATCAGTGCTGCGATCAAAGCGACGATAATTTTAGACTCATAAGGATGGTGACAATTCCTGTTATTAATCTTGTTACCAGAGCTCCAGCGGCAATGGAGGTTTCCAGCGGGAAGCTCCACTGATGCCTAATATGGTAAAATCACTGTAAGTAAGTATTCCCCTCTCCTTCCCACAGTCTACCAGGTGTGATGATGTTATCAGACTGCAATCCCAACATCCCCGTACCTCCCAGCATAATGACATTACCTTCCACCCGCACACCGTGCTTCCTGGTGCGTTCCACATACATGAAAGGATTCCACCCACCTCCCTCGTACAGTCTACCAGGTGTGATAATGTTATCAGACTGTAATCTCAACATCCCCGTACCTCCCAGCGTAATGACATTACCTTCCACCCGCACTGTGCTTCCTGGTGCGTTCCAGGTACACTGACATCACCAATTCCACCGCCTGCGATTGCCCATGGTGAACTTCGTTCTCACACACTATTATGTTAACAATTACGACTGTAGTCACATCTGCGGATAACTTGTACGACTTACAACTGAAGCCTACCATCTTGGTCACGTACTTCATACACTGCCCTCAGGTGCATACTTATGTGCATGTGCTGATTTCTTGACAAGCAGCCTGAAATCCTCCGTAAATTAACGCAAGTATGGCCTATGGAAACGCCCTTTGCACTTTGCACTTTAAACCCAAGCTGGGAATACAAATTACTGTGAGAGTGATTGCGTACTCGTTTACAGGCAGACGCCTACGCCATGTAAATGCCGAAAGTACACACCACGAACTCTCTCACCAGTGCGCATAATTATGCTGAAATTTGTAACAGATCTTAGACAAGCACCCTGAAAAGTTCAGTAAATGTCGGCAAAAAGTTGCATGCATTTTAGCTGCTGAAGATGACAAAATTGAATGAGGTACTTTAGAATCAAAACTTGCCGAGCGTGAGCAAGGCCAGACTGGTTGCCAGTTGTAGTCAGTTTGTATTTGTAGCTCTGTGCTTTTGTCTCCTGCACCTGATTGGTACCTGCTCGGGTTTGTTCTCCCTCACAGTGCACTTAGGGTTTCGTAGGTGATAGATACTGCATGCACAAGATGTATAGTATGATGCACCATACACGAGATGTATAGTATGATGCACCATACACGAGATGTATAGTATGATGCACCATACACGAGATATATAGTATAGTATGATGCACCATACACGAGATGTATAGTATAGTATGATGCACCATACAGTACAGAATATGTATAGTATGATGCACCATACAGTACAGAATATGTATAGTATGATGCACCATACAGTACAGAATATGTATAGTATGATGCACCATACAGTACAGAATATGTATAGTATGATGCACCATACAGTACAGAATAAACTTGACATTGAATGTGCTAGTGTGGGGTTCATTTATGCTTGCCCAATCTTCAATTATATTCACACAGATTTGAAAGGTGTGAACCATATTTCGTTAGTGGACGTTCTGTGATGATGTACAGCCAATCAAATGCATCCATTTCGTAGCAACTGGTCCAATCATTGATACGGTTCATTACTTTGTGAAACGACTCGTTACGACTCACGCAACAAGACGTACATGCACATTTTCATCAAATACGTCCAGAGGCTTGCTTGGAAGACAGTAGCTATATCCCATGTACAGGCATTAGGAGTAGTACTCTCACAGAATTCATGGTTTTCCTGGTGAAGTCATACAAACCAACAAAGAATTTTTTATGGCTTATTATTTAGAGATTAATATATACAGAATTACAGAGATTGCTGAGCTATCTGAAACAATTTAGCCACCATGGATGCTAGCCAACCAAGTATTGCTGCCATAAAGCAGAATGACAAAGTTTCTTGGTGGGAAGGGTCTATTTCATTTGACCCAAGTCTACATAGCATGTAGCAATTTGGTAGCCTCGTTCCCAGGCTCCCCCCTGGGATGGGAACGGGGCTAGCAGGTTGGCGGATCTGCTGGCACAATGCCAAACAAAATTCTGCCAATCATTTCCATAATTATATAGTTGCCATCACTTGAACATGAATTGTCATAACTACTACATGACATCACAGTGGGTGGAGTTTTGTTCTCACCATGAACCAATCACATGCAAGAGGAACCTGACCCGCTAAGGTCCCTGTGAGTGAACAAAGATGTGAAGCATGCAATGGAAACATTGCACGGGACGTACGGCGATTCTCAGAACATGTCGTGATTGTGACTGTACCTTCTCCGGATCCAATAAACACCAGTACAGCATATAGGCCAGCCGGGTTGCCACTCTCATATCAACATGACACTTTCTTCCCTGAGAGTCAGTGACCAATATCAGATGTGATGTGCTCAAACACAGCCGTTGATTGCAACGTGACAATTCCTGTTACTAATCTTGTTACCAGAACTACAGTGGCAAAGCAGGCTTCAAGTGGGGAGCTCCACTGATGCCTAATATGGCAAAATTGCTCTGACATCACCGTAAGGATTCGTTTCTCCTTCCCACAGTCTACCAGGTGTGATGATGTTATCAGACTGTAATCCCAACATCCACGTTCCTCCCAGCATAATGACATTACGTACGTGCTTCAACGTCCTTCCTAGCGCCTTCCACGCACACTGACATCACCAATTCCACCTGCTGTGCATGCATGCGACGGCCCATGCTGAACTTCTTTCTCACGGACAATTTTGTTAACAACTATGGCTGTAGCCACATCTGCGGACGACATAATCAACTGAAGCCTACCATCTCGGTCACGTATTTCATACACTGCCCTCAGGAACTGTCGGCATAACATGCACATATGCAAGTATTGTGCTAATATAATGCAGGGCATTGTGGGACAACTGTGAGCAGCTGCACGCATTTAACCACTGACTCGTTTTGATTTTAGAATCAAACGTCGCTGAGTGCGAGTGAGGTCAGAGGTCAGAATGGTTAACTACCAGACGTACAGCCAGTGTAGTTTGGTCTAGCTGGATCCGCGATTGTCAGTAAATCTGGTATGTGCACTACAACATACAAAACCCTAAGTTCAATGATGTTATGTGGAGTTGATGGCTACACTGAAGAATGGGTAGCGAGGCCGAGAAGGTACCAAGGGTGCAGGAGACAAAGCACAGAGCAACACATGAGACTGAAAAGTTATATTCACATGTTTGATGAACCTAGCCTCGTTCCCAGGCCGCATGGGAACGAGGCTAATGGTGAACCGTACTGTATGGACAAACATTGGAAGTATTGTTGCCATAGGAAACCGGAATGACAGGTGTGAAAGGTTATCTACAGTGGACAGTGGAGCCTCAGCCACTTAGCCTCAGCTTGCTCAGCTCTCTCTGGGTGACTCCCGACAACTCACGCTCGCCAACTTGCGGCTTTGCTATCTGTAGTAAAAGTTTGTGACTCTCATGGATGACTATTGGTCGGTGGCTCTGGCCATTTCTCCGCTAGTCAGTCTGGCATAGCCTACCACGTGTGAAGCACATTGGGCTCCACCTTCGAAATAATCGGCTTCTGTTAGCCCCTTCAAATAGTACATTCAGGAACAGATAATTGGCTATTCATTGGAGCCTTAGATCTAATCACAATGATCCACTCTCCCAGCTAGGATTGTAAGGGGATGTACCAGACGTTGATCACAATGCAACAAGAATCCACTCTCCCAGCTAGGATTGTAAGGGGATGTACCAGACGATCACAATGCAACACTCTCCCAGCTAGGATTGTAAGCGGGATGTACCAGACGTTGCTCTGCAGGTCTCGCCATGTTATGTTAACTGAGTGTATGATTACAAAGTTCGAGATGTCAATCTTGTACTGGCATCTGCAAAGGCACCCGACAGATGGACAACAGATGGACAACGACAGATGGACAGATGGACGACAGATGGACAACGTCAATACTAGGGCAGACGGCTAGACAATGGACCAACCCTTGCTGATGAGGGTGAAACACAATTGTGGTGGATTGGGTACCCTCCTGTTGTTACTCAGCAAGGGTAAGGAGTGTCTAAATTGAGTATAGAGACACCAATAATGTACACCATCTGCCCACTGGAGGCGGAACACGTCATTCATGTACAGATAAGACAAACAATTGCTTTGCCATGTTATAAAATTATAAAATATAGTATTGTTATTATAAAATTATAAAATATAGTATTGTTATCTTATGAGTCTACCTGAAAGATACTACAGTCCAATTAACCCTCAGGCACAAAAGTGGCTGCAAATTTATACGATTATAAGCGCCAAAATCAAGTGTCCCCTAAGTGATTTGGGTTCTTCAAAGAAATTGGAATCCCGACAATGGTGTCTCCTATCATTTGTCGGCACATTGTTTGTCGGTAAGACCAAAGGAGTACAGAGGACACTAATTCCCTCATTCGCCTATCTGGCGCTGGGCAGCCGTGTGATATCATTACTCCATGAGATCAAGAAGCCCCAGGACGAAACGTGAGTATGAAGTGGATCGCTGTGTCCGCAGCCATCACGTTTCAGCGGTATTTGAAGCCTTACAATCAGCAAACAGCTAGTCTATAAGAGGGAGGTCAGCAATGCCAAAGATGTGTACGATGGTACGCTGTGGCAGTGATATGTATGTGGGCTGCAATGTTCAAGGAATATCTCAGCAGCCTGTACAGTGCTCATCGGCTGTGGAGTAGGCGCTTCTCCAAAGACCTTCTCAGCGAGGTTTGAAGGTACATTGTATCTTGAAATTCAAGGTGATCTTGCCACACCTTGTGCATGTCTGGCCTGCCATTTATTCAAAGAATTGCCAAATAAAACCATTGACAGATTTCTCAGAATATGGTATATGCTATATACGAGGCTGTTTATTTATCTATGCGGACATCTTTTCCCTAACCAGGAGTGCAACTATTCATTCCCACACCAAGAGGGTGCAGTCTCTTCAATCTCCTACCAAGAGGGTACAGTCTCTTCATCCCCTACCAAGAGTGTGCCGACTATTCTGCTGAGAATGTGCAAATATATATCCCTGAGGGTTGAGTGGTTGTTAGGTGTAGTCAGACACCAATGTGTGAGACCACCCACCAGCAAGAGATATGCTATCTTGTTACCTAGGCAACACTACATAGTAGACATTAACATTCCAAAGCGTTGCCTAGGTAATGGGTATATTAAAATCATTTTAGTAGCCTATGTAGTATAGTGATATCAGCTGTAAGTTACCATAGCAACCATTGCCATACCCCAATATCATTGCTTCATGCTATTCACTTTTGGTTGCTAAGCAACAATGTTTGCTGTAAACAAACTTACTTATAGCACACATCTGGTATGTGAAGTTGTGAGATAATCAAATCTAGATGCTATATCACACTGCTGTATCACACAGCCTTTGGTTTCTGCTTCAAACGTTACTGCGGGTCTCGAGGCGTTGACGGAACTGATAAGATTACCTGCTCAATATGGTAGCCACCTATCCAATTGCAGTTCAGCTATTAAATAAGGGTGTGGAACAGCAACCTTCAAGGGAGCATTCTCTGTAACAGTGATGACATCAGTCATGTGCTTCCGGAGACCTGGTGGTAGGCCCAAGAGGACAATGGACAACTAAATGGTGACCAGTGGAAGAGGTTATAGCTTTGACATAATTATATAACCAATCGCATGGACACATTCAGCCCCTGGGCAAGAAGTGAAGGCACTTAAAATTAACTCTTGCTGCCTGAAACGTTAGTGCCACCAATCAAGTTGTAGAACACCTGAACCTTTGGTGCCCTCATCCTACAGGGCTTCCCTTTCTACCTTGTCTACACGCTTTTGTCTCCTGCACCTTAGGTACCTCTCATCATGGCTTCCCTTTCTTCGTGGTCTCGTATGTTGTTCCACACGTATTATTGTCTTTGGTGCCCTCATGATCATCCTGCATGGCTTCCCTTTCTACCTACACAAGCAGCTTGCACACGCTTGCCCCACAATGTCTGGGTTGGTACCAGCAGACTCTGATACCATCCCAGATTGGAGATTCAAACTGCAGATAGTAATGTAGTTCACATCACGGTTTTGGGTAAGTTTAGATCCAGGGAATGCCTGTGGCATAATACATCATTGTTTTGACTACCACATAATCACATTGTTTCACAATAGGGGGGCTTCAAGGTATATCCGCACTTTGACCAATGGCATAGGGCATCATGCGGTAAACCATTTAGGATTTCATTCCGTTAAATGATCAAGGTTTCTCTAGGGGGAAGTATCGGCCCTGATTCCTGAACCCACAGACGTTTGTTTGAAGTTCGAGTTTATGGGTAGCAGTAAGTTGAAGTTGTATAGGCTCATTGCTACGTAGTTGTTTAGTAAGGCTTGAAGAAACCATGCTCCAGGTTTTCTCTATACCCTTTCTTTCGTGGTTGGAACTACCCCTTTGGATTTCATCTCAGAAATAGTGAAGTCACTTTTGACTGGCATTTACCTACTTAACTCGGTCAGCTTGTACCACATAGAAGATAATGCAAGGCACATGCACATCATCCCGGAATGAGATATGGGAATGGGACTGTTGAACTTGTAGAGTGAAGTTTGGAACAACCTCGGATCAGCAAACAGTCCACATTAAGCACCCAAGAATCTTGGCCCTGTGATCAGTATCTCTCTGGTGAAGCTGTCAAAGCACTTTCATATGGTGAGATCACAGACCTCCCGCTAACCTCCTTCGTCTTTCCACGGATGACTAAAATTCAAAATCTATCACACATGACTCACAAGTTCTCCACATAGAAATTACGGAGGTCCACGTTGAGTATACATACTGAGGGGGGGGGGGGGGGGGTCAGAGAGAACTGTCTTGGATGGTGGAAAGTTGCGCCACGCTAATGCGAATGATATGAGAGGGAGAGAGCTCACAGACTTCTGCACAGAGAGCTACCTGGCACCGGACTGATGTGGATGCATCAGTAGCTGAACGTGAAGCTATTTGGCAATATTCACTGCACCATTCCCAACATTGCTTCCTCAAGATTGGTGCTGAGAAATGCATCTGAAATTGGAAACACTCAGGAAAGGTGCTGGCAATCCGATAGTGACATGATTATGGTATCTGCGGATATGATCGCCATGTCAACACAGATGAACTAGGTGGACTTCCACCGCAGGTATGTGTCAGGCATGTGTCGGAAGTCGTAGTGTCAATGCCAACACCACTTTCCATCATGCTACAAATGCGGTCTTCATGACGTAACTTGCATGCCATACAGGCAGGAACGTAAACACACGCACCACTCCCGTTTGGCAGGAGGAAACATTGGGGATTCCTTGTCTAAGTGCAACCGGATTCAGCTGATTTGGTAGCCTCGTTCCCAGGCCGTCTGCCAGTCGCGCGCGCACCGCATACGTGACCTTTGAACCCTTGTCAGATAGCTGGCAGAAGGCCTGGTACCACTCCTACGTCATTTACAAGCAAAGTGGACACGGTTATGAAGCAACTCGACTACAAGTATGCTTTCGAGTTCATATTGATACCACGAAGACAGCAACTTGATGCCAACTCAGCGCTAACGGCAATACAGCGTTTGACTACTCAGGCGTAAGTCTTAGCAAGCGCTTGGTAAGCTACTGTAGATGTAAGCTATTGTAGTTACCTAGGCTACTACAACCGTACAACAAGGAGTTCCATACCTGACGCCTCCAGTAGTCCACCACGGTAGCGTAAAAGCCAACAATAACTCGCTAGGAAACCTGCCGTTAGCCCGTGAACTTCTGCCACGCCGCCATTTTACATGAAACCGTGTCCACCTACGTCACAACCGTGTCCACTTTGCTTGTAAATGACGTAGGAGTGGTACCAGGCCTTCTGCCAGCTATCTGACAAGGGTTCAAAGGTCACGTATGCGGTGCGCGCGCAACTGGCAGACGGCCTGGGAACGAGGCTACTGATTTGGTGCAATACCGTAGTTGGGCGCTATAATGGCGCAGCTCACTCATAGGCGTATATTTGTTGTTAAGCACAGGCTTGACTCTTGTCCAACCTAGTGCTGAAGTCTTCTTACGAAATTCTGCCATTTTGATCCTACTGAGTGGAAAAAGCGAAATGAAGCGCATTTCCTATTTGAGGAATGTCATTAGAAATTAAGCATATCTCACTTACAGGCGCATAGTTCTTTCCTGTGGAGATATAGGCGTGTGTGCCTATGTATTAACGAGCCACTACAGTATGGCACCCTACGCTAATCACCAGCTGTGACAACAGACCGCAACAAGAGGGCGTTCATGAACTACTATCCTGTGTGGCATACAATGCATCTTGGTGCACGGCACAACTGGTAGTTGTCCATGTAAGAAGGTCACATGATTCTGAAAGGGGTGGAGCCAATACACCAATAACAGGAAGTAGCTGAATATGACGTTAAAATGAACCCCACGTGCGTGTGTGGAATAAATACAGAGACAGGCATCCAGGCTTTCACAGGCACGTCATGAATCATGATCCTGTCCAAATTTATGATCCTGTCCTATAATTATATCCTGTCCTGATTAATTGACCCTCAATATAAAATGATCCTGTCATGATTAACCCTGTACACCCAAAAATGATGTTACGTTAACCCCAAAACATCCTGTCCTGATTAAGTTAACCTATACACCCTAAACTGATCCAGTCTTGATTAACTAACAATACACGAGCAATTAACCCACAAAGCCATGCATACGTATAGTACTTTGAGCACAAGATAGGCATCAATTACTTCAAGATTAACTCCAATTACAAACCAGTATCACTGCCAGCCTATGGTTTAATTGGTATTTACATACCTATTGGATTGGTGCCAAGTGGCCACCCTTGGGACCTACGTCATCATAAGTGACCTGTGCAATTTCTGAGTCTTCTCTTTGGGATGCCAATTGAACCATAGACTGCCAGTGATCCAGATTGTACTGGTTTGTAACTGAGGTAATTGATGCCTAACCAGTGTGTATAGCAGCCTTACTGGACTGGACAACGTTTTGAGCAGGCCACCTCTGGGGATCGAAGTCACTAATCATGATGCATAAATAGGTATTAATTGTTGGAAGAGCGCGTGTGCGAGCGCCATAGTTGTTAAGATTACCGGTACAGCCTTCTTTACATGTACAGAAGGACCTCTACTGATTCGTTGGACAACCAATTGAAGTGGGGATCTTGGAGATCTCAGAAAAGATGGAAGTTTCTTGCAAGAAGCAACAGCGAGCACTCACAGGATCTCGACCTTCTGGTCACCACCTCGACTGCCACACGCTTTCTGTAGCTTCTGCTTGCCCTTTTTGCACCTGTAATTAACTGCGCCCGATGTGAGCCAGCTAGCCAGTCATCCTTTGCAGAACAGTCGACACAGCATTATAGAATGGGCGCAAGTTTCTTTCTGTAGCTAGCACTCAACCTCTTTAGGGTTTTCCCCGGAGTCTATATGCCCAGTTGGAATAACAATGTCTCATTCTTACCCGTTTCTTTCTGGCCTCCTCCTCCACCCTCACGTACTCCGCAACCTGCAAGTGGCAACACAGGGCATCATGCAGTCCTCTAATTATAATATTATACTGAAGAAATATTTTCTTGTAACCATAACAACCTACAAGTGGCAACACACAGCATCATGCAACATTCCACAAAAACAGTTCAGCTCAGTTCATTTTGATTTGATAAGTTACCCCAGCATCTTCAATACAGAGAAGGTTTGCATGCAGGGTCTTGAGATTTATATCGCATGTCGACCTGCTCTATCAATGCATAATTATAGAATCTACCGATTCTATGATATATCTGCAGTACCTCCCGCGCCTTTGGTACCTCATTCTGAACCTGGCTTACCTTCCTACCTAGCACAAAAACATATGTTCTGCGCAATTTAGGAATTTGCGCAATCTCGAGATTGCGCTGCGCATTCTCGGAATCCCGAAATTGCGTGCCAATCTCGAGATTGCGCAATATTGCTGCACAATCTGAAGATTGCGCAGCAACACTGCGCAATCTCGAGATTGCGCAGTGACAAGATTGCGCAATCTCGAGATTGCGGAGTGACAAGATTGTGCAATCTCGAGATTCCTGACTAAAGCCCCGCTGTTTCACCAAAAACTTGAATCAGGAACCACAGGTATCTGCTAAGGGGTCGTTCCGTAGTCTGTGGATAATCTTCTGCCCCTTCTCACGTGCTACGGTCTTGCTGGTTTTCCGTCCCGCGAGCGCACTAGCTGTCAACCACATGGCTAAGGTCAAAAGTTCGAAGATTGCGCAATACGTTTGTGCAATCTCAGGATTGTTTGCACAATCTCGAGATTGGCACGCAATTTCGGGATTCCGAGAATGCGCTGCGCAATCTCGAGATAGCGCAAATTCCTAAATTGCGCGGAACACATACATGGGACCGTCTTTGAGCGACTTAATTACTTACTAGGCATAGAACTTCTGGCCTCGATTCTCTGAGCCAGGTACATGGATACCTGTTTCAGTTCCAGCGTTACACCCAGTGACTCGCATGCCGATACTTGTTTCAGCTCCAGCGTTACACCCAGTGACTCGCATGCCGATACTTGTTTCAGTTCCAGCGTTACACCCAGTGACTCGTACATGCAGCTACTATGCCTACATAATTATTTTATGTAAACATTTCACGAAACACGACCAAGTAAAATTCATACCCTCAGGAACAGTGGAATACGGACAGTTGAATATGGCCCCATATTCTACTGTACGTAGCTCAATCTCCATAAATGGAGCAGTACCCCAGGACTGAGGACAAAGCGTAAACTATTTCAGGCGGAAACATCTCATTATTAGGGAAGAGAGAGGGAATAAACATCTCCTACGTATGTTATGGCGAGACTTAAACCGGCAACCTAGTGATTAGCGGTGGACTGCTCTAACCACTCGGCCACCAGCCAAACATGGCAAAGCCTTATCAAAGCTCAGTTGTTTATGTTCTCAAGTGTCTAGCACTTAACCTTAAGTGGTTCGCCACTTATGCAAACTAGGTTACCACATTGGCGGTGATGTCGTGCACGCATGCCAAGGGGAGTCGCCAGGGAACCCACTTGTAGGATATTTGTGTGACAACAACAACTCCAGTCTGCTCATTAACATGAATAATGTTGGACCTGATTGTTGTTGCTAGGCGCACTTTGTACTGTCATTAATCCCAGACAAAACATATTAAGTCCTCAGCTTATACATTATGGCTTGGTTAGGAGTGTATGTAGCTAATTGGATTACAGTGGAACCTTCTTGTAGGACGTCCTGAATTAAGGACACCTTGGTCCAGCCATTAGAGAGTGAGAGAGAATCAGTTGGGACTCAGTTGAGACTCGGTTCAGCCCTCCACACAATGCAACCTGTATGCTGCTCCTGCCGTGGGCCCAGTGGCTCATGCAGCGGTATGAGCTTCTGACCAGTATTCAGGAGGTCTTGGGTTTGAATCCCAGCTGGTCCCAGAATGGTACTGGATTCTCTCTCAATGTAAGGACACCTCCACAATGAGGACACTTGATCAAGTAGCAACTTCAATTAAACATGATTGTATTATTCGAAACGTGGACACCTTTATAGCCTGTTGTACTGGCACGACACTGAAGTGTATCTCCGAACACAGTTACACCAGACCAAAATGGGCTATTTCAGTGAATATGCCAGGAATCTATTCACTTTAACTCATATCATGGAAGTGAGTATACCTTTTATTGCGTGTGAATTATGTTTGTAATCGTGACCTATTCCAGCAATCGTATTATACAATCTGCTATAGTGTTACAGCGTTCTTATGCTATTTGTCCAGTCACTTGTTGGCTTATGAAGGAATTTGGAACACACACTCAATGCCTAACTTAATCGGTTACATAATACGCATTGATATGTATTATCATTGCGCACTACCAGAGATGCACAGCTGGAATAGACTTGTTGGCTTATGAAGGAATTCGGAACACGCACTCAATGCCTAACTTAATCGGTTACATAATACGCATTGATATGTATTATCAATGTGCACTACCAGAGATGCACAGCTGGAATAGACTTGTTGGCTTATGAAGGAATTCGGAACACGCACTCAATCCCTAACTTAATCAGTTACATAATACGCATTGATACGTATTATCATTGCGCACTACCAGAGATGCACAGCTGGAATAGAGTAGAGGATTTGCATACGCCAGCTGCTGCAATCCACACGACTAATACCTACACGTGTTCTTGTGTTCTGCTCTCTTTGATAATCTATTGTGAGGCTCTAGCTTGCTCGTGTAGCCTCATTCCCAGGTCACTTCCCTACTTCGTGTGGGTCTGGGAACGAGGCTGTCCCAGGCCAACCTTCTCTTTTGTGCTTCGGTTTGCATTGAGAATAATGCACGGGAGCAGAAGAATGGCGAACAGTGGTGAAGCCCAGGAGCATTCACCACGTGAACGACATCAGGTGGACGTTGGGGGGAGGGGGAGGGGGAGGGGGGGAAGGGGAGGGGGAGGGGGAGGGGGGGAGGGGGAGGGGGAGGGGAGGGGGAGGGGGAGGGGGAGGGGGGGACCCAAGTCTAAAACTGGCAGTAGAGCTACGTATCTAGAGCGTTCGGAGTCTCTTGAATAGCTGCAGAGTGCTCAAACCAAGCCGACCGGTTGATGAACTGATCCAGAACTTGCTAAACTGACGATGGGGTAGGCCTGGTAACGAGGCTAGCGTATGTGTCCGTCAGAACAAGTGCTTCATCACTAGAACGAGCCCACATGTAGCATGACCATATATGGTGTGACGCCAAAGTGAGTGTACCGATTAGGGATGGCGGCATCCGGTCGCTACTATATCCCATATTCCAGGCAATCAATCAATCACTACCCACAGACAAAGCGTCTGTTATGTTGTCAAGATAAGGGTTTGTTATGACTGCATGTAAGTATGTTGTCCCAGCATGGTGCATGAGCCCAAGAGATTGCAAATTAAATTCCAGGTTTCCGTAGCTATGACAACAACAACCCTTTGCACCCAACCCCCTACAAATCCAAGAATTGTTTTACTGGAGGCGCCTCCAGTAGAAAAATTGTGTATGGGCCTCAATGGAGAAATCCTGAATTTTGAGAGGCTGTAACTTGGACACTATACATCTAATGCACTTCAAATCTTGGATGCAGCCTATCTGCACGGTGATCAATGGGAACAAGAGTTATGGCAACAGAAACCTGGAATTTCATTTAGCAGAATAAGGTCAATTACAGGCGAAGTACAAACGGTAGCTATACAAATCATTGAGCTTGGGATGATCTCCCTCAAATGCCAACTGCATAAATCGTTAAACCTTGTTACATAACCATTTGAACTTAAATTGTTCATAACCACATGTGGTTACACAAGAATGCCTCGCAATCACATGTGGTTTCACAAGAAAGCCTCTAAATCATGATTGTGTGGTTACATAAGAATCATTGTGTAGTTACATAAGAATGCACATCCTATTGCTTAACAGCATACGCAGGTACTGCACAATAGCAAAGTTGCATGCTTGTCGCATAGCAACCGTAAACCTGATATTACGGACAACAGTGAGTACTCAGACTCTTGTACACCTTCCCAGGACTCTCACAATTCCCCAAGCTTAAACGGAACGACTCAAAGAATTGTGTTTGTTCGCCTGTCCTCCCTCACATGCCAACTACATAAATCGTGTTACACAACCGTTTGAACCCAAACATTCATAATCAGGTGTGGTTACATAAGAATGCACCTTTTGTTGCGTAACAACGTAGGAGTACCGCAACAAGGTCCCACAGCAAGGTGCGATGATGAATGCTTGTTGAGTAACACTGCACACCTGGTATGGAAATAGCTCAACAATACCTCATGACTTGCCTTACTCCCACCTCATACGTACATACATACTTCAGCAGACTGACTTGGTTGCTCATACGTACAGTTCACTACAATTCACTACAATTAACATCTGTGGTCCTCCCTCAGATGGTAATTGCAAAATCATAATTACCTTGTTACATAACAATTTGAAGCTAAATGATCGTAATCACGCATGGTTACATAACAATGCATCAGTGTAGATGTACTGTAACAAGGTCCCACAGCAAGTCGCTATGAATGCTTGTTGAGTAACACCACATAGCTGGTGGGGAAACAGCTCACCTATTCAAAACCATTCCTCACGTCTTCCCACCTCATACATACATACTCTGATTTGAATGCTCGTACGTACAGTTCACTACAATTGACATGCAGGTGTGTGGTCCTCCTTCACACGGTAAGTGCAAAAATCTTGTTACATAACCGTTTGAAGCTAAATGCTCATAATCAGGTATGGTTACATAACAATGCAGCTTCTATTACATAACAGCGTAGTACCACAACAAGGTCCCACAGCAAGTTGCATGCTTGTGTGGTGTTACTCAAACACCACACACTAGTAGGAAAATCAACATGCATGAATGTGATGTCATGCACAGCCAGTAATAAACTCAAACAATTGCTCCAGTTATCTAATTCATGCTTCACTAACTCATGCTTCACTTCACTGTACTCGATCAGATCAACAAAAGTTCTCCTCGTGCGTGATCACGTGAGTAAACACTACACGGTTCAGTTCCTTACACTGCTTACAGTGGCTGAAGCAAGCAATGGCCGCCAAAAGGAGACAGAAACGCTCACACAGAACTTCCAGTTACATCACAGTGGCACCGTCTTGCTACCTCGGCTAGGTGAGGCAAGCATGCATGGTCAGCCTCCATGGCAACAGGGATTTATCTCCAGTGAGGAAGTGGCCACAATCAATTAGGACTTCTGTCAATATTGTGGTAGCATAGCTAGCATGTGGGAAGGCCTACAGGTTCTGCTGGCTGCGTGGTATACTGGTAGCACACTGAAAACCACTGTTATTTCAATCATCCAGTGGTGGTGCTTCGAGGAAAACCACACAGAAGTAGTTCAAATGAAGGTAGCTAGGTGCATGTGTGTATTACAGGATGCTCGGCAGCTTTGTGGGCACAATGTAGCCAAATACCAGCATTTCCATCCCAGAGTTTGTCAATTTTGTGAAATTCTTCGGCATATTTTATGCCACTACATAAATTGTGGTAGAGGATGCCAACATTTCTCCTCCTCATGTACAGCCTACAGCTGCTACTCCTTTGATCACCATCATGACATCATGACATCGCTACGATAGCACCATGACATCACCATGACACAATCAAGAAGGTGGTGCATCCAAACAGCAGTACACTATACACACACGTACCAGCTTTGAGAGTCGCTTTTCCCTCCGTCTTTCAGCCCTCAAGAGTCCTTCTTGGATCAGCTTCTCTCCGAGGTCGGAGTTGTCGGTCACAGCTTGCAGCGTAACGTACTCCTGTGCATGAGTATGGGTGTGTACGAGTGTGTATGAGTGTGTGTGTGTGTTTGTGTGTGTGTGCGTATGTGTGTGTATGTGTATGTATGTGCGTGCGTGCGTGTGCGTGTGCATGCGTGTGAGTGCGTGTGTGTGCGCGTATGCGTGTGTAGTCGTACCTGTGGTGTACCAATGGGCTATGCAGCAAAAGTCCCAGACATTATCACATCAATGTCCATTACTCTATCTACATGATGGACATTCCACTATCTCACACAGGCTATTACCAAGATATTACAACTAGTTTACATACGTAACCCTCAGGCTTAGAACGAAAAAATTCCTGCAGCCTTGAAAATTCTGATAAGGGATGCCACCTGGATCAATATGCCATCATACCATATCAATGACAACAGACCACTTGATTGAACCTTATCAAGCACAGCAATTGACCTGAAAGTGCTTCCTCCTTTGGCTTTCAGTGGACCAGGGCACCACAACATGTTGTTTTCAGCCAACTACTTTCAGTAGCGATTAGGATTTCAGGTTATTTTAATGGCTTCACTCAAGCTATGAAAAATTATTCATAGCTCTCTGATTGGAAGGCAGCCAGTAAGTGAATACCTGAACTGCAGCTAGTCTTGTTCCCAGGCCCACTGACAGTCTCTGACCACTTGCAGTATGCAAATACGGAGGGAGAAGGCCTGTGGGAGATCTGGTCACATGTGGTGATGTCAGGTACTCCTGACTATTCCAGGTAATGAGTTTTACCATTAGATGGATCTACCATGGTAATATATACAAATGGGCAATTGCCATGCTGCTGCACTTGGAGAGGAATCAATCGCTTGGAGAGGAATCAATCGGGACTGTTGTTATTCCAGGAAACGGGTATTGGAAAAGGGTATTGAACTGCCATGCCACATGCTGCATTTGGAGTGTTTGTGACAGTTGCGGCTACACTATTCCAGGAAATGGGCCTCTACTGCCTGCCACACACCACATTTCCAGTGTTTGGTAATTGCTGTGGCTATAGACTATTCCAGGAAGTGGGCATCATCAACGAAATGCCACACCCACTGAATTTCGCGCGAAACTCGTTTGTAACAGGACTGCTGAATTCCGGGAAATGGGCATCAACTGCCTTGCCACACACTGCATTCGGAGTGTTTGGCTATAGACTACTCCTGGAAATGGGCATCATCAACCACAATGCCACGCCTGCTGAATTTCGCGAGAAACGCGTTTGTGACCAAGGACTGTTGTATTCCGGGAAACGGGCATCAAGTTCCTTTCCACGCAAAGCATTTCAGGTTTGTTCCCACACTCAATCTGACTGACTAACATTGAATGTGTACTTCTGTAAATCAGTCTTTCTCAGAACTGGTGTTGTTTGCATTTCCTGGAATCGGGTAGAGAAAATAAGTGTCCTGGGCTACTGTTAAATTGGAGTAGTGGAAATACTATGAATTTGAATTTCTACCATTAGCACCATTTATTAGCATAAATATGGGGTGGTGGCCAAGGAAGAATCTCAAAGTCCTTTGTTATAATGTCCGTCCGAGGGCTGAATGCCAGAGCGTTTGCAAGACAGCAACAATACCGTTTGTTGTTCACAATGCCAGGGACGGGTCGATGCATCATTATGGTCAGGTACCACCCACCGTGTGTCTACCCGACATCACGGCATGTGATCCAGATCTCCCAGGCCTCCCCCCTCCAGAGTAGCATACTGATACTGGAGGTGGGAACGGCCTGCGAACAAGTCCACTCTGTAGCCACATTCTTGAATGGTGATCAGCACTGAATTATTTCTGTCCAACCCAATCTGGTTTATGGTGACGCTCCTTTCTGAGTCTATAAGGTAAGTAAGCCAAACATAAAAATTTCCTCAACCACCATTAGCATGGTCAGGTGGATTGCATTAAACTTCTGACCCTTTCATCTCCCTGCCTATCTCGAACATGATCACATTCTAATGCCACAAAAAATGTTGAAATTGAAAGATGCTACTTTAATTGGTTATAATACAGCATGAGGGTGGGGTAGTAATTGCCTCAGAGACATAAATATGAGGGAGGTCTACATGAAAATGTAAACATGGTTTTTGTCTCGGCACCGAAGTGCCGAGACACAGTGCTGGATGCGTAGGTACGTACGTACGTACGTGGTACGTGGTGGTACGTCGCTTTTCGCAATGCGCCCGCGCAAGTGCTGCATGCATGCTCTACACCCTTAATAGGGTGTCAAACATATTTATAGCCTGCAAGTAGATCTTCATAAATGATTATGGGTTTGCATGGCTGCTCATGAATCCTCTTACCAAGACTGCTGCTACTTAGCTCTAATACTTAATTCAGGACAATGAATACTCACCCATCCAGTGTGCTGCACTCAGCCATCCCAAGTGCATACTCACCCATCCAGTGTGCTGCACTCACCCAAGTGCATACTCACCCATCCAGTGTGCTGCACTCAGCCATCCCAAGTGCATACCAGCTCTAGCTAGCTAGCTATAGGCCTATAGATAAGTGCCGAAAGAATTGGCCAAGGTGTTGACTAAACATCAAGCCCAGACACGACCATACTGCTTTCACCCTTTGGGTGAACATTCCTGACCCACCCCTTGCTCACACAGAACCTCCAAGGATATTGACGCTCACTTAAGCTGAAAGTCTCATAGCTAACAGGTTTTGCAGTCATAATAAAGGGTTAAGCAGCTGCCATGTCCTCTGCGTGATTCTAGCTAATACCAAGTCGTGCCGAGACACATCAAGTCTTTTAAAGACTCACTTGTTCACTACTGGGATAACATCCGCTTGGGTTGTTGCAGGAGGCTGTCATATGACCTACTGCTAGGAAGCGCTACCCTCGGTCCCGTTCTCTCACCAACACAGAGCGCCTGGTAATAATCATGAGAAAACTGTCAACATCTGGTGAGTCATCATTCAAGCGATCAATGAAGGAGAGTCACACTTCTGAAACAGACGTCATGTGATCACACCTTATTACGGGGTGATTAGTGTGCCTGGGACTGAGGCTAGGGAACAGTTTGCATTGTTGAAGCTACTTGTCATTCCTGCCTTGCTCCCGAACTCCAACGGCAAAACAACTTGGGGAACCGGTACATCGCTCCCTGCCTTGCTCCCAAGCTCCAACGGCAAAACAACTTGGACCGGTACATCTATCAAGTGTGGTCGTTTAATCCTCCGAATATACGTAGAGCCCAGAAAAGCAAAGGGAATGAAAATATCGGCTGTGAGCATCAGGTAAGATACTACCTACGTATATAGTAGGTGGGGTATACGTATGTCAAGTACTAAGCTAGCTTCGTTCGTCGTGCACAATGCCCCAAGTATCTTCCTACATAGACAGATAGATCACGTCTCGGCCCCAGATCCAAACCAACCGCAGTGCGGATCGCTTCCAGTATCCGTGCTGCAGTTGGTTTGGGTCTGGGGCCGAGGCTCGGATAGATCAAGCATCAGCGAGCTTCACTAGATTGCAGCAATGGCTTGCAGCTTAGTGAAAGTAAAAGTTGCTTCAATACCTCACCGGACGGTCTGCCGTGTATGGTATGGATTCTTATGTACGTACAACAACCATGTATGGAGCAGCCATGTGGCTGAACGGAGAGGTGGCTAGCTTGAAAGACAAGAAAGTGGATAATTATGCCTGAATGTTGAGGCAAAGGGCCTGAAGACCAGACAGTGATTGATGAAATACCATGCATTCTTGGGACAATACCATAATACATAACTTTCAAATTCCAGGAAATCAAGCTTCTTCCACTTCAGCAAATTAGATTACAGCAATCACTGCCTCACAATGCTGGATATCTTGGGGTATTGTCAAAGCACTAGATCTTGACTTATACATGTAACAACATGAGCCCCAAAATATTTTGTGTGACTGCAATAAATTACCTATTCCATAACATAATTTACTGACATGGCGTAGTGAGCCCTACTTAATTAGTGGAAGGGTTAATTTCTGAATGAGCTTGGGCACAGACAATGTTTGTTAAAGTGGAAGGAGCTTGGGTGTGCGCATAGATGGTAAAGGGTTACTTTGTTGAGTTAGGGCATAGACTATGAAGGGTTAATTTGGTGAGTTATGCTTAGACTAAGAAGGGTTAAAATGATGAAGTGGAATGAGTTTGGGCATACATAGACCGTGAAGGGCTAATTTGCTGAAGAGGAAAGAGCTTGATCTCTAAGAAGTGTGTACGATGATATTGTGTCTAAGAATGCACGGCATGTTCAGCCATTATTTGCTAGTCCTCAGGTCACCTGTGTCAACATTCAGGTGTAATTATCCACTTTCTTGTCTTTCAAGCTCCGTTCAGCCACACGGCAGCTCCATACATGGTTGCTGTACATAAGAGAACACACCATACATGGCATCTCAGCAGACCGAGACCGTCCGGTGAGGCAAACGGCTTCACACTAATTCTGTGGCAGCCACTGAGGAGTTCGGCTCTTCCTTTCACCAGTGCTTCGTACCGAAACCACGCTCAATGGGGCTGATTAACACATTGTCTAATCTGATTCAGCTGGTACGATAGCTATGCAGCCTTCAGCCATGTTCCATTCCCAGGCGCCTGGGAACGAGGCTATGCAGCCTTCAGCCTCATTCCCAGGCGCCTGGGAACGAGGCTATGCAGCCTTAAGCCTTCAGCCTCGTTCCCAGGCGCCTGGGAATGAGCATATGCAGCCTTATAACCCCGTCGTGTTACTGTGCTTAGCAACTTTTAACAACAATTAGTTCTTGGACATTGTGTGCAAAATGATGCCCGTCTGCAGAAACCATTTCTACTACTCTGTCAAAAATGAAGCTCTGGAAGACTTAAGTGAAGTTCCTGGAACATTTCGGAAACTGGGGTACATACAAAACCAGTGTGAGAAGCCTTCCAGTTCTTTGAAAGCAAACTTCTGGTTCTCTTCTAGTAGACTTCTGATTCTTGATAGCAAACATCCAGTACACTTCCAGTAAACATCCAATACACTTCCAGTAAACATCCAATACACTTCCAGTATACTTCCAGTACACTTCCAGTACACTTCCAGTACACTTCCAGTAAACTTCCAGTACACTTCCAGTATACTTCCAGTACACTTCCAGTACACTTCCAGTACACTTCGTGTACACTTCCAGTATACTTCCAGTAAATGTCCGGTTCTTGAAAGTAAACTTCTGGTTATGGAAAGTAAACTTCCAGGCCAAAGTAAAAGAAACCTTCTGGTTATACCACCATCCGAACTGGAGGCTTTCGTTGCTGAAGGTGTCTGTATGTTGCTGAAGGTGTCTGTATACACAGCTGTGCAATATTATGTACATTAAAATTTTCTGACATGTGAGTAGTCAAACCTCACAGTCAGTTTCAGCCTTGGTCCCAGGTTCGCTCCTCAAAATACGCCGCATATTTTGATCTCTGCAGCTAGCCTCATTCCCAGGACACCTTCTACACGTCCATTTTTGCTGTATGTTTAAATCATACTGTAATACTGTAAGTGGTCAAAAACTGGAAGTGTAGAAGCTCTAACCTCAACCCCTGTGACCTCAATGTTGACATGAGATATAAACAGAGACCATGGAGGACATAATGAGCGGCCATTGCATTGTGTACTGCCCTGACTCTGTGGAATGCACTGCAAATTAGGACTGTAACTCGATAACAGATGTGACAGGTTTCTCATCCTTCCAGTGCACGAGGCAAGAAGGAGAGCGGAAATATGGTCACGTACTGCGCCTGAGAATATTCGTAGGACGCGACATGATTTCATTCCTGCTTGTACCATCGTGTAACTCGATAGCACATGTGACAGACTTCTCTTCCATCCAATGGATGAACAGCGGAAAGACTGTCACGTACAACACCTGACAACATACGTACGTAGGATGTGACATAGTTCCTGCTAGAAGCAAAGGAGCACTAACGCAATAAGAGAAGAATGTCTCACATTCGCAAGACTGTCACAACTTCCTACACCTTGCAAAAAGTCATGAGATTGACCGACACATGATCACAAGTAAGTCTTAACTAGCCACTGTTCTTCTTGGTCTTCATCTGCAGGCACCGACTCAGCGGTAAGAAAGGGGTCAAAAGTTGGAGGGGTTAAATGCTGGAGGGGTTATATGAAAGTGTCAATCACATGAACAAGCACTCTGTCACAAAGTTGTTTCAGTACACCTGCATCCTGCAGAATGTGTAGACAAGGTTACCTGTTGTCATAGCAACGACTTCAAGAAGCCCCTTAAAGTACAGATACAAATCCGTTAAGCAAGGCCTGCTTCAACAATGTGTCGATGACTCTAGGACCATCAACACTTTTGATGTATCTGCAGGATTGCTACGTAGAGATTACTAGAGAGTACTGGAGATATGGCTAGAGATTACTAGAGATTACTGGGGATATGGCTAGAGATTACTAGAGAGTACTGGAGATATGGCTAGAGATTACTAGAGATTACTGGGGATATGGCTAGAGATTACTAGAGATTACTGGAGATATGGCTAGAGATTACTAGAGAGTACTGGAGATACATGTATGGCTAGAGATTACTAGAGATTACTGGGGATATGGCTAGAGATTACTAGAGAGTACTGGAGATATGGCTAGAGATTATTGATTACTGGGGATATTGCTAAAGATTACTAGGACCCTCATAACCTTTGATGCATCTGTGAGAATAGTTTGGTATGTTGGTGTCTACTTAGAGTTGTAACAATAATTATATCCACAATTGATATACAGTAGCAGTAATTATCATGATATCATGATATCATAGAGGGCATTACAAGATGCATCAGAATGTTGGGGATTCACATAGGAAGTTAGTGTGGAAGCCTAGGGGACCACCATCCAGACCACACACAGACATACGCCCACCCACGCACCCACAGTTGTGGCATTTTCACTAGTATCTTGTTTGACCTTGTTCCTTCCTGTAAGACCACAAGGATGCCTGTAGCTATCCCACAAGGGAAGGGTGAAGGTCAAACATGAATGAGGATGGCACAACCTGACAGGATATGGTCTGTCTGACTTACACCACTTCCACACACACCAGTAGCAACATACCTAGATAAGAACCTTTGTACATTGCAGTCATATGTAAGGCTTTCAGAAAGTAAACCGCTACTGAACATATATTCTACAATTTTGGACCAATTATCTTACTGATTGATGATGTAATGTCATAATGGTACAGATAATAAGCTGATCACTCCAGGTGATAAGATGTCGCATGAATTATTAGTGATGTCGTACAATTTTTCCTTTATATCATATATTCCGTAATGTCATACAAAATTTTCAGTGATGTCATATAAGACATACAAATTTTCTATGATGTCATACAAATTTTCCTTTATATCATATATTCCGTGATGTCATACAAATTTTTCAGTGATGTCATATAAGATGTCATACAAATTTTCCATGAAGTCAGAGAAAGAAAGAACTGTATCACAGAAAACTGAACTGCGAAGAACATCGTAAAGTGCTGTCTTATTATACCCCTCCTCCCCTTTGGAGCTTGAGCTTGGAGGAAAAAACTGCCTTTGATCTGACGAGGTGGAGCGTAGCTCATACGTACATATGTAACCAACGTATGCAAGAGCAGTACAAATTCCTTGGCACAATTTTATATCATGCATAAACAGAATACTGATTGGTTTTGATTGCATGTACACATTTTGTTTCGAAGGCAAAAACGTAATTATTGCATGTGAATAAAACTAGCAACCCACAAAGTGGGTATTTTGTTCTAATTTTTGCATCCTCTACAAAATCTCACAATGCAATTCCATGGTTTGATTTAAATATGGAGAGGTTACGTGATCCACGAAGGTTTATCGGACATATGTGCATTTGGTTTGTGTATTTGTAGGGCTGCTGTGGTACAAGGTGTGTTATCTCCTGGCTCACTGGAGCACCTGAAGACCAAATAAACGACCAGTATTTTTGTGACAACAAGACCATGTCGCATGTTTGCGTACTGCTTAGCGATCACTTTTGGCTGAACTTGTCTCCATATACCGTTAGGGGGACCCCAATACTTGTACTTGTTCTACGTCCGCTCCTTATTTGTGCTCCAATTGTCACGAATTCTCCCATGAATGGTGAGGTGCACGAGAGTTTGCTATCAAGGATTGCAGATTGGTCTCTGACGTACCTGGGTGTGTTCGGTTCACACTGAAGGGAGTGTGGTGCTGAGCATGTTCTAACCTGATGACTACGTCTAGTACACATACAAACTACAATCCTGCACTCAAATTCATTCTTGTGGCCAATCACACACTTAAGCAATGTAGAGCTAAGAGCCAGTTAAGTCAACTTCCAGCAGGCTGCATCAGGTACAAACACGTGAAGAACTGAAGTCATGCCACTAAAACAAGATTTGAGCTTATCACTTTATGACTAAACTGCATCCGGTATGCACACAGACAGGGCAGATGTGTGCTGCCAAACCTGGGTGTGTTTGGTTCACACTGAAGGGAGGGTTTTCTAACCTGATGAGCATGTTCCAACCTGATGAGGGTAGCCAGGTAACTACTGTATTCCAACTACGTCTAGTACACACACAAACTACAGTCCTGCACTCAAATTCATTCTTGTGGCCAAATGTTTAACCAACACACACACTTAACGTACAGCTAAGAGCCAGTGAAGTCAACTTCCAGCAGGCTGCATTAGGTACGGACACATGTGAACTGAAGTCATGCCACTGGAACAAGATTTGAGCTTATCACTTTACGAGGTATGCACGCAGACAGGTCAGATGTGTGCTGCCAAACTGCCCTTCCCTCTGACGACAAACCTGGGTGTGTTTGGTTCACATCGAAGGTAACCTGATGAGCATGTTCTAACCTGATGAGGGTAGCCAGGTACTACTGTATTCCAACTACGTCTAGTACACACACAAACTACAGTCCTGCACTCAAATTCATTCTTGTGGCCAAATGTTTAACCAACACACACACTTAATGTACAGCTAAGAGCCAGTGAAGTCAACTTCCAGCAGGCTGCATCAGGTACGTACACATGTGAACTGAAGTCATGCCACTGGAACAAGATTTGAGCTTATCACTTTACGATTAAACTGCATCCGGTATGCACACAGACAGGGCAGATGTGTGCTGCCAAACTGCCCTTCCCTCTGACGACAACTTGGGTGTGTTTGGTTCACAACGAGGGAGTGTACTCTAACCTGATGAGCATGTTCTAACCTGATGAGGGTAGCCAGGTATATACGTACTGTATTCCAACTCCGTCTAGTACACACACAAACTACAGTCCTGCATTCAAATTCATTCTTGTGGCCAATGTTTAACCAACACACACTTAATCAATGTAGAGCTAAGAGCCAATTAACTAATTGAGTCAACTTCCAGCAGGCTGAATCAAGCGTACATGCGAACTGAAGTCATGCCACTGTAACACTTCACGACTAAACTGCGTCCAGTTCTGGTATGCACACAGACAAGGCAGGTGTGTGCCATTAATCTGCCCTTCTCTCTGACGCCTGTGAAGGTGTGTCTAGACCATTATGAAGGTAGTGTGTTCAAACCTTATGAGCATGTTCTGACATAATGAGGCTGGTCAGGTATGTACCCCATTCAAACTAAGTCTAGTACACACACTAACTACAGAATCCGTTCTCTTGTGGAAAGTTTCACCAACATAATCTACTCAGTGTAGAGCTATGAACCAATTAGCCAATTAAGCTATCAGGTCAGCTCCTAGCAGGTTGCGTCTTGTACACAAGTGAATTGCAGTCACGCCACTGAAACAAGATCTGGGTTCCAGTAAAGTCTATTACTTTCCGACTAACTGAGTTCGGTATGCGCATGAACTCTGCAGTCACGTACATAAATTCTTACAACGAATGTTTTACCAACACACGTCTACAAGACACTCCTTTGCATGCAGTCTCGAGCCAAAAAGAAATGTTCAGTTACATCACCTTCCGGCAGGCTGTGCGTCCAGTACACACACAAACTGTAGTCACATACTCAAATTCAGTAATTGTTTTACCAACACGTGTCTGCAAGTCACACCTCTGCACGGAGTCTTGAGGAATGTTCAGTTACATCACCTTCTGGCAGGCTGTGTGCGTCCAGAACACACACAAGCTGCAGTCACATACCCAAATTCAAATTCTCGCAGTAAATGTTTTACCAACATGTGTGTCTACAAGCCACACCTCGGCACGGAGGCTTGACCCAAAGAAGCGTCCAGGTATGCCACCTTCCGGCCAGCTGTGTGCATCCAGTACACACACTATTCCATTAATCTCACTCCCTTGCATAAAGTTTTGAGTCCCGGCGTAACTGGTGCCCACTTATGTACATGTTATGAGCTTGTGTGGTATATTCAATCGAGTTAACACTTCCAGAATTCCAGCTAGCTTCAAGCATCATCAATCTCCTCCATATTTGTTGCAAAGTAAACCTATGTGGGAGGTTGGCCTAAATACGGGTACGGGGCTAAACATGGTCACCCACTAGCTCTGGTATTTACGTCCTGTCAACATCTTGCGGCAAATTCAATCCAGTTAACACCTTCAACAATATTCAAGTAAGGCTGGAATCGCTATCTAAGCAACGTAAGCTATGTGGGAGGTTGGCTTGGATACGGGGCTAAACATGGTCACCCACTAGCTCTGGTATCTAAGTCCAGTCAACATCTTGCGGCATATTCAATCAAGCTAACACCGTGTAGTGAAACACCTCCAATAAAGAACATGGCTTCAAGCTTCTACGTATCATAATTTACGTACCCCAACATTTGTTTTAGCTAATCAAGCAACATAAGCTATGTGGGAGGTTGGCTTGGAAGTGGGTGGCAGGGTTAAACATGGTCGGTGAGGCTAAACATGGTCGCACAATAGCTCAGGCATGCTTAAATCCAGTCAACATTTTGTGGCAAATTCAATTCG
This sequence comes from Axinella damicornis, assembly GCA_963931865.1. Lineage (NCBI taxonomy): Eukaryota > Metazoa > Porifera > Demospongiae > Axinellida > Axinellidae > Axinella > Axinella damicornis. Next base: position 1,522,118 of record OZ007508.1, on the reverse strand, counting down.
ATTAAGACCTCACTACAGAATACCACTGATAGCTTCAAGCTTGTATTACAATCTACTCCCTATCCAAGCAACATAAGCTATGTGGGAGGTTGGCTTGGAAGAGGGGCTGAATATGGCCGCAGGGTTAAACACGGACACAAGGCTAAACATGGTTGCAC
>OZ007508.1:1491960-1516960 GCA_963931865.1 Axinella damicornis | reverse complement strand
AGTGTTTGTATATATTGCTACAAGAGGGGAGGGGCTCCAGTGTGCATCAATAACTACACTGAAGCAACTATCACTGTGCAAATGCCAGCCCCTCCCACCTCTAGCAATAAACCCCAAACACTGACCTACACAGTAATTATACTAGTGGAATGCAGAACATTGGGGGGCGAGCCTGAGCAAAGTGCATGCACCGGGACATGCAAGGAGCAGTTGCACTGTCATCAGAATGTGACTGGGCAATGATCATATATAGGCGACAGAAATTATGGCACTAAACATACACTTGTACACATCACAGCAACTGTGAGCTTTTATAGCTGAAGCCGGCACTCCAGCAGCAACTGGCATCACCGCCCGGCCCGGCGGTAGCTATAGGCCCACGAGCAGTCACCGTCTGGTCCGCGGAGTGTCGCCACCGAGGAGGCAGAATGTTCGTGGTGCTCTAGCCAATGTCCACGAGTGGTCTCTCCTTCTTTGTTGTCGCCATCGTCCGTCGAACAGGTAGCTAGACGGTTCACGAGTCCTTGCATCGAGGAGGTGCGTGCTAGAGTTCGTTGAATTTAAATATTATTGTGCACGTGCAAGTGAAATTCGCTGATTTAAAATTTACGGTAATTGCAAGTCCAAGCAAGCAAGCAAGCAAGCAAGCAAACATACACACGCACTGCGCAATGAAGTCACGCTAGTGTGGGGCTCGCTCAGGCTCGCCCCAATTAAAGTGGACGAGTTTATATAGGAGAGATATTTGGTTAGTCTGTTGTAAGATTAGGTTCAGAGGGAGGGTACGATCAGTGGGTGGAATTTTACCACGCCTTCCACGGAGTCCAGGAATTAATAATCCGTACCAGGAGCAATGAAACCTCCTTGCGCCTTTGCATGCGTGCAGGAACATACTTCTTGTGTAACAATTACCATATGCGTAACAATTACCATATATGGAGACTCAGTGACTGGCCTGAGTCTGGTTGCCAAGTTGTTTGTGTACTCTGTCAATCATGTTGCGATCAAAGAGATGAGAATTTAAGGCAGTGATAAGCGACAATTCCATAGTGACAATTCCAGTCGTACCTGCTATTAATGATGTTACCAGAGCTGCAGTGGCAATGGGGGTTTTCCAGTGGGGAGCTCCACGAATGCCTAATATGGCAAAATCGCTCTGATATCATCATAAGGATTCCGCCCTCGATCCTCCCCCCCATAGTCTACCAGGTGCAATTATGTCACTACATTGGAATCTCAATATCCAGCATACTTCCTATACACTGCCACCCAGGGTAACGACATCACCAACTTCAACATCCGCACCCTCCTCCCTAGTGTGTTCCACGCACACTGACATCGTCCACCCCTCCAGTCTACCAGATGTGACGATGTTATCAGTCAACATCCCCGTACCACCCAGGGTAACGACATTACCAACTTCAACATCCGTACTCTCCTCCCTAGTGTGTTCCACGCACACTGACATCACCATAGGGATTCCACCCCTACAGTCTACAAGATGTGATGATGTCATCAGACTGCAATCCCAACATCCCCGTACCTCCCAACATAATGATATTACCTTCCACCCGCACTGTGCTTCCTGCCGCGTTCCAGGTACACTGAAATCACCAATTCCACCGCCTGCGGTTGCCCGTGCTGGACTTCTTTCTCACAGACTATTATGTTAATGCTCCAATTACAGCAGGTGTAGCCACATCTGCTGCACGCCATAACCAACTGAAGCCTATCACCTCTTGCCACACACTGACACACTGTCCTTAGGCACATTCTTGTGGGCACATTAATCTCACCACATTTTCTGTCAATTAATATTTCCCAACAAACGTTCTTCAATACTGTAGCTCTACCATTACTCTGGTCAACATACATACGTATCCACCCTTGGTACCAAGGGTGGCCAGTCTCATACCCGGGTCTTCTCACCCTAGCATTTGTCACCTGCAGAACTGACACGAGGGAAGGCTTGGTAAAACTTGTCACCTGCAGAACCGACACGAGGGAAGGCTTGGTAAAACTTGTCACACAAACTTCACCAGGCCCTCCTCCACACTAGTACCGTAGGTGACGAATGCTGGGATGAGAAGGCCTGGGGGTGAGGATGGAGACTAACAGACTGTCACTAACGTTGTACCAAGAATCAAACTAGGACTGCAAAGTGAGTGGAACGTGGCAATTCTTGCTCCAAAAGTCTCATAATATTCTTTAACTTGCAACCTAATTGAGTGGCCGATTAGTGATCAATGCTTAATCTTGTAATGGTATCTACAAAGACACTGAAATAGCATTAGGGCAGACGGCAACACACTGGATCGACCCTGGATGAGGAGGGTAAGTTGGCTGGTAAGTTGGCTAACATAATTGCAGTGAATTGGGCAGACTTTCCTATTGTTACTCAGTAAGGATAACGAGCGTCTAAATTGAGTACAGAGACACATAATTAATGTATGATTTGTGTTATCTTACGTAGGAATCACCCAAAAAGATACTACAGCCAAATTAACCTTCGGGTACAAGAGAGTGGTTTCGAAATTACTAGATTAGGAGTACCAAAATGATCTGACGCAGGTGTCCCCAAATGCGATTCGGTTTAATTGGAATCCTGATAACGGTACGTTCCCATCATTTTGTCGGCAAGACCAAAGGTGAACAGAGGATTTTAGGGTTTCAAGGCAGGTGTCCCCAAATGCGATTTGGTTTCTTCCACAAAATTGGAATCCTGATAATGGTACGACCCCATCGTTTTGTCGGCAAGACAAAAGGAGAACAGAGGATTTTAGGGTTTCAAGGTACGCATACACATAAAGATGTTGTTTCAGATACCACACAGTGGGTTTCAAGGCAGGTGTCCCCAAATGCGATTTGGTATCTTCCACAAAATTGGAATCCTGATAATGGTACGATCCCATCGTTTTGTCGGCAAGACCAAAGGAGAACAGAGGATTTTAGGGTTTCAGGATACGCATACACATAAAGATGTTGTTTCACGCAGGTGTCCCCAAATGCGATTTGGTTTCTGGAATCCTGATATTGGCACGATCCCATCGTTTTGTCGGCAATACAAAAGGAGAAAAGAGGATTTTAGGGTTTCAAGGCAGGTGTCCCCAAATGTGATTTGGTTTCTGGAATCTTGATAATGGTACGATCCCATCGTTTTGTCGGCAAGACAAAAGGAGAACAGAGGATTTTAGGGTTTCAAGGTACGCATACACATAAATATATGTTGTTTCAGATACCACACAGGGGGTGGGGTTACTATACATCCGATAATACAGGTACAAGCGTGTACACTGAGGGCCTACACATGTAAGGATTACGAGTACGTAGCTTTGGTCGATTCACTTGATTCAGCTACTGCTCCCCAGTGAGCTGTGTCGGGCAGTTCCCTGTGCAGAAGCCTCGCCCCTCTCGTGGCATTCGTGTGGCATGGCATATGATAGTTCTCTGCTCAGCAGTCTGGCGAGCTATCACCCGACTCCTTGTGTAGTGTGAGCTCAGCATAGCTCATTACCCTGACTCCTTCACAATCTTGTGCAATAGCATCTCTGGAAAAGAGCATAAGTCAGCACATCTGGTCGAACATTAGTGTGACATCGAGGTCAAGTATGAAGGTGGTGCATGTCACTAGTTTAGTCCTGCTTCCAAACACCCCATTTCCGTTACTCACACACACTTAAAATCTTAGGACAGAATAGCTAAACCAAGTATGAGACACAGAGAATGCACTGCATCTGCTCTGAGGGTGGGAACACGTCATCTGAACAAAACAATTATGTCAAAATCAAGTTATCGTGTGAATCACCATAAAAAATACTAGTCCGATTAACACAAAAAAGCTGGTTTCAATTTGAGATGAGGTACCAGCAAGATCTGATGTATATGGTATCTACAAAAGTGCTCTGGCTTTCACACTTGAATCCTGATAACGGTACGATCCCATCGTTTGTCGGCAAGACCAAAGGAGTACAGAGGACGCTAATTTGACTACGCAGATACCGAACCCAGATTTAGGTTTCAAGATATGCATGCAATGTGCTGTGCAAGATGTTGTTTCATATACCACACTACTATACCCAATAATACAGGCACAAGGGTGTAGCCTATAAAGGCCTACACAGGTAAGTATTATAGGTGTTCTATTGTAAGTTGGTTTACAGTAAACAGCACATGATTAGCTTAGTTTAATGTAAACATGAAATGTGTGTTTTGATTATGTTGACTAGCACCTATTACTGTACCCCACAATGATAGGATGCACTGCACTGTAGCTGTAAAAGCAAGAGTTTACAGAAAACAGTTACAAGTACTTTGAATTTATCAAGAAGTGATGATTAAACACCTACTGTTGACCTGCTCAGCATGATGATCAATTAGCCTCATTCACAGGCCAGCCCCACCTCCAGAGTCCAACCTTTGATTGCTTGAGAGGTGGGAGTGGACTGTGAACGAGGCTACATACGTAGAAGTATGCATTAATGAGCCCATTGGATTGATATACATTTTTGGCATGGCCTCATTGGTTTGGGAAGAATAAATTATAATCCTCACACTGGCACCAAATATTTAGGGAATCATCAGGCCATTCACTGATGAGATTATCACATTGCTTTGTGGTGGCTGTATAACGTGACAGGGTAAATATTTCTCATCTTCAAGTATGGTGGGAGACAATCTCTTGGAGTGGAGGTGTATCATTAGAACATCATCAGCCCATGTTGAGAAATTTTTAACTGAATCTCCATGGAAGATATTGCAATCACATACAGAAGCAGTTTGCCTATGCCTTGTTTTCAATCTCCAATGAAAAAAATCTTGTTTGTGTGGGCTTTAAAGCCGAAATCTTTGGGACCATAACTCAGACACTTTAACTCTTCACCAACCGTAGACATTGGTCAGTTTTATAGCTTGTAATTTACTTAAACATTTGGTCCCATCTAGTTTCATGTTCAAAGCTTCACACAGAACTGCATACAGCCATGCTTTCCACATTCGTGACTCTAATCACACCAACTCATTAACGAGTATGTGATCAAGATGCCTAACTTGCTCTAGCCAAAAATAAAATCAGCTTTGAACACTGCTATATAAGGTGAGAGCACTGTTTTCTAGGCCTATTTATGCTTAAAACCCAAGAAATGGCCCACCTGGCTCCAACTAAGGGTTATTCATGGCTAAGCCCAAATGTGGCCATGCAGTTTGCACTGCTTGGGTGCACCCACCCACCTCCCCTTGTCCCAGGGTCAAACACAGATGCAGCCTATGACCATTGGGTACAAGGAGTTGTTGTTGCCATAGCAACAGAAACCTGGAATTTCATTAGCCAAATAAGGTATATTAAATGCATATCAATCAAAGATCCAATACTACACATGCGCCTACTGGGTTTCACACATCATTACACATCTGCCTCAAAACATGCCTGCATATACCCTGATCATACTAGCCACGCCCCTCGGCTCAAGGCTACAATGCACCAAAATTCTTTCTGTACTTCACCTCTAGAATCCCATGATTTAAATAATGAGCCACCCTCACTGATATCCAGGTAAGATTGTATGTAACTCGGGTACGCAATTGAGCAAGTGACGTACTGAATGGGTTGCTAAGTGGGGAATTAAGAAGTAGGCTCACATGGGTACAATCAGTATCCACCACAAGGGCGAATGTTTCGCTGCAAATCCATTACAGATCCAAAATTACATACTTGAGTGCAAAAGAATTGAGTGTGAAAAACAGTGGGCATTGTCCTCTATATGTAGGGATATGACATTAGAAATACAGTTCACATGGTAATTAGGGCAGTTTTATTGCACAGATCTTTGAAGCCTGACCAACATGTTTTTCTTCAAGTAATACTAAACTTACGTAGTAGTCCACAAAACAACCTCAGTCAATCTTTAATCACATCCCAGTGAGATGCCACGTGGTTATGGCAACTTGATCATGTAAATTTTGAAATTTTTTCCCCTCATCAAATGTCAACAGCCAATTCTGTGCGGTCTGCATTATCATATTTCCCATGAGGACCGGTCCCAAAGAAACGTGATGGGCGACTCTGTGCGGTCTGGCTTTAACATGTTTTCCCATGAGAGTCTAATGATTTGATTTCGAGTCCACAAGATTTCATTCCGATATCCCGGCAAATCGGATTACTGCACAATCACAACTGTGGGACACACCTGACATCACCTTGGTGTACACAACATTCCAGCACGATGTCTCACCTCATTATCATAACAAAGGGAAGGCAGGCTGCTAATTCCATTTGGAGGCTATCCATACGAACCTATTTGGCATGAGTACAAGGTTCTCACAGCTGCTGTGTGGACACACAGACGCCGTGTGAGCTCACAGACTGACAACGAACAAACACATGCTAAAGTTACATAACATATTATAATGAATTAAATTGTATGCATGCCTGATAATTTGTATAATAGAGCACCTACCCAAGGAGTACAGGGTTTCTGTGTACCAAACTTGCATAATGTAATGGGGTAGTTAATAGCGATGGGATATCGTCATCACGGACATGGACACTTGTAGCATTTAAAACATGTACAGGTGAGGGAGGGATCATGCTGGTAGAGTCAAACAGGCGGCAAACCAGGTCTTAAGTTACAACCAACTGTTCTTCTAGTTGGACTTGTGTTTCATTATATCAAACAGTTAGGGGGCAGATTTGTACTAGTCTATGGCCATCTTTGCATCCTTTATGCGTCTCATGATCGCAAGAATTGGAGGAGGTAATGGCCTGCAGTTCCCATACTGCAGCTACGGCATGCGTCTTAAAATGATGATGACCTCTTGTCCAACATGCATTTACGATGCAGGCTCACCACAAATCAGTAGGCTTCCGAGAATTGGAAGGCTTCTTTGACATTGTACCGCATAGCTGTTGGAGTGTGCTTCCAGCTTAACCGCGGGCTGAGCTTGGGATACTTCAATCCTACTTTGTGCCTGCATGATCTAGGCTGGGGAATTATGCCAAGCAGACAGCAGACAGCGGTGTGATACAATGCCCTTGTTGTTGTTGCACACTGCTGGATATGCTCTCGAGTCGTACCACCAAGTAATTACACTACAACATTTCTTGTACACAATTACACTATCTACGTATAGCCTCGTCCCCAGGCCTCCGCCCAGATTTTGGCTGCAAGAGAAAATCTGGGCGGAGGCCTGGGGATGAGGCTAATCTACGTATAGGTGCTATTGATCGGTTACAGGTAATTTGCATGCTTGTTTGGTTTCTGAACTAAACAGTGGTGATTTGCTTTACAAATTGTATGAGAACAATATCATTTGTACTGCTCACATCTTTCTCAGCGTGTCGCATACATTTTGCATTATTCTATTGACCTACACATAAGATTAATTGTCTATGTTTGACCTCTTGAACCCATGGTTTAAAGTGACAGTGGAGGTTAATGGATGGATACCTTTTGATGTGAAGTTTTGCCATTCTTGGAAGTATTTCCCACAAAGGCGAGAGCCTGGCAACCACTAGGTCCAATAATGGCACACGACTTTAAGAGTATCATTTCAAATTGTTGCATGTTTTCGTCAATTACACTCCAGTGTAGTGTTTCAGAAACAAGTGAATTAGTAAGCATTAGAAAGTACCCAATATCAATTTAATGCTCATTTCTCTTGCACAGGTCACTGCAATGAAACACCAGCGACTAGAAGCAAGCATCTTCTGGGTTTCATAAAGGTCCCATGGCATGCTGTCATTTGCTGGCTTCGGAGACACAAAAAAAGTCTGTCAAATCGTTTGATAATGCAATCACTTTGATCGCAAGATTTATTGACCTGCATTAATCTACTACAATTTGTTGGCATCCAGCTGGGATTCGATCATGGCATTCTCCAGACGGTATCAGGTTTGAATCCTAGCTAGATCTAAGGATTTCACGTGGATGTCAATCTCTCTCTCCAAAGTGAACGTCAAGTTCACACCTGCATACACAACACCTCCATACAAGGCACAATATTCACAGTAATCAAATACTGTGCTTCCTCTCCAGAGGCCCAGTGCAACGTTTTGATCACAGCCATGCAATTTTGAGATTAATAGCCATACTATGCACTCTGATAAACCAATACCCTATTACAAATACCATAGTAACGGAATCATACCCTATATGGAATATAAGAAAATACTGTTAGTAGGAACAATCAAAGCTGAGTGTGTAATAAAAAATTTCTTGTCACGCAAAGACAACTATGTCATGATGTATCAGACTGATGCCAGTCTGGCTGGGGTCCAAGGTCAAGCATGGATGACATTCTTGGCCCGTCACGCAATTCAGATGGCGACAGGGATCTGCGCTCTTTAGCCATAACTTCGTAAGTGGGAAGGAAATAAAGTGTGAGGGCTAAGAGTGGAATCTTAAGCATCTGCGCAGGTGCGAGACCTACAGCGAGTACCAGATGTCAACACTTCACTCGAGCCTAATAGGCTTGAGTATTGGATGCACAGCAAGTTGGTTTACAGTAAACAAAACCAGTACATACTAATCACACTCTGGGGGGTATGAAAAATGCAAAGTGTATCGTATTCCAAATATGGAAGTCAATACTGTTGCAAAAAGCTACGCATGTAATTTATAGCATTGGAACAAGTTGGTACTGCAGTGCAACTGACTGGTACAATCTCAGAATAATGCCTCGGGTTTTACTCTCACCTTGTGGATGCATCAGCAGACTCTGATACCAGCAGCTAGCCTCGTTCCCAGGCTGCTTGCAGGCGGCCAGCGGATGGTTCTCCCCATTTAATGCACACATACATGACATCAGATACTGCCAGTGACAGTTGAAGCAAGCAATCGTGGCCAGCAGGAAGACGGAAGTTCTTGTAACTTCACCACCAAGAATTACGATACTCTTGACAGTAAAATATTCACACGCCTTCTCTGAGAGCTCAAACATTCATTTATAACTTCTCACCTACCAGAAGTGAATACCGTAGTCACGTGTTATTGAGTGCGGCTCACTGTACGTATTCGCTGTTAGGCACAAGTTGGACTCTCGCTCCAGCTAAGCGCCTGTCCAGCAACTGTCAGTTTCGATCCTACCGAGTTGTTGAAAGCAAAATAAAATGCACCTCCTCTATTCAAGGAATGTCATTCGAAATTAAGCGCACCTTGTAATTAGGCCCATATTTCCTTCAAGTGGACATTCAGGTGCATGCGTTTAATACCACACGACTAAGGTAATTTGTTACACAGGAAATAAACTACAGTGTGTAATATATTTGACCTGTGCGTGCAGCTGTACTGACAACCACTGTGAATACAGCTAAGTACATCCAGGAATGCTACAGCCAATATATCAGGCATGAGGGCACAACACCCAAGAGCTTTAGCTAATGACAATTTGGCTACAGTACAATCAATGTAATATAAGTGCTTTAGATAGTTTATGTAAACAAGAACGGGTGCACTATCCTTACAAGGTACTAATCTACTTACACTGCATACGCTGGCAACTAAATCTACTTCGTCCTTTGTCCTCACAGAGACAAAAGTACACAATGAAATGACAGTCATATCCACTGCAATCGATATAAATGTCATTAAGATTTCATTTGCAACTCACATGCTCCTAAAACTAAAGGTGTTCATAGAACGTATACCAGCATATGGCTACAATCGCCCTGCTCTCTGTCCTTCAGTACAGAACAGATGTATGATGATTTTTATAGCGAATATGTGCTATCGCATATACAGTGCTTGTGTACGCCCATATCCAAGGTGCGGGAGTGACCAACTGCCGTATATATAACAACTTGGATCATGAAGATGTGGGACCGAATAAGCTGGGAAAAAAACAGCGGAACAACAATAAAGGTCATCTGAGAAATAGATAAATGCTGGGATAAGAACACGCTTCATGTTATTGAAAAGGACTCTGTGATCATGAAGAGGTGGAGCCAATGTTATGAATAGTTAAGAAAAATGGCAAATAGCAGAAATTACAGCAAAATGAAGCGCCTTGACTCCAGTCAGATACATATAGAGCAGTTTTTTGCTACTTGCTCTTGTTCAAAGCAAAAAACTGCTCTATATGTACCTGACTGAAGTCAAGTGGCATCTCGCGACATAGACTCCCTTTGGGGGTCTATGTCGCGAGATGCCACTTTTTTTCACTGGACAGACACCGGACAGACAGACAGACAAAACCGATTGTTTGCAGGTGCGGGGTAATTATCTGTACACACACCATAGCACCAAATTGTAGTAGACAAAAGAACGTGTGGGTGGTTCAAGTAAAAACGGTACCTTATGTTTTTGAAATAAATTTTTATAGCCTCAGAGACAAAGGAATACAAATGGCTGTCCTCACCTGTGAATGTGCAGCTACGTAGTTAACTTGCATATATATAATGTTAGCTTGCATATATATTCAGTGCACAAAGACAGAAAGCCACACCCACCTTAATTGACTGAAAATGAATATCATTAAGGTACAGTTTTTACTTGAACCACCCACATGTGCAGATTGGGTTATGTGCTACGCAACGTACAGGTGGATGCTACGCATCAGAAAGCAAAGCTGAGGAATGCTCTTCTGAAACTATGTTTGCAAGGCACTGGAAGGATTCTTTGGAGAACCAGCAGCACGTTTAGAGAATCTGAAGCATCTGGAAGATTAATCAGAAATTGGAAGGCCTCTTTGGAGAACCGGAAGGGTTCTTTTGAAGTTTTGCTGAAGTTTATGCAAGTTCTGGAGCTTCATTTGTGGCAGAGTAGCAATGGTTTACAAAGTACGGCATCATTATTTTAAAGGCTTGGGGGAGGTGGTCCAATGGAGTATTATCTATCTTTGCGAGTAGATAAGAGACGTATAGCTAGCTCACTGGGTACTGAACCAGGTGGCGAGGTGGTATGCAAACGTGTAGTATACGCCAATGAGATCACTAATTGATGATGTAAGGCTGTATCACTCACTGCAGTGATAGATCATGAATTGAAGCCACTTAATATCTGATGACCACTTAATTTTGATTTAATGCAATACATACTAATGGCACCATTTACCAAAGCCACTTACTGCACCATGAATATGCTTATAGCTGCTGTGGTGATCACCCACCCTACACAATAGGCACATCATGAATTCAGAGCGGATCACCAAACCTCCAACATGATGACACCTGTTCTGGTGTGCAGGCCTCTCTCTTATGGCATTAGGAGGTTTCTGAAACTAGGCCAAGTGGAGCATTCGGCTGCTAATCAATAGGTTGCAGGTTCGAATCCCACCATTGCCATATGAGGTTTTCTTTCTCTCCTAGGAGGGGTTATCGCGATGGTGGCTAACGAGGGACTGGTGAAAGCAGAGCCTATTTAAACAAAGTCCCCTGGGACCGACGGCTTTTCATCCCCTCCTTAAGATGCGGTGTGAACTATTTCAGGTGAAAACGCCTGAAAGAACGCACCTACTCATTTTCAGGGTAGAGCCAAATTGACTCCGAGGCAATAAAAAATAAAACAACAAAGTCATCATGTTGTGGTGCACCAATAACATGCAATTTGCATGGTAACAGTCACAGATCAGCTGCCAGGCATACTTGTGACACTATTGCAAGTCAGAGGTCAAAGGACGCAGTCAATGAAATCTTGACGGCATATTTTGCTAGCACAAAACTGCGTGGGAATGGTATGATTCAGATGAGAAATGTGCTTTGCATATCAACAAAAACAGGTGTTCCACAGCGGTGTGTATGTCATCACAATGTGCCCTCTATCCATGACAATTTGATTTCGGACAGTGGTGGTCAAACCAGACCAGTGTGTGCCAAACGAAGAATGTAAACAGGTCGACCATTAACCTCCCCTTGGCATGCATAATGCAATAGCCCAGAGGTTGCCAGGTGCTGGGATGTGACCGTACCCGTGGGACGTGGGAATGAAGCTGGACAAATTGACTTTTGTACGCATTCAATTTGTTTAGGTTTCGAATGGAACGAGAAGAACGATGGGTATTTAACTCTCACTGATTACTAAACAGTTGAAGACCTACGTGGCTAGATTAAATCAGCCATTCGTCTCACATACAATTGCACGTACATACTTTAGTACGTTGAGGTTAAATACGATGTAATTCAATATCGTTGATACTTCCCTTCATGTTGGGAGTATATTCTGAAGCATAATTATGCACCCTTCAAACATAAAGATATTGAATGTACAGTTTACACTAACGCTGTTTACTCAACACTAATTTTACATTAATCCTGCAGTTGTCTAACATGTTTACATTAATCATGTAGTGTTTATTTACTCTACACAAAACACTTAACTATACATGTCTGTGACAAGAATGCATAAGCTATTTTTGTTTACATTAATCTGCAGGTATGATTGACAAGCTAGGTCTCCTAGTTATGGATACTAACAGCAGTCTGTGCTGTATGGCTTACACAGTACCGAACCCGAGGGGTGCAGCCCTGAGGGTTGAAGGGCTGTATAACCTATATGGCATGAGGTTGCCATGCTACCATAGTCGCTCGTTAGTAGACGCAGCTCACTTGTAGGCGCATATTCGCTGCTAAGCACAGGTTCGACTCCTGTCCCAGCTACTCTCTATTAAGTGCTGAAGTCTATTCCAGAAACTCTGCCATTTCAATCTTACGGAGTAGAAAAAGCTATAATTTGAAATGAAGTGCATTTCCTATTTGATGAATATCATTTGAAATTAAGCGCATCTCGCATATTTCCTTCCTGTGGTGATAAAAGTACGTGTGCCCAATAATGAGCGACTACAGTATAGGTAATGTATATCCTAACGGAGGGGCACACGCAAATTGGTTTATAGCAACAATTGATGTCGACATGTTCAAGCTAGTGCTTCAAGACGACAAATTCCACTGTTTACATGTCCTCAGGGCAGTGCTATAATCCAAATTAAGGCCACTACCAAATATAGGCCTCAGGTTGCATCCAGAGGGGGCCGGACGTGATCACATGATGAAAATCGGGTGTGAAATCAGATGTGTGCAAAACGTACAATAGAAAATGTTTTTTTAGTTAGCCAAATACGTACAATTTCACCCCTTGAATTACGTAAGTGTCACAAAACATAAAATGGTATTTACTTAGTGGCGTATACGACGTTACCCTATGGATCCCTCTAGAGATTGCTAGACAGAACTACGGCTAGTGCTGTTGATAGTCGGTTTGGTCTGCCGGCGAGAGAAAAGGACGCCCAGCAAGTGAGAGAGTCTCGTGTGCCAAAGACGACGCAAAACAACACTGAACTGGTTCAAACTATTTGGCGTGAATGGCTACCATAGGAATCTGAACAGTGTGGGTGTGGCTTCAAGCTGCTAATATGTTGTGTGCACCATGTGCAATAAAAAAATTAGCTGAAATTGGAACATACAGTACTGCACGGATTCCTTTTGCCACAATTACGTTAACGAGTGTCACGCACGAGAAAATGGCAATCATGGATCTTCTTCTGTCTGGCCTCCCATGCAGGATGAGTTACATACACGTTCAGATGTCACCACCATCCCACACCGCCTGAGTTACACGTTCAATGATGATGTCATCACCATCCCGCACAGGATGAGTTACATACGCATTCAGTGATGATGTCATCACCATCCCACACAGGACGAGTTACATACACGTTCAGTGATGATGTCATCACCATCCCGCACAGGACGAGTTACATACACGTTCAGTGATGATGTCATCACCATCCCGCACAGGATGAGTTACATACGCGTTCAGTGATGATGTCATCACCATCCCGCACAGGATGAGTTACATACACCTTCAGTGATGAAGGTAGCCTCGTTCTGAGGCCTTCTACATCTCCAGTTGGCAATCAAAACTGGAGGCCTGGGAACGAGGCTAAACCCAAGGTACTGTTTTTCCCATAAGGCTTTACAACTTTTTGCAACCCACACAATCTGTACACTAGAACACTATTATCACATTACTGCTGCCATAATTACGTTACTGAGTGTGTGCACCACCTCAGGCATGAGAAAAAGGTTAATTAGTGAAGTACAATGCCACCCCAAGGGGATTCCTCGTACCATAATTACGTTACTGAGTGTGTGCACCACAACCACAGGCACATGCATGAGGAAAAGGGGATTCCTCTTACCATACCGAGCGTGTGCAAAACAGAATTGGCAGTGGGCATATTCACTCCATGATGCAGCTTGCTATTATAGCAGCATGCACCATATCATAGAGCACAATTTTACTCCACGGATGCTTCTTGGATCTAGCCTCCAGATGTTAAGATCTTTCACATACGTACGTACGGTGCACCCCAGAGAGTAAGATCTTACAACTCTCGCAACCCACAGGGTCTGCACACCAAACCACTACTCACCCTAGAAGGGTACGTAGCTTCTGCAACACCACACCATACCTCAACTTTGCACTGAAGTTCATCCACCTTGATAGCCATCGCTAATTGGTCAATTAGTGGTAAGTCATTACCATGAAGAATCTTGTCCTGGTCGGCAAGACGACTGGCGTCAGACATCCAACAAGTGCCAGTAAAACAATAACCTTCTCAAGTATCAAATTATTATTATTTTATTTTTTCTTCAGATGCATGCATGCACAATTTTCATTAGCGTTCTGTACCTGATAGAGCCCAAAGCAATTCTATTCTCTGGATTTTTTAACAACAATACCTTCAACTCTGCTTTTGCAGTCAGAGATACATAAGACAGGGGATAAGGGATGCATTATAATTTAATGTTGCTAATCATAATATTATAATTCCGGGAAGTTGTCCAAATAGTAAAATGTCAGTATGAAAAACAGCAAACAGCTTGTAAAGAAAATCACTTATTAGTCCCCCCGTAGCGCAGGTGAGAGGCCAAGATCCACTGGCAGTGTCAATTGAGTACAGCATTAATTGACTGTTTCTCTTGTGCGATGATTCATCGTGTTACATACTCAGCACAAGCGTGCACAAGCACGCACCGTTGAATGGAAAGCTAAAAGGCAGGGACATCCCGTTGTAGTGATGCACCGATAATCGGATTGGTTATTGGTATCGGGCCGATAATGACCTTCCTGGCGAGTATCGGCAACAGTAGATTCACTGATAACTCGGCCAATAAATGGTGAATGTGCACTGCATAACCACGTGCTAGGTTAGCATTGTCAGCGCATTGTTTGTTGCGGAGTATAGAATGGCGAGTGGAGGGAAGAAGAGACGTCGCCTATTTGGGAGTTTTATTCAGTCGGAGAGGATCTAAAGTTTGCTGTTGGCAGTGGCCAAAAGTATTGACAAGGTGAGGCAAACACGAGAATTTACAATAACGGGGTTATCGGTATCAGCAGATATCTGTTGGTAAATATCAGTAAAAGACCACATCAGTGCATCACTATCCTGCTGTTGGGTCTGGGAACTCTCTTCTCAGCTGACTTAGTTCCTCCAGTTTCTGTCCTTCTTGACTGGCGTCAATCGGTTATTAGGTCTGAAACACTCCATGTGCTTAGTAGAACAAGTACATATAAGCCTAGCTCCCATGCAGGTCCACACAGTCACCTGTCTGTCTTGGCTGCTCAGTTCCTCTTGTTTCTGCCCAGTTTGAAGTGTTGGGGTCACAATGGAGCTTCTCTGCTCACGGCCACGACACACTATCTCTGGCTGTGCAGCAAGCCAGCTAATAATCCGCTTAATGTAAAGAGCACCTCGACCACGTGTATATGACCGTTTAATATGTGCGTGCACTGACATACATGTATAAACATCAGTACATACAAATGACCTTGTAACATGAATATGCACTTAGCTTCCTGCTCCGCAATGAATGATAAATGCCTGCAACCAAAGCGCCAACTTATCACTACCAATGCGAGTAGTCGCCATACTACCAGTGTGGGTCAGTTGCTAGGGAGGGTTGCCAGGGTAAACTTACCCACTATACTCTGCTGGAAGTGCTGCTAGTTTTGAGGATGGAACTACTTCACGCTGTGGTAGTGGTGACATGAGTGTGTGTGTGTGTGTGTGTGTGTGTGTGTGTGTGTGTGTGTGTGTGTGTGTGTGTGTGTGTGTGCGTGTGTGCGTGTGCGTGTGTGCGTGTGCGTGTGTGAATGTTGAGGGGCAGTTGGAGAGGAGTTGATGTGCGTAATAGATGGGCTGAACAGGATACATATAGCTAATAAGGACATACATTGCCATAGTCGATGTAGAGGACATGGGCCTGACCATTTACAACTTTTTCCACAGAAGCTCTGTACCTGGGGAGGGGGAAGAGGGAGGGGGAGGTGGAAGAGGGAGGGGGAGGGGGAGGGGAGGGGGAAGGGGAAAGGGGGTTGGGGGAGGAGGGGGAAGGGGGAGGGGGAGGAGGGGGAGGGAAGGGAGGAGGGGAGGGGAAGGAGGAGGGGAAGGAGCTCATAGAGCAGAAAAACAATATACATCATATACAGTTACAGTATGTAGAAACATTAGGAGGACAGACAGACAGACAGACAGACAGACAGACAGGCAGATGTCCAGATAGAAAGGCAGAGAGATAGACACACCAAAGTCCATCTGCGAACTGTGCCACACAAGAGGTTCCTTTCCTGGGAGTAAAAGATCCAGCAAGGGGTGGGTTTGCGGTCAGATCACTGCGAAGTTGCTTCATCATCTCCTCAAAGCGGGGTCCTGGGGGTGAGGAACAACAGATGAGGTGGTGAGGAACTGTGAGGGGAGGGGAGACTGAACGTACCTTGCTCAACCTGCTGAGCCCAGAAGCGGTTACAGGAGACGACCTCTGTGATGACCACCTGCAGAACACATCAGAATCAGATTATTCTGTAGCTACAACTCTTCTCTTCCCTTTCTTCTCCTCTCCCCCTCCCTTCCTCTTCCCCTCCATCCCCCCCCCCCCCCCCCCCCCCCCCTCCCCTTTCCTCATTCTTCTCTCCCTCTCCTCCGCACCTTCTGGTAGTCGCATTTCCTTTCAGGGAGTGGGCCTTGCTGACTCTCCTCCCCGTCCCCCGTTCCTTCCGTCTCTCCCTCCTCCTCCTGGGGCTGTGGCTCCACGTAATCCTCCCATATATTCTTCCTAGCTTCCCTCGCCTTTTCTTCCATGTCAAACAGAGTTTTGCCATGTGAAGAACGCTCAGCCTGTGGAAGAACTTTAGAGAGACCCTCCTGTGGGTGTGTGTGTGTGTGTGTGTGTGTGTCCGTGCGAGATTATTGTGTGTTTGTGCATGTGTGAACGCGTGTGTGTGTGTGTGTGTGCATCTGTGTGTGTGCAAGTGCGTGCATGCATCATGCAGCATGTATGCATATTCGTACTCAAAAATCATGTGGGGTACAATATGCAGTTAACACTGATTCTGAGCAACTATCACTGGCAGTGTTCCCTATTTAGGGATGGCCAAGTCCATCAGTGCATACCTCGACGAGATTGATTGAGAGATTCTTCCCATCAATGTACATCCAGCCAATGAAATTGCCGCCCTTATCGACATTCTCGACTTCCACCTCCACCTGTGTGTGTGAGGGTGTGGACCGGTGAATGTGAGGGTGTGGACTGGTGCATGTGAGGGTGTGGACCAGTGAATGTGAGGGTGTGGACCGGGTGATCATGAGGGTGTGGTGTGGGTGTGCAAATGTGAGGGGTGAGTGTCAGTTTGAGTGTGTGGGCGTGAGGGTGTGACAAAATCAATACGCAGGTGTACACTGACATGCATGCATGAGTTTCGGGAGTGTGAGGGTGTGAGAGTGTGAGGGTGTGAGTATGAGGGTGAGTGTGAGGGTGTGTGAGGGTGTGAGTGTGAGAGTGCGAGTGTGAGGGTGAGTGAGTGTGAGGGTGTGAGTGTGAGTGTGAGGGTGTGTGAGTGAGGGTATGAGTGTGAGAGTGTGAGGGTGTGAGAGTGTGCTGATTTTCAGGAGTGCACATGTGAAGGTTTACTACATGTAAGTGCGGACTATAACTACAGGTACTAGCCTACTAACAGGTACACACACCTCTCTCTGCATGATGAGCTCCTTGGTGAACAAGAGAGCCTCTTTTCCAAAAGGCTCCCCAAATGATTGGTCTGCCGTTTGTCTGGGTGCACGCGGACAGCTGATGCCTGGGGTGGGGCATATTGGGGGCAGGACAAAGGCAAGCCATATGATAACAGATTAGTATACCTTCTGGTTATCACAGTCAATAGATCTAGCCACCATAGCTGCTGATACGGGACGTACCAGCCAGAATGAAGGTGATGAGGCAGGTGTCCTTGGGCAGGTAGAGTCTCATGCGCGATCCTGATGCTACAAACTGCGCAGTCAGGAGAGAGGAGTACACGTGCATAAAAAATCGAGGTAACAGAAAAAAAACAAGTTGTACCGAACCTCCACAAGTGCAATCGTCCTTCCTGCTCTCTGTAGGAATGGTAGGAACTGCTTCGCTTTTGACGCCTCCTACAGAGACAGCAAAACACATAATAAGAACAAGACACGATTCAGTAATGTTTCGTCACTACAACAAGCACATCCATCCCTCCTTCCTGAACTCTGATCACCCCTCCCCTTCCCTCTCCTCATCTGCCCCCTCTTCATCCCTTCCGTCTCATCATTTCCGTCCTCCCTTCCTTCCCTTTCCTCTTCTCCCCCTCTCCTCCCTCTTCACCCTCCCCCTTCTCCCTCCTCCCCCCAACTCACTCCTGAGATATCTGCTACTCGGTGAATGGGAGTTTCTTTTTGCTGTGCACCCCTTTGGCATTTTGATTGCTCTGAAGGAGAATTTCATGGGGAAGAAAAGAGAGGGAGAAGAAGGGAGGGGGGAGGAAGGGAAGGAGGAGAAGAGGAGGAGGGAAAGGAGGAGGAAGAGGAGGAAGGGAGGAGGAGAAGAGAAGAGGAGGAGGGGTGGAGGAGGAGGGGAGAGGGAGGAGGGAGGAGGAGGGAGGAGGAGGGGGAGGGGTGGAGGAGGGGAAGGAGGAAGAGGAGGAAGAAGAGGACGAGGGTGGAGGAGGGGGAGGAGAGGTGGAGAAGGGGGACGGAGGAAGGAGGAGGAAGAGGGGAAGGAAGAGGAGAGGGAAGAAGGAGGGGGAGGAGGGAGGAGGAGGGAAAGGGGTGGACGAGGGGAGGGGTGAGGATGGCAGGGAGGAGGAAGAGGAGGAAGAGTTGGAGGAAGAGGAGGAAGGGAGGAGGAGAGGTGGAGAGGAGGATGAAGAGGACCATGGGGAGGAGGGAGAAGAGGAGGACGAAGGGGTGGAGGGAAGGAGGCACAGAGGGGAAAGAAAAAATGGATAACAGGGAGGGAAGAGGAATGGATAAGAAGAGGGTGGGAACAGACCCACCTACCTAGCCTCAGCTGCCAGCAAGTCATCGTACAAGATGATCTCTGGTCGTCGTCTTGTCGGTGGTGCAGACAGTAGGCAAGACCCTTGCTGATCAGTGCCTCAGCTATGTTGCTACAAGAGTAAATTCCAACATACATAACACGGTGGGCTTCCTGCATGACAACAATTTCTTGTAAGTTGTATTGGAAACGTACATGCCCTCCCTCGTAACAGTGCAGCAGGTTTTTTCAGGGAAATTGTCCTGAGCTGGCTTGATGTAGTCGACTACCACGTTCACCTAGGTAGGGAGGCAGGGAGGGAGAGGGAGGAGGGAGGAGGAGGGAGGGAGGGAGGGAGGGAGGAGGGAGGGAGGGAAACGAGGGAGGGAGGGAGGGAGGGAGGGAGGGAGGGAGGGAGGGAGGGAGGGAGGGGAGGGAGGGAGGGAGGGAGGAAAGGAAGTATTGAGGGAGGAGTGAGAGAACAAAGGATGTGCAGCTGGTACGGTAAGCTGATACAGTTTGTTGGGCAGCCACACCTTCTTCCCAACGAGCTTCTTTCTGAGGAACTCGCGGGCCTCAAACACATAAGAACATCGTAAAGGGGTTTGATCCTTCCTGCGCTGCCTCCCTGTGGTGCAGTCTCTCCCTCCTCTTTTGCCTGTGACCTGCAGCAAAAAGACAGCATGCAAGTCACCTCCATTCCTAGGCGACGGGCATGGCTTGCCACAGTAAACGGCTTGCAGCTTAATGCCATACTGAAATGATGAAAACTCTGGATGGTCTGGAATAGGATGAGAATGGTCTGGGGAATGGTCTGGAATGGCCAGGGAATGGTCTGGGGATGGTCTGGAAATGGTCCAGAAAATGATCTGGGGATGGTTTGGAAGGGGGAATGGTCAGGGATCGGCCTGTGAACAATCAGGGACCCTGGGAATGGCGTGGAATCGCAGTCTCTAATTTCTCACAAACTATGTGAGAGTTCAAATTACTACTAATTGAACGAGGACGCGTTCCTATAACCGGAACCAACGCTGCCCTGCGGTTCATGAAATTCACACATTCCACTGCATAGTCTCTGTACAGCTCAACAATGTACACATACACTCTGATTCCCTAGAATGGAGTGCGGGATAAGCATGACATCATAGCACATCCAGCAGAGGTAAACATTGCATCGTTATTGGAACTGGCGGTTCCACAAAGAAGGCAAATTAAAAGCCAACGGTTCACAATCCATCGTACAGTTTCTGTGCTGCCTAGCAATCCATTCTCATGATTCTCCGAACATGGAGTATGATTGGCAAGTTGCTTCAGTTGTGATAACCACCTGTCCCACGCAGAGAATAACCACACTCGGGGATATGAGAAACCAAATTTATTCAAATTCCACTGTTTCATCTCTCTACTGCCTAGCAAACGTTGTCTTAAGTAACAATTATAGTATCCAAATAAGGGCCAATAATATCAATGGATTGCGGAAAGTTGGTTGCCCAAGAAACGGTCGTGGGCGCAGCTGGCAACCAACTTTCCAAAAAGGCTATGGACGTATAACGTACGTATAACTGAGATCATCATACATGTAGTCCCCCTGAGCACACCCATGTAAGATCTGGTCCTTCTTCCCTAGGGCACTTCTTTCCATGAGTCTTCTGTTCAACTACGTTATGTCATAGTAAGTATTTACGGTAGTGTAGCAAAAGAGCCCCCCCCCCCCCCCCCCCCCCCCCACACAACACACACACTTTTAGCTCTATTTCCTGTGCAGGGTGAAAGTTCACTCGAATGACCTCCAACCAGTCTCGTGAGATGGACATGGGCACTTAAGAATACTGTGTTGGCTTGAGTGCCCTGAAATGCTAGTACATACAATGCAGTTCCAGTTCGCTTTCATTTTTGCTCTGGAGTGGAACAGCCTGGAATGAGCGTCGGAATGGCACAGTCCCTAGCTCTGATCTCCCAATATGGGCGTACAAATCGTACAAGCAATTGCTCCTATAATCTGAAACAATGCTGTCCGGTGTCCTGTGCCCACGTTCCACTGCACAGCTTCTGGCCTGCTTAGCAACATACGTATGTACATATGTTTGCATATTCCATATTAGGAGTTTATAATAGATTGCTAGGCAGCACAGAAACTGCATGCTGGATTGTGAACTAATCTCATAAAGCTGCTACACACCCGTCAGCAACAGGAGATGCCACCACAAAGTCAGATTAAGGTTATCACATGCACCCTCCATCCTATGAGATCAATTGAATTAACCGCTTGCCATTACTTACGGCAACCTTATTAATACACAGTGTTGTGGTTGCGGCGGATTTATTCACAATCCGCAATTCAGTCTCTCCACTGCCTAGCAACGCGTATGTTGACAGCGCACAAGGATACACACGTACATAGTGAAACCAGCAAAGATCAAGTCTTAATTGTCTCATTTGCTACATGTACACTAGCTGCCACTTGTTGTGGAGGGCGTCCGGCATTGTCACATTCTCAGGCCTTCTACACCTCACGTTTTTGATCTGTTACAGTATGCAAAGATACGATCGAAAAAGTGGTGGTGAAGTAGGCCTGGGAACGAGGCTATGCATGCAGTTATAGCACACTAATTAATATGCTAGGTATGGTGGGCTAGGAATGAGATACAAAGCTGGGATTTGCACCATTGTGATCAGCACTACTGGAGCATTCCAATGAGGCTCATAATAACTTCAACACCAGTTTCAGAACGGGGGGGGGGGGGGGGGGGGGGGGCAACTATCACAGACACCAAGTGTGGAACGTGTACATGTAGCTGGTTGAACAATACGCAAAACTTCGCTTTTTCATTTCTGAAAATGTTTGCCGTTTCTCGATTATGTCATGCTTATGTGAGGAAAGATACCAGGTCCTCTCCCGCTTTTCTGTATCGCATGGGATGAAAAGCTGGGCGGGGCCTGGGAATGAGGCTGCATGCATACCATGGGAGTAATCTAGCTCGTACCCAGGCCCTCACTCGGAACACGGAAGAGGGCCTGGTGACAATGGCAAAATTCCCGTATGTGCTCAGTCAGCATAATTGCATAATCGATTACATTCCTTACTTGGATGCATTCGAAATCACACGGAAGGTAGCTGTTGGTGATGGCTATAAGTAGCAAGTCCATGCCAAGGAGCGACCAGAGGTGAGTCTTGAAGGCTAGAACAGTGGTTTTATCAAACGGCTACACTTTTCACGGGGTGAAGAATATGATTACTACGCAGTAATTGGCAATGGACGAACGTGATTCGCCTACCCGAAATCAAGACTGCTGAGCTCAGCACATACGGGAATTTTGCCAAGTGTCACCAGGCCCTCTTCCGCGTTCCGCGTGAGAGCCTGGGTACGAGGCTAGGAGTAATCATGGTGATGTACATGCGTACCTAAGGGGTAACTATGGTAACGTACACACGACTAGGGGGTAATGTACATGAACGTGCATACCTAGAGGGTAACCATGGTAACAGTGCATAAGTAGGTGGTAACCATGGTAACGTACTTGCATACCTAGGTGGTTTAGCTCTGAGGCTTGAGAAGTATATCTTTTGATAGTTTCCCTCCGGTGTTTTCACCACGAGTGCATCCGAGTTCACAATCTCCATGACCTTCGCTGTGAATTCTTTTGACTTGATCGGGATGGCTGACGCTAGCGATGAGGTGGGTTGGTAGCCTTTCCAGATGCGTAGTTGCTGTTCTTTAGCCTGCCTGCATTTACCAACAAGATGAGAGCTCACACACGTACTGTGGTAATCCCGTGCCGGGTCGGAAGCAGCTTCGTAAAATCCGTCTGGCAACAACGGGCAGTTTACATGACACTCATTAAAATTCAACACCTTCACAGAGGACTTTGAACGTGCCAATAGAAACGGCCATATTAAACGGCTGGGCATGAGATTATAGTACTCCTTACATATGGCACCCTAGCGATTGTTGCTAGATGCTAGTGACGTAAAAAGCCTCAATTAACACTCCACGCTACACTGAACACTGCCCGTTGTTACCAGACGGAATTTCTGTAGGTAACAAAACTAGTACTGTGGCAGTATTGAACGCCTATTCCATATCAGGATAGATGAGATAATCAGGTCTAAAAAAATTCCAGTTTAGCAACCCCCCTACCAACCTCTCAGCTGCTCTTAGCTTCTCCTTCCCACTGGTGACCACTCCCATGGCTCCAATCCACACAACGAGCAAACCCTTCCGTCAGCAGCAGCTCTGCAATGTTGCCTGCCTGTGAAAAGGAGAAACAGAATGGAGAACGTGACAATAGGGAATGTGAACACCAAAGTATGGGACCTGTACAGACAATCCCAGGAAATGTCCGCTCATTTATAATTGGATTTCCATATCCACTTCCTCCCCCCCCCCCTCCCCCTCCCCCCCTCCTCCCCCCCTCCCCCCTCCCCCCCTCCCCCCCCCTCCCCCCCTCCCCCCCTTCCCCCCTCCCTCCCCCCTCCCCCCCTCCCCCCTCCCCCCCTCCCCCCCCCCCACACACACACATACACACTAACATTCACAGAATGCATGACCTGCTAGCACAAGTTGATTAGAATCATCCCCCCCGCCTCCCCTCCTCTCCCCCTCCCGTTCCTCCTCCATCCTCACATCATCCTATTCCCCCCCCCCTCCATCTCCCACCTTCCTTTCCCTTCCTCCTCCTTCCCTTCCCCCTGCCCTCCCACATACTCACCGGGTGTATTACAGTGGCTAGCACGATCTGATTGGACACACCCTCCAGCAAAAGCTTGATGTCTCTCTGCAACAGGCGAGACTCAGTGAAGAACCTCGCCATCTCAGCAAAGGGCTCCGGAATTTCTTTGTCTCCTTCCCTCTTGATCATCGGACACTGCAACACAAGGTCACGGGATAATGAGGTGCTATCCTCCTCTCCCTCCTCCCAACCCTGAGTTCACGGGATAATGAGGTGCTATCCTCCTCTCCCTCCTCCCCACAACGAGTTCACGGATAATGAGGTGCTATCCTCCTCTCCCTCCTCCCAACCCTGAGTTCATGGGATAATGAGGTGCTATCCTCCTCTCCCTCCTCCCAACCCTGAGTTCACGGGATAATGAGGTGCTATCCTCCTCTCCCTCCTCCCCACCACGAGTTGGAATGAAATGCCACCTGCACACAGTTTGTTACCTTGATGCCAGACATGGCAACAGTCAACACCTGTAGGACGGCACCAGGATGGCCTTCAAGGTTGACCCATCACGGACGTGCTCGATCACAGCTGCAGTGTTCAGGGAGATACAGCCATAAGTCTGTTCCATCAGAGAATGGTAAGCCTCTTCTCTCCTCTAGTGCACTACTCTCCCCCCTTTGTCTATTCTATCTTTATATTAGATCCATGTATTAGAATGAGATATGAAGCTTGGCATTGTACCATTGTGACCAGACACAAAGAACCTCCAGTGATGTGCCAAAAATGATTTTAGTCTCATAGGCCAGAATTGACCTGCAATCTTTGTGACAGGAATGTAAAATAAAACTCATTCACGTATTCATACCATCGAGTTGCTTCCCCTGGTTCCGTTCCACATACGTCCTCAATTCATCACCAGGTAAGCTCCAGGACACATCTCGCACCGCCTACCAAACAACAGCACATGGGGAGTGACAGTAAGGGTGTGCACAAGATGAAGATTTCACGTTTGCGACACATCTCACAAGATTAATCGATCAACGTTTGTGAGTGACAGTAATGGCACGTGCACAAGATCAT